>JAHWFO010064573.1:83774-181731 GCA_023313115.1 Rhysida immarginata | reverse complement strand
ATCGAAGCATTTGAGCCATTTCTGAATGCACCATTAACTATATGTAAGGCACAACTACCCACATTTAATAAAGAAATGTTGCAGTCTTTTTTCAGTTGCAGTGAAATATTATTATAAAATTTCCAGTTTACTGCCGGGCCATCCATTGATAACTGAACAAGTTTATTAAAAGACAATTCATTTTTTTCAAAAATCGAAGTAAACTTATCACTTACATCCATTGCAGAAGCATGTCCCAAAAAATCGGAATAAAAATATCTGGTCACTACTTGATCGGCTTCCCAGATACGTACATGAAAATCGATTTGTTTTTCTTGCAGGTGATCATTTAATGATTCATCAAACAACAAGACATAACTGTCTTTCTCTCGGATGCTATTTTTCAATAAAGAATAAAAATATGGAGCGATGCCAAAACAGCATAAATAAGCACACTTGCGCTCACCACAAGAAATGTTTTGGGCGATATCACTGTCTGGAAACATTTTTTGAAAAAGTAAAGTATTTCCATCACAAGATTTATATGAATAATGTTTGTCAACAACATTCAAAGCCCACAAAATCTCTGCAGATAACGTATCCGTGTTGCTAACGCAACTGGAAAGTGTGGGATCTGGTATTTTTTCACTAGGAACAGTAAAATTTCGATCACGCACCTTACAAAATGACTTGCAAGTGTTCGTCAAACTGCTGTATGAAGATTTATGCTTTTGCCCTTCCATATGACTTTTAACAGCTGATTCGCCCATTGAAGAAACATCAAACAATTTTGAACACACACAGCACCACGCTTTATGTTCGTTTCGGGGCTCCCGCCGTAACCAGTCAGCGTATTTTTCATTCTGTAGCCAGTTATCATTAAATCGACAATTCCCTGGCATGTTGATGTAATGTTCGTTTTCTTTTTTAATGACGAAAAAAAACGTATGTTGCCATTATGTTATCCAACATGGAGACATCCAATCAACACTTGATATTGATTTGCTGCGGTTCTAATTTATCTGCGTTCTTAAAAAGATGACCGATCACTTTTAAACCAGAGACGGTTAAGATCGCTTTCTTAACCGTCTCTGTTTTAAACTTTAGTGGGAACGCAACCGCCACAGATTGCTATAAAAAAAGTAATATCTTCATCGAAATTATAGTAAAGTGCAACAAATAAAATTGTTAAGTTTAAATTTTCTCAACAAAAGTAAAAATTTAAGGACTTTTAAGCACCTTTCCCAGATTTTAAGCACTTTTAAGGCCTTGAAACCGAAAAATTGAAATTCAAGTACTTTCAAGGTTTTTAAGGACCCGTGCGAACCCTGCATACCAGCCATGAATGGCAGCACAATGGGTTTAACAACCATCCGAATGTAAACATTTGCCGTCATGGTGACTGGGATAACCACCAGGGGTCCTGCTGTCGTAGGAAATCCCTCCCCATACCATAACGCAGGGGTGGGGCCAGTATGTCGACGACGGATACAGCTCGGTAACAGGACTTCCCCACTCCTCCTCCTGACCCTTGTGCGACCATCACTCTCATCCAGACAGAAACGACTTTCATCCGTGAAGACCACAGACCTCCATTCTGCCCTCCAAGTCGCTCTGGCTTGACACCACTGAAGACGTGCTGCACAGTGTTGATGGGTAAGAGACATGCCACAGGGCGCCTGGAGTGGAGGATCCTGGCCAGGAGACGGTTCCGAATTGTGCGTGGAGTGACGTTGGATGCCACAGCAGCCCGAATGTCCGCTGCAGATGCTGTCCGATTTGCCACAGCCATCCTACAAATGCGCCGGTCAACACTGTCTCCAGTGGCCGGGGGTCGTCCAGATCCTGGTCTCCTGGTAATCCTGCCTTCCCTGGATCATTGCTGCCAACAGTTGTACACAGTGGCAACGTCTCAACCCATGCGTTCTGCAATAGCACGGAACGAAAGTCCACCCTCTCGAAGGCCCACTACACGTCCTCGTTCGAATTGGGTTAGCTGCCCATATTCATGTCGCAGTCGCCTTCGAGGCATGTTTTACGTACTCTATCACACACGTTTAAAAGTGTCTAAAGTGACACAGACGCGCCTCTGATCTCCTTTATATCTGTCATTGGTATGTCTCATTTGCATGTACAGGGTGGCGCTGCTGGCGCCCCCTATAAGTTGTAACCTTGAAATTTGAATCAATTGAATAAATACCATAGCTGAATATACTGTCCAAATTTCATTCATCTAACACAAGTTTTTCGTGGTGTTGGGATTTTTTTTCCGGGCTCTGATTCATTGATGGGGACTGCCTCTTCACCAATGATAATCCATGGCATCGGCCTGAGTGCCAAACAGAAACAACACGCCAAGTCTCTGCTATCATAAGTCAAGCTCTTGGCAAAAAAATGATTCATCTTGTATTAACAGTCTAAGAAGTATTTCACGTCCAATAGGTCAAAGTAATTTGAGATAACTAGTGGTCTCCCGACTCATTAGTTTTCATAATGTGTAGCCTATTAATCCCCATTTTGGCTAGTTTCAAGTTTTTCTTTTATTCGTCCAAGAAAATAAATTTTTTCAAGCTTCTGCCAAATAACCCAACCTCTCAATGGAGAGTGCCAATGCTTTTTTTTAAGTAATTGAGAATTTTTTTTTCTAATTATTTTACTTTATGCGTTCTAATCTGCAATTTATTCGCCGTTCATGACAAATGTAATAAAATATAAAAATTATTTTTTATTAAAATCGTTAAATAGCATGGTCCCTTACAAAAAGTATCAAGGACATTAAAATCGATGCCAATCCTCACACAGTATTCAAGAAGTACTACGTTTGGTAAGTTGATAAACGTAGTGGAATCATGGCTCTCAAATGCCTGAACCTTCTTGATCCCAGTTGCTGGACTGTTTTTTCTTTTGTGTTTTAGAAGACTTTATTTTTTCGAAATAATGATAATTTAAAACCTAATAAAACCCAATTAACCTGTCTCTTCAATTAACCTTGTATTTAACTTCAGCTACTATAAAAATTTTCTGGTTGCGCGATCTCCTATCAATAATGTTAACTTAGACCAAATTTAGAACCAAAATATGTTAGGTTGACTTGAGATGCACATGCAATATCAGATCGTATTTGTGTATTTATTTAAGAAACATATCAGTGTTTTTCCGACTAAGATCCTCTGAAAGCTCTTATTTTCCTAGTGAACCGTTTTGAACGTCGGAGTTACTTAAGCTATTTCTACTACGTAGCCTGTGAAAATGACACGTCATAGTTGAAGCCCCGCCCACAGGGCCCAAGTCTGTAGAGTTGCCGAAAGTGCCTTGCCAATAAATAGACCCTTTTCAGTAAGATGGTGGGCGGGGCACGCGCTTGCGCGGCAACTGCTTCCGGCGGGCAAAAAAACTTCCGTTCGTCCATTTTTTCCATTGCTAGCGTACGTTTCGGCAGAAAATGTGTCGCCCACAAGATTTAAAAAGGCTGAAAAAAGAAGATGTTTTAAAAATTTATAATGAACTAACTTAGTTGACCTGTTCTTGTGAAAGTTATGAAACTCTGAAATGATTGCAGAAATAAGTCAGGCAACCGAAATGCACAGGACCGATAGGATTTGAATGCATTCGAAGATTAAAAGGAAAGCATTTGTTTTCTAATGAAACCTTTCGTTGTTAGGGTTAGATGAGGTTGCTAAGGCAAGCGTTACTTCTAACGGAAATGTGTAGTTCAAAATGAATAAAAGTACAAGAAGACTAAATAGAGAGAGTAATAATTCTCTGCATATTCGACCATATAAGAGTACTTCAATTTGTAAGCATTCCTATTTAGTGAAATGAGCGTCAATTGTTGAAGGGTTCGGTGGAAGGTTCTATTATTTCTTCAGAATCTATTGCTAAAGGTTTTCTACGTAAGCATGTACTGTTGAAGCGAGCGATTAGCTACTAGCTGTTGATAACAATTTGCCTAACAGAAAATAAATATTAATAATGTAATAATTTTACGTTATATTCATTCATGACACATCATTCCAAGTTCTTTGATATATTACATGCTATATCTTAGCATTGAAAGTTTCCAATGCACCATAATGATACCACTAAACTACATACCATTGAACCAATTACGACTCTCATTAATTTTACGTTATATTCAACCATGACATTTTATTCCAAGCTATTTGATATAATACATGCCGTATCTTAGCATTGAAAGTTTCCAATGGACCATAATGGTACCGCTAAACCACGTACCATTGAACCAGTTTTGACTGATTTTGACCATCAAGGAAGACCATCACGTGTCTGCACTTAATTCACAAGATTTTTCTCTGCCTTAGCTTCAGTGTACAGACCATTTATACACAGAATTGTATAGCCAAAAGCGTGCCCCCCTCCCCCCCGTGTTATTTGTGACCTTTTGAACAGGAATTAGTTCACCGATTTTTCCCACCAACGAACTCAGTTTTCGTTTTACCTAAGTCGTCGAATGGCGAAAGCGGAAGTTGAAAATTCGGAAGTGCTCGACCGCTAGAGCACCAACAGACAGACGGACAGACGGATGCACATTGTGAAAACGTAAGTACCTATCGGTCCTAATAGGACACTAAACTCAGCAGGTTAACTGTAATCGCGTGGAGGTTGATCCCAGCAACATTGCGCTTACTGTTTGCCATTATCTTGTAAGTATTGATTTGCATTTCGAACACAACATGAATTTGCTACCGGACGTAACATTTCGAAAAATATATGAATATTTTCAGGATGATGATAGTAAAATCAGGTGTTTCGACCGAGCAGTCAAACACATGAGTGCTGGAGATATTTCTGAGGTCAAAATTAGCATGGTCAGTTTATGTAACTATTTTTACTCTCTTTTATTTTGAAAACATTTTCTAATATATGTATTCATGTTTTAAGTTTCAAAAAAATGTTATAATGAGAGCTAAATGTTTAATTTCTCAAAAGAAAAAGCATCATCTGTGTCCATCTGAGTTAGAACCCAGTGGAAAGTTATTTGGGGGTAGGCCTATTTGTGAATGCCCTATAGGGTTAGTGGCAATTAATAAGTTAGTCACTTTAAGTAGTTAGTAATTTATTAGTGTAATTGAATATTTAAATTGATAATTTTAGAATATTCGGTTAACATGAACACCTTTGATTTTAGACGTTTTGTCGAATATTTAGAAAAATACTTGACGAATTATTCTGAAACTTCAGGGGTGTAAAGAGCAGGTTATCCCTCATATATTTCAGCGAAACTTTTGTCCCAAAGGCAAATAAGGGACCAGTAACAACTTGATCAAAAAAAATAATGTTTGGGTTTACCCTTTAAAAAATAATGCTTGAAATGCATTGTAACTGTAGCATATGATTGATGCTTCTTTTACTGATCTCTGTTCGTTTGTATGAGAATAGCACGTATATTTTTGGAGATATAAAGGTTTCTTTAAAAAGACTCGAAATTTTTTCGTAAGTCTTTTGTTTATAACATGCAGGGTTTTCAACCCATTGCAATGCCATTTTCAGGAAACTTGACAAACTACAATAGAGACAACACCTTGCGATCAGGTTATAAAAATATTAAATATTTGATGAAATATGAGCATTTTTACTAAATAATGATTAACTGCCCATGCGGAAGCGTAATAAAATGTCCTTTCCATAATTTATTAGCCAAATGTATAGAGCTACTCTTATAAAAAGCCAAAGCAAATATCGTGAAACTTCAGAAAGATATCGCCGATAGAATGAGTTGAATTTCAGTGGCTTCACAAAAATAAACAAAACGATAAGAGATTTTCCCCAAATTTTTATTTTTGGATCGGACACCAGTATCAGCCTTCATATCAGCATAAGGAGAACAAGTTGAATAAAAATTTGGAAAAAAACCCCTCATCGTTTTGTTTATTTTTGAGAGCAACTGAAATTTAACTCATTCTATCGGCGACATCTTTCTGAATTTTCACAATATTTGCTTCGACGTCTTATAAGAGTAGCAATATACATTTGGCTAATAAATTATGCAAAAGACAATTTGGTAACGCTTGTTCATGCGCAGTTAAACATTATTTAGTAAAAATGCTCATAATAATTGGAAAATGGTCATTGGAGGATTTTTTCACGCCAATATCTCCGATATTAATTAATAAATAGAAAAAAATAGTAAAGAAAATTCCACGGCCTGGACTCGAACCAGAACATCGAAGCGTATACCCGGAGGTCCCTGGTTCGAGTCCAGGCCGTGGAATTTCCTTTACTATTTTTCGCTATTTATTTAAAAAAGCTCACATTAGGATCCTGGACGCATCCTGAGACATTATTTGAGAGGTTAGAAGTCATAAAAGCAAAGAGGTCATTTCTGTCACTCATGTAAAAATCTTTTAGTAAAACAAGACTAATTAAAGTCGACTGACAAAACAAACGCATTGCCTATTCGGTATGTTGTTAACACGGTTTACGTTAGCTGGGTTTAGCGTTAACTGATTATTAACCTCCAGATTTAAGGTTCATTAACATTACAATAAATCGGATAAAAAGCTATCAGTAGAAATAGGCCTGGTTATCTTGAGGAGGACTTACAGATTACCCCTTTTTTTGATATGGATTGAACTGTCACCAACATGCAGTTTATTGAAGGAATTGATAATATGTAGATTGCAAGGATTTGTGAGGTTGTAAATCAAAATTTCTAAGTTTTGAAATGTTACCTTTAATAATGATTACATTATCATATACATAAAAAATAAAACTCTCGGAGGGAAACATTATATAATAACATTGGGTGTAGCAATTTTAGGCTATCGTCCGTTGAATTGTCATGAAAAAATTTTTTTCCAGAAGAACAGTAATTTCCGATGTGCCTTGCTATGATATAATTTTAAATTTGACAACTTATCCGTATAAGATATGAACACTTATAATTATTAATATATTTCAGAGCATTGTACAATATTACGCACTGATTTCGGATTTACGAGCTCGTATTTTTCGGTGACTAATTAGCCAGGTCTGAAACGAGGATATTTGTAAAGTAAATAAAGCTGACAAAGGTGTCTCAACGTAAAAGGAAATGGATTATAACAATTAATCATGGCTTAAAGGAAAAGCCACGAAAAGTAATTGCAGTCTGAAGTCCTCTGAGAAGATTGGGAAAAACATTCCATTGATACATCTCATTCATCCATTTGAAATAAATCAATGTTGCCATTTCAAAATATTTTTTCTTTGCAATAAGAGAATTATAATTCTTTATAAACCTTTTTATTACTCTTTGTATATATATATTCGTAAATTCCATTTTTTGTTAGATTGTGTAAAGGTTTTGAGGCTTTAAAATTTGATTAAAATCACTACACAGATGGATTAAATTAAATTTGATGATGAAATCCAGCATAAAATTGAGAATGTCTCTAATATAAAATAAAGAAACCCACAACCTGATATGTGGATATTCACATGAGAGGAGGAAACTAATGAGTTATGCTGCTTAACAGCTGAAATATACATAAGGTGTATGACCATTAAGAATCATTACGGACAAGTGCTAATCTAATTTTTAGTTATCTCCTTGCAAAAAATTTTGTTTGTTTGGAATTCACCAATGTCACAAATTTTAATTAAAAAGAATCCAATGGAATATATGGAAAAGAACATATAAAATAGGAAAATTAAAAACAATAAATTTCTTATTTTTAAAATTTACTATATGTAAACTTAAATATAAAAAAAAATTGCTTACCAATATAAATAATTTTTCAAGAAAATTCTGCTTACTTATTTTGTTTACATATTTCCTGAAAATTCTGCTCTTCTATGATTACTAGCTTTTGATAAAAATTATTAATAGGCCAGTATTAATTAATTTGTGTTAATTTCGTTAATGAAATTTTAACTTGATAAAATTATGGCGCGGGGTAGGGACCGATTACAAAAATCCATTGATCAAGAAGGAAAACAATTGAAGGGTTCGGGGCAATAAGGACATAACCCACAGGAAGAAGTTCTGACTAATAGTAATAACTACTGCTTGTAAAAACCATATGCATGTACAGTATGTTTCAGTAACAACTGAACAAGTAAACTGCAATCACTTTAAAGCAAAACATCAACCATATAAATTTACGGATTTAAACCATACTATCATTTCTCTCAAGAAATTTATCCTGTGGGTTACGTCCTTATTCCCCCGAGCCCTTCAATTTAAACTGTTTCATCAATTTACGAACTAAATTACAACTGAAGTTATTAAGTTAGATATGATTTTTTTCTGTTTCATTTCATGGTACTAATAAATATTAAACTAATCGGTTTTGCTACTACTAATATTACTATGATAAAACCAATCGGATTACTACTTTCTGCGACATTTGAGCGTAGATAAATCCCGTAGAACAGGGGTTCCCAACCAGGGTGCGAAAAACATTCATAGGAGTGTGCGAAAAAGTGACGATATATTAAACATGTTTTTTGATTTTTAACTTCTTATATTTAAATCCTAACAAATTAATTTTTACTATATTTTTTGGTACGGCGTGCGAAGGTTCATTAATACAAACGGGTACGAAATACAAAAAAGGTAGGGGATATCCTCTATAGAAGTTTAATATAGAAGGACTTGCTTTAAAATAATCTCGTAATTTTTAGAAATAATTCTGCAAACAGAACAAACAAAATATTTTCAATTGTTTCAGCTTAAATCTAGTATTACATTGTATAAATACACTTGGGAAAAAAACATTTTGTTTAATCTTATATTTAAATATAAGTTATGCAATTTAGTATATCTTTACATAAAATGATATACGCTACATTATTCTATTAATTAATTAAATATATTATAATGTTAATAAAAGTATTAATCGCAGAAATTTCTACGTTTAATTATTAGCATCAACGAATTTGGCGTATAATAAAAAAACTTCTTGGGCCTTTTCTCAACTTATTAATGAAATAAATTTATGATCATTATTAACATGTTTTCTTTTGCAGATCGCATTTATATTTCCTAAAGGCATGTTGAGATTCTTCAAACAATACTAAAACACCGATCATTTTTAATGCATTAAATTTCCCAGCGTAACAGCAATTTATCATCTGATCTAATGTATCACCTAACATATTTATCAGAGGAATTTCTCTCAAACTGAATTATTCTACAGAAGAATAACATCACTTACCAATGAATATATTCCAATTAAAATGGTGCCAGCCTTAAGGCTAAGGCCACAGCACGAGGCCACCCTGAAGCACATGGTGATAAACACTTCCTGGGGGTCCAATGCAAGATGAGGTGACAGCAAAGACCACCAAACGACTCAGGGGATGAGGGAGAATGAGGGAGCGAACGGCACGAGGAGATTTTGCTGGGCGACTGAGGAACGATTCAACGTTGCTCATCTCTTCTCCTCCCCCTGTTCTTATCTTAACCTCATCAGCCGTTGGAAAAATAAAAATTTTTTTAAAAACTTTTTTTTTAAAAAAAAAAAAAAAAAAAAAAAAAACTAATACAAAAATATGTAATCGTGTTAGGTTATGAATAATTTATTAGATTTTAAGAAAAGTTATCATTTATCTACGTTTGCGAGGGAGTGGAAGATTAAGAATTAAAGGCCATGCAGCAGAGTAAAATTAGCACCAAATAAACGGAAAGCTGAAACTATCAGTCTCATCTTTAACACCATTAAGGCAGGTATTAAAAGGTTGCGCAATTAATTTGTAGCCGTTCAAAAAGGTGAAGAAATAAGCGTTGACGAACGTAACTAACCTTTCGCCATTTACGTATTCAGTGCTTTACAACCGAAACCACATGATCCTTAGTTGAGTTTTCTGATAAATACAGCGAAATTGTTTGGGATTTTTAATTTTATTTTTCGTAAACTACTTACATATATAATAGTTTTGAATACAGTTACGTTTACAAGGAAATTATGAATCAAAAATTTACATTGTTATTTTCTTTTTTAATCATATATAACTGAAAGTTACTATGAATACTCTATGTGGAGTTGATGATCAACTTCAAGGAATTTGCGATATTTTTAAAATTTCTTTAATTTAAAGAGATTTTCGCATAATAATCTCCCTTTTATGTGGATAAACTGCTTTTAAATTTTAATAATTGATTATTTTTTTTTTGTAATTTGATACTTCACAGATTTCACGAATAATAATAATTATTATTATGCCTCTTTTATACATTATTCTCAATTAATATTTATTTGTTTATAAATATCTGTCAGTATTTCCTCGCCCTCTTTTTCCTAATTTAAAAATAATTTCACAAAATGAAGTTGAATATCAAAGTTCCACACATGTAATATATTCTTATATATTCCATACAATTCAAATATTTTAACTTATATACTATACATTAATTATAATTGAACTGAATATGTGGAATAAACCAATATTAGTACAAAAAAGCTTAAAATACAAAAGAGTGATTCGTTTACTTATCGATGTTTACATTTTTTGTCTTTAGCTTCTCACTTATTCTGTTTTGAGAATAAAAGGAAGCGATTACAACAAAGATTTCAATTCTCTTTTAAATAATAATTTTTAAGGTACAAATGCTTAATAAGGTAAGAAAATATCATATTATTTAATGCAAACATATGAGAATGAATGGAAGTCATGGAATCTAGAAGCTTTCGATTGATGAAGAAATGACTGTATAAGACTTGTTTCTCTGGAAAGAAAAATATATAAATAAGAAAATTCTATTAAATTGCAAAACATGCGTATAAGATCTTAATATTTAATACCAATAATATATAATTTATATTCACTTTAAAACTGTTTTTAAATATTCTTTAATATTTAAGTCAATGGTAAATAACTTTGCATAAATAAAATTATTTCAATATTTCATTCTTTTCCAAAATGCGTCTCATGTTGCCGTTAATATTGACGTTTTTTATAAAATTAATTAAAATTTTATTTTAATTTTATTTAAAATTGTAAGCAACAGGTTAAGTACCCAACTTACATTTAAACAATTACAAAAAGAGAGAGAAATTCAAGTAAAATAAAATAAGAAAAAAATAAGAAATAGGCTATAAAAAATAAAAATATCAATAACAAAGGAATGATAAATTACAAAACGATTAAATCCAAGCCAATTTAAAGCTTTCGTAATGTTCATATTCACATTTAGGATTAAACAAATACGAAGGTCTTTTTAAAGTAAGAACCGTTTTGTAATAAAAACAAAACTACTATATACAATTTCAAAATTTTATCTTTACCAGATTCTATGTACCTTAAACTATTTTTCCACATAGTTTCCATGTTTATTTAAGCACTTGTCATAGCGCTCAATGTACTTTCGCATGATCACTTCATAAAAGCTGCCACCGGAGAAGAAAGTCCCGCAGTTTTTACTTGATAATCGTCGCTGAATTGCAGGCTACCGATGACCTCCTTTAGATCCAGGAACAGGTGATAGCCACTAGATGCGAAGTCCGGACTGTAAGGCGAGTGTCAAGTTGTTCCCAACTAATCAGGTTTTTTGTTTGGGAACAACTTGACCATCCGCCTTACAGTCCGGACCTCGCGTCCAGTGGCTACCACCTGTTCCAGGGAGCTAAGGAGTTCATCTGCGGCCTGCATTTCAGCGTCGAAGAAAAAGTGAAAACTCCGTGACTTTATTCATCGGCGGCAGGTTTTATGAAGTTATCATGAGTAAGTACATTAAGCGCTATGACAAGTGTTTAATTAAACTTGAAAACTATCTGGATGAATAGTTTAAGGTACACAGAATCTGGTAAAGAAAAAATTTTGAAAATATATATAGTAATTTTGTTTTTATTACAAAACGGTTCTTACTTTAAAAATGAGCCTTGTATTAATGGGTTCAATTACTGTTACCAGCAATTCTTATTTTTAGCAACTTAGAAGGGAAGGAGTATCATTAATTTTATGGTAACAAACTTTCACGTTTCATGCTTAAGTTTATTTATCTTGAACTACTGTATCTGTGTGTAAAAATAGAACTTATCTATAATGTTTAAATTTATTCGAAACTAAAGGAGTATAATGAAAAACTAAAGAAGAAATAATAAAAAAAATTATTAAATACATAAATTAAAGGAAGGGAAAAACATCTAATACGGTTTTTCTAAGAATCTAATAGAACAAGAAATAGGAAGACTCCTTGTTATTTGGAAACAGTATTTTATCAAAAAAAAGTTGTTCATTTATCCTCTACTTAGAGGTCTTGCACTTTTTGTAAAACAAATAAAGCATAATCTGAAAGTACATCCTGTTGTATTTGTTCATGAAATAAAAAAATGAATTCAGCATTAAAATTGTCATTGAGATACTCACTACATTTTGTGCAGCTTTAATAGAACGTCGTTTTATCGCAGAATTTATCAGTAAGCGGTATTCATCAATTCGCAGTAATTACTCATGTCACTTTAGTTGCATCACCAAATATTGTATAATGCCGAAATGCCACTAGCATCTTAAATATTATACAGTAAAATATGCATTGTTTTCGTGCGGTAAATGAAACTGCTTTACTCATACTTGAGACTTATCATTATAAATTATTGATAAGATGTAAACTTTATCCTATCTAGTAATAAACTCGATGAGGTTTGCTAGGGCATAGGATTTCCAGTTCTCGAATCTATCGGGTATCGGATTCGAATTTCACCATCAGTATGGATGTTTGTCCTAAAAGTACATAAAGATAATAACCATTGTGGAAATGTCATTGATGCGATGTTCTTCTGTACCGTAGCAATTAACATAACGGATTGCATGTTTGGTAAAAAAATATAGGTACCAACCGGTTTCGGCTTTTATTCCTGCCTTCGGAATTGTACCCTGATGAAGGCAGAAATAAAAGCCGAAACCGGTTAGTATCTATTTTTTACCAAACGTGTAAAGACCACAATCCGTTACACTGTGGAAATGTTTAACGACGCAAAATGACCTGTCCAAAAATGTAATGAACCATCCAACCACTAAATTCTTTGCCCTTGTGTTTTTAAAACTGGTATGTGTATTAAGGATAGATGGCGTAGTAATATTTTGAAGTGTTAAGTCAAAATATCACAATGCTCGCACAGTTTATTAGGTTAATGAAATTAAATAATTTTAAAAATCAATTAAATTCAAGACAGTAAATTAAATAATCTTATGTGGATAATGGTAATGAACAACTTAGGAATAAAATAAAACTCTTTTACCACAAGGAAATAGGAAATAAAAAAATAAAAAACAACAAAATATAAAATGAAATAATACAACTTGATTCTGTAAGCGCTTTTGTGAAGCTTTGCTTCCATCTTTCAGCAAACCAAGGAGCACCTTCAGAGAACTTGAGAGAACTGACTTGGAAGCTATCGACAATCGAACAGCGCAGGGAAAACGAAACGAGCGATCCGAAGCAACGCTTCCACTGCCATACTCGTCCAGGAAATAACCAGGGGAAGTACACAGAACTATAGTGTGTCTCAGCTTTAGTTGAGAGTGACGTCACGAGTGAAGCGGTTACAATTCGTCCGCATGAAGAAAGAGTTCGCATAATTTTCTATATAAAAAGTTCAAACTTCTTTCTGCAATCATATTTCATATTTTTCTTCTCGATATAATAAAAAATCGGCGGATAGAAAAGCCATTTGATGAAATTAAAAAAGAAAATAATTAAAATGAAGTTGGTTCGTAGTCGAGATTATTTGATTGCAAAATGGCGGCGTCTTGTTCCTACGTGAATAACGTAACGTGAAAGAGATGTGTCAGAAATGAAAGATGATCGAGTTTCAACGAAGAGTATTAAAATGATATCGGACAGGTACCATTCGACTAATCTACTTTCGAGAAGCCACGCGATTATAGGACGTTCTAACGTAGTACAAGTCTAACGGCGAAAGGATACGAAGTTGTGCACTATGTCCGGTAAACGGCGTCATTCCGTGACGTCACTCTCAACTGAAGCTGAGACAGGGTATAGGCAAGAAGCTAGATGGAACCTAGTTAAGTCATCCACAGGATAAGATGGGGTCCTTTCCTCTCAGGACGATAGTGTGTATTGGAAAAGACAATCGAGAAGTGAAGTGAAAAAAGTCACGAGCAGTCCAGGAGCAGGGCTTCCATAGCACGCTCGCCCAAAGAATAACCAGGAGAATTATAAATAATAGTTAATAAATAAAAATAAAAAATAATTGACAAAATAATTAATAAATAATAAATAAAATTAAAATAAAACTACAAATATAAAATAAAATATAAAGCTGACGTTTCGGATAGTGACTATCCTTTATCAAAGCAAAAAGGATAATTCTCTAAAGGCAATTAGAATATTACAGGATTATCCTGAAGTTATGAAAAGACAATCGAACAGTGAAGTGTACATTTCTTCGGGTGAGACGAAAGCAGTGCTTTCACGAAGCTCACCCTACCAGAATAAGTTCCACATGAAATACACTGAAATCGGCAAGAAGCCTGACTAACCCAAAGAGGTCTTCCACATTATGAAAAAAAAATTAGATTGACGATTGTCAGAAGATTGGAAGAGGGGGCGGGGGTGGGTGATATCACATCATCCAATAATCCGGGAAGGAAACGTTGCCGATGTCTTCGAAGTTGACATCAAGAACATGCCTCGGTTTTCTGTACATTGTATGCCATTTCATTGCCATCGGGTTGTTTATATTCCAGCCACCAGGAAATTGTCATGGCTCTTCATTGTCTGCACCATGTTCATCAGGAGATCTTGCACACACTTACCAAGGTGAGTCATGTTCAGATCCATGTGTGTGGATTGGTTTTTCACAGTCCTTCTGCCAAGCTGGGCGATGGTCCTCAGGGTAACATTCTGGAACGACTGGAGTTCACTCCATCTAGTTTTACATATGGTTGCCCACGCAGGCATGCCATAGAGGAGGATGGTCCGAATCATCGTCTTGTACAGTAGCAGCTTATTGTTGATGCTGAGGGCACTGTTTCGACCCAGGAGAGCTATGAGGCTGCATTTAGCCTTCTTTGCTATCGACAGAGAAAATGATATCAAAAGTGTCAGTAGTATTAGGAGTAGGACAGAAGGAAAGGCCTTTGGACAGGCCTTCCTATATCAAAGACACTAACGATCTTCTTTCCCATATCCAGCGCCTTAACGACTCTAACTACGATTTCAAGAACTCTGCACGCTTGATGTCTCTTCCCTCTACACTAACATTCCTCATGATGATGGGGTTAAAGCTGTTTGCAAGTCTCAAGGCTAACAAACCTTTCCAAGTTCCTTCTATTGACAACATCTGCCTTCTCCTTCGCACCATCCTCACCTCCAATTTCTTCACTTTTAACAATGAGTATTACATCCAGTCCAGTGGCACTGCTATGGTCTCCAAAATAGCTCCCAACTATGCCAATATTTTTATGGGGGAGGTGGAAACCAAACTACATTCCACGTCTCCCTTGAAGCCGTTGGTCTGACTGCGGTATATTGATGATGTTTTCCTGATCACACAATGAAGACTCTCTCTTATCTTTTATCACCCATTCTAACTCCATCCACCCCTCCATCAAGTTTTCTCACAATTATTCTATGACGATAGTTTCTTTTTTTTAGATGTCTGTATCTGTTACAGCGGAAAAAACCTCACTGTAACAAATCATGTATATTTTGGAGGAGCGAAGCTCCCGAGATTCAGTGCGGCGAGAGAAGAGCGGGAGATTCGATTATCAGCACGGGGGGAGAGCGACAGGAGACGAGAGCGGAATTGGAGAGACGGGATTGTGAAGTCGTCAGCGATAGATGGAAAGACTTCGATGAGCAGTGAGCAACGAACACAGGAGCAATCAGCAAAAAGAAAATTAATGGCAGGCTTAGAGGCATTAAACTTCCTGAGAGAAAGGGAGAGTTGCTGAAGAATGAAAACTCTTCATCGGCTTTTCGTCGGGGAAAGCAAAACGTTCCCGCGGCAGAGGTGAGCTCTTCCAGTAGTGCAAAATTCCAGTCGCCTTGCAAAGCAGCGAGTTACGGCCAAATTCCCGTAAGCAAATTTTCACCTGTCAACCTTATGACTATCACACGTTTCGAGGTGGAAATGTGGCATGAGAACCGTCAGCAAGAGGAAAATAAGTGCATTGTGTGCTGGGAGGAGTTCGTTATCTCGGCGTATTTCCCTATGGCTTGACGGCGTTCTTCTATGACCGAATCGGCCGGGTTGTTGCTCGCCAGTGATTATTGCTGTGTTATTTTAGACAAGAGTGCAGAGTAAATAGTGAGTACTGAATTCTCAATTTTTATGCCGTTAGCTTTCTTTAAAAGAGTGCATCCGAGTGCTGTGCAAATTAAAGGATAGGCTTAGTTCACGGAATTCGTTAAGCCTCAAATGCTTGTGTGTGCCAGCATTTTCGTCGGTTTAAATTACGCTAGAATATTAGCAGAATACAGTTTAAAGTGTTTCGTTAATAATTATTTGCTATCTTTCTGTGTTAACGAATAATTCTGGTCAAAAGCGAAGGAGTGGTGTTTCTTTGGTATTGTGAGTGCGTATTAACCATTCTAATTGTAAATTCTATTTTTCTCCTTCCGCAGGCTCTTGCCGATATCATTTATCTTATTGACTGATAGTGCTGTTACAGTTTAAGACTTTATTTAGTCTATGGGACATTAATTATAATTCCGGACTTTATTTCACAATTATTTGACATTGCTAAATAGTGTTTCCGTTTACCATGTGGACTATTGGGGCTGAGTAAAGGTGTGTATAAAATGCTTATTTATCCATTGTGGAATTTATCTGATATTCCCAAGATTTGTATTTCTCAGTGCGTGTAGCATATAGTCAATTATTGAGTAATTTGGTTTGATTTAGGCTTAAAGAGTTGCCTATAGGAATAATTGTTTATAAGGCTTGGTTAGAACTTATCACATCAAATACAACATTGATTGATGATTTATGTATGTCTATTGAATATATAAGATAGAATTAGTTGATGCCGTATTGAAATGTTTGTGAGTAGCGCATATTAAGAATTTAGCAATTACACTGGGCAACAAAATTTTAAAAATTTCCTGCTTCCGAGATAAAAATAGTCATTTCTTAACGAATTCAATGTGCTGAACACGAATATAACTAAGAAAAAGCTGAATTGGCTACGGTTTCTTAGTAATGTGCACGGTTTCTTAGAAAAATATATATATGTAAATATTATAATGCATGTCAAGAATACCTTAATCATCTTCGGACTTTCGTTTTTTTTAGCTTCTCGTTTGTAAACATCGTAGGAAGCATGTCTGATGATTTTGTGGCCCCATAAAAACGCCCTCTTTAATTTTGGATTCAACTGAGTCAGTTCGACATGCGGCATGTCTGAGTCGAGGGAATTTTTCATGTAGGTGCTTGAATTACCATGGCTTTTACCAAATTTTTTACAAGATCGAGGTTGATGTGTAAAGGAGGAATTATGATTTTGTGTAGTTCTGCCAGTGGTGGGCGTTGTACATTCATTTCTCCAGGCTTAAAAGATGCTACTATACCAATAACAATACGTCCATATCTTTGCAACCAGAGCCAATCAACTTTTTTCAATGTGATATTCGTGTTCAGCAAGTTAAATTCATTCAAGATTGGGTACTTTCAACTAAGAAGCAAGTTCATCGTTGCCCTGTGTTATTGAAATATTCTATTGCAATTATTGTTCTTTCGTTTATTGCTTGAATTGTTGATTAATAGCTTTAGTATTAAGCTCATTTTATTATATTTGGTTTTCTATATTATAGCATCTACCAAGTTGAATATTTGTAATTGCTATTATTTAATTTTGCTTTACTTCATTATTGCATTTGTTTCTTGTATTTATTTAATGTCAATGAAGTAGTGAATGATTAAAAGTTTTCGTACGTTCTTAAACCGTAGTGCTTTGACTTAGTGTCCCGTTATTAAGTTATAACCCTAGCAAAGCTTCCACTGTGCAATTTGACACGTGACAATATCTCTATCGCTAACAATAAATTGTCTACTGTTCTCTATAAGAAGCCCACTGACCAACACCAGTCATCGCGCCCCCAAATCTGTCATACGCGCTTCTAACTATAAACATCGTAATTCCCGTTCTAACAACAATCCCAAACCTTCTCCAGCCATGACAACACCTACATTAGTTCTTCCTTATCATCCAACCCTCATAGTATTAAAAATGTCCTAAGGAAACATCAACATATTATTGACAATTCTCCTCTTCTCCACTCCATTCCATCAGAACCACCAAAAGTTTCTTTTAAACGGATATTTAATTTTAAAGATATTCTGGTCCATGCTGCTATTACCAAACTACGCACTTCCACTAAAGGATGTTCTCCTTGCAATGCAAAGCGTTGTGGCGTTTGCCATTTTCTTAACCTTGCTAACTCCATTTCCAGCAGTGCTTTCTCCTTTACTTTCAAGATTAACCAGAACCTGACATTTGCACTTCTCACAACTTGATTTACCTGTTACATTGCAAAGTATGCCAGAAACAGAACATTGGAGAGACGGGCAATACCATACGCTCCAGATTCGCCGGGCATAAGTTTGATATATTAGCAATGCTGACACCCCTATCGCTAAACACTTTAATTCCCCTGGCCACTCTTTACAGGCCATCAGCTTTTATTTTCTTCGTAGTAACTTCCATAACAAAAAAGAAAGAAAGCAATTAGAGTCCTTTCTTATTTGGAAATTTAATTCCCTCACCCCTAATGGCATTAACCTTAGGAAAGGCACCATTCTCTCATTACCTTTCCCATATTCCTCTTCAACTATTCCCTAATTTGTCGTAGGCTCTCTGGGCCCTATTCTTTTTCTTATTAATGTTCTATCATATGTTTCTACTTCTATGTTCATTTTGTGTCTGTCCCTGTACTCTCTTTTTTTCGTAGGTTCTCTATACTCTTTTATTTTAGTGATCTTTTTATGCGATACTATTTTACAGGGCGACTAGCGATCGGGAATTGTCAAAAAATTGTGTAACCGGGAACAGTCAGGGACTTTTTTTTCCAGGGAATTTTACAAAATCGTTTTGCTAGACACCCTATCATTCCTAAACGTTTTTATAATTTTAATTTTGTATATGTTATCCTATTGCATTTTTTTCGCCGTCCTTTTATTACCTCCTATTTGTCCTCCTTCCTGTCCTATCCCAACACGTCTTAAAATTCTTCCCATGTGTACTCTTCTAGTTTTTTAGCCAATACCGTCTTACTGTTCCCTATGCCAACTATATATAAAGGCGTTCTTTATTACTCTTTTCAAAGGAACCAACCCGAGACTATATGGGAATGGAAGCTGCCTCTGCTATCATTACTGATGCCACACTGGGAGAGGTGAAACTAGTGGCTCTATATAATGCGCCCAAGCATAAATTCGATGCCAATGAGCTTGACGAGCTGTTTTCCGGGAATATTCCCGTTATTATGTCGGGAGACCTGAACGCTAAGCACTCGCACTGGAATTCAAGATGCCATAACCAAAGCGGTGTCCTTTTGTATGGCTACGTGCAAAGGCAATCTGATATTATTGCAGTAGGCCCTGTGGATGATACATATTATTGTGATCATTCTCCTTCAAGCGATGTACTTGATATTGTGTTGTTGAAGGGCTTCTACAAATCATTCAGTATCTATACTGTCAATGATCTATCCTCAGACCGTAAACCAGTTGCACTAAATTTTGACAATGTAAACATTGACCTCAAAGAAGAACTGAGGCTCAAACAAGACTGGAAGTTTTTTAGAGAAATTCTCAAAAACGATGACGACCTACTAAATAACGTACATAGTACGAGCGACATAGATACCAATGTGAAAAGGCTTACTAAACGTATAAATGCAGCTATTGGCTCTAGTGCTCCACCCTTAGAGTCGAAGCGAGCTGATCACCTTGATCTCACCCCAGAAATCAAACAATTAATTGAGCAAAGGAATAAGGTTAGAAGGCAGTGGTACCGAACTCGTGATTCATGGCTTAAGACCAAGTATAATAGGCTCACTAGAAGAGTTCACGAGGAGGTAAAAGCACTTCGTAATAACAGGTGGAGCGATAAAGTTAAGAGTCTGTCGACCCACGATAACTCTATTTGGTGCATGGTTCGAGCCTTGCAAAACAATAAAGCCATTAATATCCCACTCCTGTTAGCCCAAAATGGCAAATTCATCACGAATGATGATGATAAAGCGCAGCTTATTGCAAGTTCACTTTCAGAACAGTTTGTCACGCCTACTGATGGTCGGCAAGTAGGACTTGATATGTCTGAGAAAGTAAAATCCTGCATAACTGGCTTCTATAATATTCACGGCAATGAATTCCCAAAACAAAGCATTGATATAAATGAAGTCCAAAGCATCATTAAAAATTTAAAAACGAGAAAAGCTCCAGGTAAAGACTCTATTAAGAACAGTGCTTTAAAAAATTTACCTCAAAATACAATTCAAGATATTGCAAAAGTGATTAACGACTGCTGGAAGAACACTTACTTCCCGGATGCTTGGAAGCAATCCTTAAGCATTCCTAAGCCAGGACAAAATCCTGCAAATCCTGTTAGCTACAGGCCCATCAGCTTGTTACCATCAATCTCCAAAATCCTGGAAAAAACAATTCTCAAGAGATTCATTGAGTACTGTGATGCCAACGATCTCATCCGCGATGAACAATTTGGCTTTCGCTCAAACCATTCCTGCCAACTCCAAACATGGAGGCTCGCAGCGGATATCAATGAGCCCCTTAATCTCTCTATGTATTGTGGGGTCGTTTTCCTCGATGTACACAAAGCCTTCGACCAAGTCTGGCACGATGGTCTTTTTTTTAAAATGATTATGGATGGATTTCCTCAAGATATAATTACTCTGATACACTCGTTTCTCTCCAATCGGTTCTTTCAGGCCAGAGTTGGAGATAGTCTATCTCCTATGTATGAAGTAAAAGCTGGTGTCCCACAGGGTTCAGTATTATTCAATTACTTTATGCGAGACTTTCCAAGTCCTTCCAAATGTAAGCTCTTTTTTTACGCAGATGACGCTGCTTTACTGACCTGTGCTCGTCAACCAGCCGTAGTAGTCTCGCGGCTACAGAAGGCTCTAAAGGAGTGTGAAAGCTGGTTTAGCAAGTGGAGGCTAAAATTGAATGTAGACAAATGCAAGGCGATGTTTGTCTCCAAGAAGAGAAAGAGATCATTAGATTCTCTAACACTATATGGCAAAAAACTGGACTGGGTTGAAACTTATAAATATCTTGGTGTTGTTATTGACTCTAAACTTACCTGGACTCCCCACGCAACTTATGCGTTGAATAAGGCCAGGAGAGCCAAGTTTAGCTTGATAGCTCTGCTGGGCCGGAATAGTGCTCTAAACATTGATAATAAACTCCTACTCTATAAGGTCATTGTTCGGACCATCTTGACGTATGGTATGCCCACAATATGTAAGACTAGGTGGAAAGAACTGCAAACGTTCCAAAACGTTACCCTTAGGACTATTGCGCAAAAAGATCGGAGAATTGTTCGCAATTCCTCCATTTATAATGACTTCAACATGACTCATATTGGCAAATACGTTCAAGGGCTCATGGAATCCATGCTGCCCAATATAGAAAAACATAGCAACGAGCTTGTCTCGGGCATTTTAAATCATCCTATGCATAGAAAGAGATATCGTGATCCAAGGCATATACTTGATATTAATTTTGAAGACATTGATAATGTCATATTTCCAGATTACTGGACTTCATAGGTCGTGTTTTATCTAATACTAGCAGAGGACCCGGCGTTGCTCGGGATAATTACGCTTGTAGGTAAACAGAACAACCTCAAAAAGCTAAATTAAACCTCCAAATTGGTTAAATAATAACTCAATCACTACAATATAGAGTGAAGGGACTATCCATTCTAAGAAAAATCCGAAAGACAGGAAATTTACCTCTTCACTGAAAAAATCCATTCTAGGTGATATACGGGGACTTGATATACCAAAAAAAATTTTTTTTAAAGGCTCTAAGGATGCCTTCTAGTCTAAATAATTTTTTACTCACGTAATCTTACTTTAGATGTACACTTGATGTTGCTGCATTTTCCTTTCTTTTTTCGATGTTTTGAAGCAAAAATTGGCAATCCATCACTTTGTGTAGTCTAGCGGTCGCCGATTCTTCTATTTACTTGCCTACCATTTGCTCAATAGAGCACGGAGCTAAAGGAGTGCTTCCTCTATCGTCTTTCACTCTTTCTCAATAGTCTGCTAACTCATTAGCTCCAGTTACTGATCATTTTTAAAGATTTTCAAAAATTGTTAAGTGCTAAGAATTCTCTTTTTTAAGAAAAATCTGAATAACAGGAATTCTATGCATTGAATTCTATATTGCACAAACTTTGCCTTGCATTGTTGGTCATGAGACATATATTGTTGATCCTTGCCTAGTGTTGGTGCATTGCATGTTGACACCATTGTTGATACCTATTGTTGCACAAACTTTTATTTGCATTGTTGGTCATGAGATATATATTGTTGGTCCGTGCAGAGTGATTGTGAATTGCGTGTTGATACCATTGTTGATACTTATTGTTGCAAAAACTTTGTCTTGCATTGTTGATCATGAGATATTTCTCATTAATATGCCCTGCCATAACCATGAATATCGATTTTTTTATCAATAATTATTATTTTTTCGAAATCTGAGGTAGACATTGACCTTCCTCATGCTTTGAAGGTCATGTATGCGAAATTTTATCAAGATCGGAATAAAACTGTAGATTTGTATAAAAAACATACAAACAGACCCACCCACCCACCCACAAACATCCTTCTTTATATATATAGACTAGTGGTCTGCTTCTAGTCTAGACAGTCGTCAATCAAATTTTCCTCCATCAAGAGGAGGCAATTTTATTTCATACTTTGGATGACCTTTGTGGGTACATCAGGCTTCTTTTCTAGTTCAGTGTATTTCCCTTGGAATATGATTATGAAGGGTGAGATTATGGAAGCTATGCTTCAAGTTCCACACGAATACTGATACACTACACTGTTCGATTGTCGATTACTCTTTTCATAACTTCAGGATAATCCTCTAATATTTTAATTGCCTATAGAGAATTATCGTTTTTGCTTTGATAAAGGATAGTCTCTATCCGAAACGTCAGCTTTTTATTTTATTTTATATTTCTAGTTTTATTTTGATTTTACTTATTATTTATTAATTATTTTGTCAATTATTATTTATTTTTATTTAATAACTATTATTTATTGTATTCCAGGGTTTTTGTGTCTCGCCCTTTTTTCTTATAAATATCCATTCAGGGGAACTGAATGGCAACTTTTGATTGTTTTCCAACTCTGACAGACAATAACTGTTAATATGTTGGACAAATGCAATGACATGGCAAACATTGGTGTCGAAGATTGTGAAGATATCGCCCACATATCGAAACCAGCAATCAGGAAAATAAAATCCGGGCTTCTTCAAAATATCCTCAAACTTTTAAAAAATATTTCTGCTAAAATAGGGCTAAGACAGGAGCCCATCGGTGTACCGCCCATCATTTTGTTTACCTTGCTGTGATATCTAAAAATATTATTATTGGTACGCAACCTTGGTTTTTAGTATTTTTTAGAATTTTAAGTATTCATTGAAGATTCAGAAGAGAAGAAGAAAATTACTCTAATTATACAAAGGAACTGTTAGCGGTATCACACGCGGTCAACAAGTGGAGGCACTATGTGCAGCGGGTTCCTACCATAATATACACTGACAATCAAACAGTGTCCAGACTTTTGCATCATTAAAAAGTTGTCGAGATTACAGGCATCACTTGTCCAACAGATGATGGACTTTGACATCGAACTGAAATAAGTCAAGGCAGCTACCAATGTAGTAGCAGACGCGATGTCAATAATTCAGTGTGCATAAATAAGTACTATAGAAGATACTCTAGGAAACAAGAAGCAGTCAATGCTGCAATCAAGGCCCGGGAGGGTGTTACGGTCCGTTTACAGGCGTTTTAAAACGAGATACGTTGATTCATCGAAAACGGCCGTGACATCAGAGCTCAGCAACAAGCAAAGCGCAAGAGAGCATCGGTGCTTTGTGGAGAAACCAACGCAAGACTTCCTAGTTCTTAGGCAGTGAAAATGAGACGACCAGGAAGAGTGCAAAAAGGAAACAGGAAGTAGTGAAGTCAGTTATAGCGGAGAAACAGAGACGATCGGTAGTGTCCGACAGGGAGGAAAAAAGAATCCTGGCCCGACACGAATTTGGAGATGAAAGGAGATCAGCTTGCTCGAGAGGAAAGGAAACCGAATTGGCGGACGGAAAAGCAATAGCTTCATCTACCAGCCATAAAAGAATTCTGTACAGGTTGTCCCCTACGTATATGAACAAACTGGTATTTTTCGACGTGTCTTCATTCAGCGTGCAACCGGCTACAACAGGAAATTCATGTCTTTCGAACGTTACCGTTTCCTATTTCTTTGGAGTTTTCCATTCGGCATAGCGGGTTATTATCTCGTAAAGCGGTCCGTCGGCAAGCTTCAATATTAACCAGATGAGCTCTTGCACTCGGGATAATTCAAGTCTTAAATAATATACAATATTATAAAATTAATGTTGCGGGAAATTTACTAGGCTAATATTATTATTTTTCCAGATTCAATTTATATACAAAATTGAGAAAAAGCGCCAACAATGAAAAGAAAACAGAAAAAATAAAAGTAAAAAACACCCTTCCCCTTACCTATTTACTATGGAACTTAACCACACAGACAGATGGCATTTATTTAATCAAATTAATTTAAAATAATCGTATACATTTACAATTAAAAATAATTTCATAATGGGCGACATTTCAAATCATTTCCATCAAATTCTATTGTGTCAGAAGTACAATAGTCCTCCTACTTGTCTAAAAATGCAGAGTACACAAAACGTTTCATTGTTGGGGCTTTTTCTCAATTTTGTAAATAAAATTGAATGTGGAAAAATAATAATATTAGTCTTAAATAATATTTCGTCCAAGATAAGAAATTTATTAGTGCCTGCATATTTTATCGGACGAGTTAAAATTTCTGACAATATAATTACGTCAGTGGCTTTAGTTAAAAATTTAATGACAAGGCAAGCATTTGAATAAAATAAATTCCGTTTGAACTCGGCATTTCGAATAGTAATATTAGGAGAGCTTTTGCGCTCAATTTCCTTTGGAGATATTTTCCACCTACGTAAAAGTGTATCAAGTTAAATTGATGTCCGTTCTGATATCAGTAGCGTTTTTAAGTGGGCACTAATTACTTACCTGTTAAATTGTGTGCAAGGCTACCGATATTGTTTCGTGGGCTTGGTGTAGTGTTGCTTTGTGAGCCAGTGTGCTAATTTTTTTGAAGGAGGACTAGATAGGCCCCTCTGTTACATATATGCGTGTTAAAGAATTTCAGCGGGTAAGCTCAGGAGCTGCGTCTACATTTTAACGCAAAGGAATTTGCTGAATAAGTTATTTTTGTTATGCGTTATATTATATATGCAAGTAGCATTAGCAATTAAATTTATTGAATTAATAAATAAGTTTTCCATTAGTATGCTTGTCATTTCCCCTACTTCTGAACATACTTTGCTTACAAACTTCCACTGCACATGTGACACACCCACTTGAGTTATTATAATTCTTCTGCTCCTCACCCACTTGAGTTACCATAATCGAGAAAATTATGTGAAAACGTGTACCAAATACCAGGTCGGTTTTTTTTTCGAATAAAGCCAATACTAATACTCCAAAGTTTCGCCGTATAATATTATTTTCAGCAAACGAAGCCTCGAATGAAAGCGTGCACGAAAACGACTGCAGGTGCTTTTTCTGTTCTTGCTTTTTCTACTTGTCACTCTCAATACCTGCGAGTCGCGTGTTCAAATCTCGCTGGATACATGAATGTTTGTTCATGTCACATTACTAAGAAGTTTGGCGGACTATGCAAAGTTTCAGTAGGTTCATTCCTGGCTACGTTAAATTTCAAATAGATCCAATGGTTATTTAACATCTTCGACACCAAAAAGGTAAAGGAGGAAAAGCAAAGAAGAATTATAATAAATCGTCTGTCAAAATGCATTTCACATACTCAAGATGATTTAGAGAGCGCGAGATCCTTTCGAGGAAGCGCACGTTCCCTTTCAAAAGTCTTTCTTCATTCCCTTGAAAAAGATCCCTTTTATCTTTACTACAATCATAGCAAGACTTACATAGTGTTACTACAACACAGGAAAATGTTGAGATAAAAAAAATAAACTCATTAAAGGGGGAAACAATACAATGCAGAAGAATCATTGTTGTAATGTAAAATAGCAACGTTAATGTTTTCCCCAGAAACATATTGTTGTAGTTCTTTCCTTTTTTAGAGTATTAAACGTCGAAGCTAAAAACAGCTCCTTTCTCTTGTTACAAAGCCTATGTCTTTTTTTGACTTATACATCCTCGGACGTTCCACAGCAGAATCACGCAGAGAGAAAACGACTCAACAGGTTATGGGCCCAGCACGCATATAAAAGTTTAAAAAAGAAAAAAGTTACACGGAAGAGAAGAGAGGAGCAATTCGCCAAACAAATAAACGAAGTAAAAATGGAAGACCACAAGAGAAGCCTTAAGATCGAAATTCTTTATGGAGGTAATTATGAAGATTGGTCACTACGAATGCAAATGCTGCTTGAAGCGAAGGATTTATGGAACCAAGTCGAACTCAGTACAGTTCCAGATGACGCCAGGTTAAAAAAACAAGCAAGCAAAATGGCTCATAGCGCAACACTTAGATGAAGACCACCTACAAATGATCAACAGTACCATGACGGCAAAAGAAGCGTGGGACACTTTGAAAAGACTGTATGTCGAGGTGAGTCTGACTCAAATTATTCACCTCAAATCATTGCTCTACACATTCAAACTGGAATCGAACGAAGACATGGTGACCTATATTAGAAGAGTTTCCAAGCTAGCAACTAACCTGCATTCCCTCGGACACAGTATAACCGATGAAGAGCTAGGTTATGTACTGCTAATGAACTTGCCAAAAGAATACGACGTTCTACACGCTTCCTTGCAGTCGGAAGGGTCGTTAACAAGTTCGAAAGTAAGAAGCCATTTATTAAACGAAGAAAAAAGACAACAGACGAGGACAGGCGAAAACTCTCATCCTGCAGAAGAAAGTCTCTTGGTTGCTCGAAGATACAACCGAAAAAGATAATTCTAGAAAGACGGATAACTAAGAACTGCTTAGTAGAAAAACAGAAAAGAGAGACGTCATATGTTTCAGGTGTGGGAAGCAAGGTCATATAGCTCGACACTGCCGAAGCAAGCTTTATAACTCGGAAGAACCGAAGACAGAAACAAAGAAGGCAGGCTTACTCACATCTACTACAAAACAAGACTCCACACAAGGAACATGGATTATAGACTCCGGAGCGACGAATCACATTACAAATGAAACTAGTTACTTGATCAATTGCAAGAAGAAAAATAATGTCATCCTGACCACGGCTTCGAACGACACGATGAACGCAAATTTCATTCCATTGAAAAAGATCCCTTTTATCTTTACTACAATCATAGCAAGACTTACATAGTGTTACTACAACACAGGAAAAGTATTCTAAGAGAATACTTGAAAGTATACAGGGTAAATTTTAAATATACCGACAAACTGTAGGGATTAGTTCCTGAGCAAAAAAGGTCATATCAACAAGTATCCGGAAATGCACTGTTGCCACAATAGAAGGCACGATGGAGCGCCACCCCACTTCGGCATTATTGTTCGCCAGCGCCTCAATGACATCTTCCCCAGACGTTGGATGCGGAGGCCCTCTTGAATGGCCTGCTCGATCACCGGATTTAAATCCCCCTGGATTTTTACTTCTGGGGCATCTGAAAAGCCATATACTGTGTGCCGGGACAATTTTCAGACGCAACGTCCATTTCCGGAGTAAGTTGATATGACCGTTTTTTACTCCATTTCCAGTCAGGAACAACTCCCTGCAGTTTTCAGTATAATTAAAATTCACCGTGTATAATAAGAGAATAATCAGGAGAAATGTGCACTGACGAAGGCCGCCATTAAAAATAAGCTTAATTCTTGGCGGTGAATAGACTACTTTGACGTCGAAGCCATGCAGTCTCCCCAATTAAGTTTTTATCAATGGACAATAATGGAGGTGGCCAACCTCTAACTTCTAATAAACAGGTAAAACTAATTGCTAAGTGCAGCAATTAAGCAATTCGTATAACAGCGGTCCCTCCGCAAGTCGGCATCCCAAAAGTTGAGAAATTCCATAAATCGGTAAGGCCCTGGAACCGAGCTTGCCGATTTGTGGAGGGGCGACTGTGATGAATTTGTACCCTTAGAACACATTCCAGTGAACCGATTTGAGAAATTTTACCTGTCATCGGTACTGAGTATGTGTATCATTTTTCAGCTCTCTAGCTTGTCGGGAAGTTGGTTTAATATTGATTGCAAAATTGTACCTTAGCCTACAGATAAACAAAAATACAGATATACAGGTAAAGTTGTTGGTGAGTTAATTGAATGTTTCCTTGCAATATTTCGAACAGTCAAAAATATTTCCATAGAGGAGATAGTGAACACACAGTAGTAAGACCCTGGAAACAGCTTTTTCAATTTTGGTTTATTCCAGGATATTTTGTGTCTCGTCCATCTTTTCTTCTACATCAGTCATAGTGATGATAATAACTTTAGGATTGAAAATGGATCCAATATCGAGGAAGTTAGGAGGGCTGACGAACTGCAGCATATAAAAGAATCATAAACTTCGATATGACCGGAACGTCACCGACCGACCGCAGGTCTAGAAAACTCATCTCAGTCGTCGAGCAAGTTATTTCAGCAGACCTTCCTACTCAGGAGATTTGTCATCCGCACAACGACATATCATCCTCCGTAGATCTGCAGAGCTACCTTAGCCCGCTTACAACCATAGCTAGTGGGAGCAGAGTGGCTACTGAAGCCTCGCGTTGCTTTTCGCTTTGTGCAAGCAGCCATAAGCAGCAGGAGCACAAATAGTGTTTTTTTTTTAACTTACTGAGTAACACTTATTTCAGTAAAAGAGACATTCAAATGTGCATAAGACTAAAACTGTATTGAAATGTTTTCTCACCAAGTCTCGAAAGCAAACCCATACATTTCCCAGGACGGACAGAATACATTCTTATAAAAATCCATTTTTCAGACGATTTTTCCAGATTGATTCTTCAGCGAATCCTCGATTTTTATTGGGTTTTATCAATTTTATTTTTTCCACTCACAAGGGAAGTACACGGACATGTACCTCACAGATTCACACCAAACTGAAATATATTACTCATTTAAAGCTACTATTGATGCTTGCAAAATAAGAACATGATAAATTTTGTTTCTGTCAAAATAAACCGAGAAAGTGAAAAAATTTGAGCATATATAGCCATACAAAGACTCCATTGTTAAAGCAGTGTGTATGTTGTTATCACGCTCTCAACTTCTTTCTTCCCCAATCAACAATACGCACGAATCTACTTAACTGTAAGCAACGCTATCGCTTCCAAGGTGTTCTTGTGCGCAAAAAAAGTCCGTCGAACACTACGTGTACGTCCCTTGTCAGAGGAAGTGGCATTTACCTCCATTATAGATATATTATTAAACCTCTACTATTAAAACCTTTAGAAATTATTCCAACAATTATCTCAACCTTGGAGATGCGGACTGAGAACAACAACAACAACTCTCATTTCTGGTACAAAACTCATGAGAAAATTTTCATCTTCTCAGCTCGAGGTAAATATTGTATAAGTGATAAGGAGATGGCAGATATATTTAAAATGTCGTAGCCTATCCTTATATTTATAGTTAAATGTTTTAGATGTTATCACTGTGTTTTGAAATTTTTATAATTATCTGTTTTTGAAAAAAGTCAATGACTTCAGCGTTATGTATTAAATTTTAAATTTTGGATGGCTAGTCTTTGTAGAGAGGTATTCAAATGTGAGTTTTACTTTTTATTTAATTTTTGAAATTTTTATATACAGGATATCCGGAAATAAATGGTAAATATTCTTACACATGAGAGAAGATGTATAAAAAAGCATTTTTATTCCTATGAACATGGTGTCGCAAGCCAACCCCCACAGAGATACAGGGGGATTAAAGTATGTTGCGCTGCCTGATTGTTGGCGTCCCGCGAGTGACTAGGCAATGTGGCGCAGCCGACTTCTGTTCAAGAGATGTCAATTGTCCCGCCTTTTATTTCCCTTTGGCGGATTCTGCGCATAGAATCCACCAATAGTCTTTCTTCTTCTGCTTCTTTCTCTTTCTGGCAGGTCTATTCCAGCTCGGGGTGTTGATACGCAATGGGCATTTGTGTGGCATCTGCTTTGTTCACATTTGTTTTTACCCACAGCATGGATGTACGACTTGATGTGCATTGCTCATAGTCTACCTTCAAGATATTACCTTAAGAGCCTACAGCGTTTGTAGGGTGTCTGATTTGTTTATTTCTACGTAGTTTAATGTTATGTGATGTGACTTGATTTTACTCCATTACATCAACACCTTCAAACAGGTCTGTAGGCTCCAATGCGGGCTGCACCACATTGCCTAATCGCTCGCGGGACGCCAACAATCAGGCAGCGCAACATACTTTAATCCCCCTGTATCTCTGTGGGAGTTGGCTTGCGACACCATGTTCATAGGAATTAAAATGCTTCTTTATACATGTTCTCTCACGTGTATGAATATTTACCATTTATTTTGACTCAACATCGACTCAACAAGGTACCGAAAACGTTTCTGAGATGTTGTGTACCATATAGATATGACTGAGTCACATTTTAAGGCATTTGAAGGGGGTGCAGGGATGGAGCGAATATTGATGGGTGAATGAATTGTTAATTTAAGTTGAATGCGACCATTGTTGAGAGTTAAAATTGCTTTGTAATTGTTGAAGAAAGAGAGAATTAGTAACTGTTGTAACGATTGTGTGGGCTCGAATCTTTTCCAAATAAATAATATTTTACCGATAAAAGAAACTTCTGTTTCTTAATATGTAAGTTTCCCGATGATTTCCCCTTTAAAGTAAACGTAATTAGCCGTGTCAATTGCGCATGCGTAACAGATCTATGACGTATCAATCATATGCCAGCCGGACAGGTCCCACCTCGTGCCAATAACGTGGTAGCAATGGTCCGAAATGGAAGCTCTTATTTCTTCTCCTGCCGCCTGCGAGTTTCGGTCGGTGATAAAGTTCTTGAATGCACAAAGCATTGCGCCAATTGAAGTTCATTGTCAGCTCTGTCAGGTCTATGGGCCGAACATCATGAGTAAGCAGATGGTGTGTCGCTGGTGTAGGCAGTTTTCCGAAGGTCGTCAAAGTGTCCATGATGAAGAGCGCAGTGGGCCACTTTGATGATCTCGTTGAGCCCTGATCTTGCTCCCAGCGATTTTCACGTTTTCTTACACCTCAAGAAATTCCTGTCACACGCTTTGGTGAGCATTTTGGCAACGGCGAAGAGCTGAAGACGTCTGTCACACGCTGGTTCATTCACAGGTGGCAGAGTTCTAGGACAGGGGGATACAAAAGTTGATCCCACGATACGACAAGTGTCTCAATTCTGGTGGTGGCTATGTTGAAAAATAGCTGAAACATTGCTGTACTTGTTGCCAATAAATATGTTCCTGTAAGTGTGAGTTCTTTTTTTTTTAAAAAAGGGAAACTTACTTTCTGGATGTACCTAGTATGATACCACGGCACAACAATATGGTAGCAGAGCGTGGTTTTGCTGAATATTGAAGTTAAAGGAAAAGGAAGAGAAAAGAACGTCAATCAACATGGCAGAAAGAGGATTTGCTAAATTGAATGGAGAGAATTACCTAGAATGGAAGAAGAATATACACTGCAAACTCCTAGAAAACGGGTTAGTACATTTTTCCGAAAAATCAAATTTCGTATTGAGAGAAGGAGCGAGTGAGATTGAAAAAAATGAAATATGAAATTAACGAAGGAAGAGCGTTAGGAATAATTGTTCTTGCATGTGAAGAGGAGTTAAAACCTGTGTTATAGGTACTGGAAAAACCAAAACTAGTATGGGAAAAACTGCAGAAGATGTATGAACCAAAGAGTATGGCAATGGAGACATTGTATAAAAGGAAATTTTTGAATGTCAGGATGGAGGATAATGAGAATATGGAAGCATACATAAATCGAGTTGATGCATTAGTAAAGAAAATTAAGAATGCGGGCGGTGAAGTTACATCAAGAGAGCATACATTCCAATTAATAGAAGGATTGAATGATAGTTATGATTCCCTCCAAAGAGAATTATCGAAAATAAAGAAAGAAGATCTCAATGCTGGAAAGATAAAAGAAGAATTAATGGAAGAAGGAGCCAGATTAAGACATAAATCAGAGAAGACGAAAGAAAGAAGGAGAATACAAGAAGGAGTGGTGATGAAGGGAAAGAAAGGAACGGGCGAGAAATAATATGTCTTCAATGTGGGGGAAAAGGCCATGTCAAGCGAGTATGCCCTACCGGAAAAAACTGGAATAATTTCAAAAATGACGTGGATCGAAATGAAGGATGGAAGTATTGGGAAGGAAAGGTAATGAAGCAAACAGAGAAAGAGAGAAATTGGAAAACTTCCGGAAGATATTACAGTGGTAACCAGGAGAAGCAAGGAAGGAGATTCAATAAAGAAAACTATGGATATGATATGAATAACAGTAGAAAATATAACTATGGGAACCAAAGAAGTAAAGCAGACAGACAAAGTTTTTGTGCTGAAGTGAATAGCGTCGAAGTATCATCAGACAATGAATTTTGTATTGATACTGCATCTACTCATCACATCGTATTTACGAAAAGATATTTTGTGAATTTCAAGACTGAGTCAAACATGTTAATCAAACTTGGAATTAACAATCACCCTGTAGAAGGTATAGGAGACGTTGAAATGATGATTAATACAAATCCCAATCCTACAATTTTGGAACTACGTGATGTACTATATATTCTGGTGTTGGGAAGGAATTTAGTTTCAGGAAGACTGATAGTAGAAAAAGGATATGAAGGGGACATATCGATCGAAGGGATCAATATATATAACAGATTCAATAAGCAGATTATCCATGCTCCTTTGGAAGGCAGATTCTTCACATTTCGAGTAAAAGATGTTGAAAAGGACGTTGACGACCATGCGGAGATATTTCAAATATCAAAGCAAGAAGAAGTTGATATATGGCATAGAAGATTAGCGCCTACAGACATAACAACGATACAGAAAATATCAAAACTAAAATTAGTAAGGGGATTACCCGAAAAAAGTATCAAGATCAGGAAAAACAGATGTGAAGATTGTATTAAAGCAAAGATGACAAAGAAGAGACATGAACCAGTTGGAATAAAGACTACTGCATTGCCTCCTAACGACATTGTTCTGATTGGACTGATGTAATGGGTCCAATCAGAACAATGTCGTTAGGAGGCAATCAATATTTATTGTCAGTAATTGAAGATTCGACACGTTATGCCATGATTTTCCCGTTGAAAACCAAAGCTGAAGTAGCAAATACGTTGATTGCATGGATAAGAATAATGGAGAAACAAACTGGAAATAATCTCAAAAGATTAAGATCAGATAATGGAATGGAATTTTGCAATCGAACTGTCGAAGAATATTGTGAGAAGAGAGGAATAATCCATGAAACTACCGTAATCTATACTCCACAAATGAATGGAATAGCGGAAAGATATAACCGAACGATAATGAACTCAGTGAGTGCAGTAATGTTAAATGCAGAATTACCAAAGGAGTTTTGGGCCGAGGTGGAGATGGCAGTGTCTTTTATGAAAAACTATGTATGCCATTCGATGACGGGGAAAACATCATTTGAGAAATTAAGAGGTTATGTCCCTGCAGTATCTTTTTTTAAAAAGAATTGGCTGCCTATGTTTCGTGAAAACACCGAGAGAAAAGATACAGTCCAAACTGGAGAGCAGAGCCAAAGCAGGAATTTTATTGGGATACTATAGACATACCACAGGATTAGAGTCTGGATACCAGAAGAAAAAAGGTTGATAACAACCAAACAAGCAATATTCAAGAAAGAACAAAATGGCTGGGAGAAGCACAGTAAAAATAAGAATAATGACAATCAGAGTCATAAAGGATTGGAATGGATAATCGACGATGAAGATGACATTGACAAAGGAGATACCGCAACGGGGATAGAAGCTGTCACCGAAAATGATGACGGGAACGAGACTACCAAAGAAGATACCTAAACGAATGTGAATGAAAGGGAATTAGAGGAAGATACACCAGGGAGTACAGAAGATGAAACTGTAGAAGAGACTAAAATGGAGTGAGAAAATGAGACATCGGGAGAGGAACATGACTTGTAAGAAGAAATAAATGGAGGTTCACAGTCAAATGAAGAGGAAATGAGGGAAGTAATTGAAGAGCATGAGAGGACAACAGACACAGAGGAAATAATTTATGGAAATGATGAAAGCGACGATGATGAAGAATGGACCATGCTTAGAATTGATGGTCATAATATATACTATCCTCCAGGAAAAAAAGAAGGGTTAGCTGATAAAGTGGAAGTGAGAAAGTATTGTTCAACAAATAATTTAATGGTTCCCAGACATTATAAACTGATAAACACTCCAGAGAAAAGGAAAAAGAAAGGTGAAGTATATGTTTCTGAAATAAGAATACCCAAGAATTACGAGGAAGCCATAGTGTCAGAAGGAAAAGAAAGATGGAAACAAGCCATGGATGATGAAATCGAATCAATGAAGAGTCGGGAAGTATAAATCACGGACAGACCAAAAGATAAAAATGTGCTGGGAAATAAATGGATTTACACAGTTAAAAGAAAAGAAGAAGGTTCTGTTGAAAGGTACAAGGCAAGAATGGTGGCGAAAGGTTTCAATCAACTGGAAGAAGTCGACTATGATTCAGTCTACTTGCCTGTGGTGAGTTTTCCATTAATTCGCATGTTCTTAATCATCTTAACACTTTGCCTAGGCTGGGTCAACTCGCAGATAGATGTAAAATGTGCCTACCTGTACGGAAAAATGGACCGGGTTCTATATATGGAACAGCCAAGGGGTTATGAAGAAGGGGACCAAAAGACTAAAGTGTGCAGTTTCGTGAAATCTAGATATGGACTCCATCAAAGTGGAAAATTACGGAATATGGAACTTGATAACGAACTCATCAAGCTGGGATTCAAGCCCTTTGGTCTCGACCAAGTGTGAACATAAAGCAATTCTAGTGGTGTATGTGGACGATATCGTACTGTTCGGGAAATCAAAAAAGACTCTAAGGGAACTTGAACAAAAAATATCGAATGTGTATGAGATTAGAGTGAATCATCCTATAAATAAACTATTGGGAATAGATTACAAGTTTAAGATAGATAGAATATGGATAGAACAAAGGGAGCATATAGAGAAATGCTTAAACAAATTTGTAAATCAGGATTTGGCATGTGCTAAAATACCACTAAATCCAGGTTCAATTTATTCAGGTGAAGGAGAAATAATTGCGGAAAAGGATGGGATAGATTTTAGAACTTTAGTATGAATATTACAATGTATCAGTCATAGAACAAGGCCTGATATAGCATACTCAATAGCCTTTTTATTGACGTACGCAACTAATCCAAGCAAGAATCATTGTTTTCTAGCTGAGAAAATATTTTCCTACTTGTAAGGGACACGAGACTGGGAATACAATATAAAGAAAGGACGGGGAGGAGAATAGTGGCATACGTTGACGCGGATTGGGCGGGGGACCCGAGAGACAGAAAATCAACATCAGGATATGCTATATATAGTGGGGGAAATTTAGTTGATTGGAAGGTTGTGAAACAGGAAATGGTAGCATTGTCAAGCATGGAAGCAGAACTGATAGCAATAGCTGAAGCAGTAAAAGAAATAATATGGTTGAAGCAAATAATCAGTGAAATTGAGGGAATAATTAGTAATATAGATAAACCAGTTATATATAGTGATAACCAAGCTGCTATATTATTTGCTAAGGAAGGTAGGGAATTGGTTAGAATTAGACACGTGGACATAAAATACAAGTTTGTGCATCATCAATACAAAAAGGGGTTATTTGAGATTAAACACATCATGGGAAAGGAAAAGATAGCGGATATTTTTACTAAACCTTTACTCTTCAAAAAATTTAGAGAATTCAGAGAAATGATAGTTTGCAGACTGTCGGACACGAGGATAATTAGTTACAGAATAGTAGAAAATGGTGGGTTATACTCAGATGGTGGAATATGGATATGGAATTTATGATTATAATGGGCTGATCCTAATTCAATGTAATCAATTTGCATCAATACTCAATATTAATGTGTATTAATTTAAAGTTAAAATGAATTGAAGAAAGGCGGGGAGGGGGGGGGATTGTTGGGTGAATGAATTGTTAATTTAAGTTGAATGCGACCATTGTTGAGAGTTAAAAATGCTTTGTAATTGTTGAAGAAAGAGAGACTTAGTAACTGTTGTAACGATTTTGTGGGCTCGAATATTTTCCAAATAAATAATATTTTACCGATAAAAGGGACTTCTATTTCCTAATATGCAATTATGATACTAAGACACAACAAATATTCCTTTACAGCCGATCCCACAAATATTCATTCGGATAGAGATCCGGCGACTGGGGGTCATTATAGAAAAAAAAAATTCATCATGAACCATTTCTTATTGACCTTGTGTCACGTGGTAAACCGCATCGTTCGAGAGCGGTGACGTGCTCCAGCCTTCGTGACGGAGGAAGAAATCAACGAATCAACTCGAGAAAATCATGTGAGAAAACCGAAACAGAGAAAGAAGAGAGACAGCAACAAGATCGGTGGCAGACAACAGGTAGGAGGAAGAGATGGCGTAAAAAGCGAAGGCGAAAGCCGAAGTGTTGCTGGATCGAGAAAACCGCGGGTGAGAAAGAATTCTTCAGCTGGGATGGAAAGCGGACGCTGACATTCTTCGTATCTCGAGCAAAACGGAGGCGAGAGCGAGACGGCAGTTCGACGGGGAAAAAACGGAGGTCATCCGCCGAACGAGAAGCACGTGGTAAGAAACTAAGCCGTGGAGATGACGGGAAACGTCTCTTCGAAGACTTCCCAGCATATAAGGAGCTAAGTGGAATAAATTCTTCACTGGAGAATTTCAATGCTAGCCCGCATGCTAATTGTTCTTCAAGCAGAGTTCCTGTCTCCAAACCGAGAGCGGTGAATTCTTCGAGCGTGGTGGAAGATTCCAATGGAAGTAGCAGCCACGAGAAAAGGGAATGCCAGAGACAATACTCGGATTCCTTTCGTCTTTTCTTAAAGGTAGGAGAATTTTAATTTGACTTCCTAACGGAGGTAAATTACGCTCAGTACGAGGGTAACGGAATTTTAGCCTATGCCTCGCACACAGAAGCGAACTTTGCCACGAACGCGAGACTGCGTTGGCTACAGGTGTTCCCATTCTCCATGAAATCTTTTATCACAGGAGGAACAGGGGGAATATTTCCTCAGCCCGCAAGTTTCGTGCTTCCTAGTGCTGAATCCCGTCAAGGCCTCTTAGTTTAGTGTGCTTTTCGTCGATATTAAAGTGAGTCACAAGCTCCGTCCTTCTTACTAATGAGGCTAGAGAACTTTCATTAACTTTCTATCGACGATTTTGTTTGACTGTCTACTGATGAGTTATTTATCTGTTTTGAATTTCTCTCCTCGACAGCTTGCTTTAACTAACTGCGCCGGTGGCTGCTGAACGCCGTGGGTAACCAACGTTTAACTGACATACATGCGTTCTGTTAGCGCCCAATTGAGTGTTTATTTAGTTAGTAATGCGTCGGTGTCTGCTAAATTATTCTATGCCACTTAAGTGTCTTGAAAGTGTAGCGTTTTATGTATACGATAATATTTTTTCCCCTGAATAGTGGTGCATAATCAGATGACGTCTAATCATCTTCTAATATATATATATATTTATAGTGTCTGAATGGATGCAACCTTTGTCGTGTACTAGTATTGTGGTGTTCATGTGCAACGAATGTTGTTACTACTTAAAGTGTTCCTGTGGTTTTCCTAATGCATCATAATGATGAAAATGGTATTTTATTTAGAACAGTGTTACCCTAATCTCTTTATAGAACCAATGGCGATTGGATCGCTAAGTGTAGAAATAGTGGTATTTGGATATAAGTGTGATTTAGTAATCTCCTAAACAGCTTTAATCAACCAATGTGGTTCTATAGTGTGGACGTCTTATCCGCCTCACACTTGTGTGTTTATGCAAATCTGAGCTACAGTCATCAGCGATATAATTTTTGTTTTTGTGTGTTTGTGGCTCATGCTAATATATTAGAGCATTCTTCAAAAGTAGAATGTATCGCCCTGGTGCTACGCTAGTCCGTATACGTCATCAAGTCGGGGAGTTGCTTACATGTTCTACCATCACGTCTATACCATTAATTGTTCTAACTTTACCTATTGTCTAAGAAGACGCATTAATCTATTCCGGAAGAAACGATTCCGGGACTTAAGCCCAGTATACTTTCTTTCTATGTTTCCATTGTAAAGTTCTGTAATAAAGCTTTTCTTTATTTTCTTAAGTTCCATCTCTGTTTATTTACCACGTGACTCATTGGCACACTGGCGCATTATCCAGCTGAAAATACCCCTCTGCTTGCGGATAATCTGTCAATACGAATGAATTCAACAAAGTGGAAACCGACCTTGAGAAGCTCATGCAGATTTCATGTAGACGAACAGAAGGTAACGATGCCTGCATAAGCTCTGGCATCTAGGTGTAAAGTCAGAGATATCAGTGGAACTAACGTGTGCTAAGTTCTGTCATTCCCCACAGCTTGGCACTGCCATGAACAGCTTGCACAGTTATATGGGTCCAGGGATTCATATTGTTTGCGTCATACACTGACATCAACCTGATGCACTGGGAACTTTGACTCATTGGACCAAGCGACCTTTTTCCAAGTCTAGTCAGCCTTCGCTGACCTCTCTTATCAAGGAGCAGTTTCCATTTGCATGAATTGCCGCTGAATCGATACCTTGTCGCGGTGAACTATTCTTGATACACCCTTGAGACTGTTGTACGAGAAAAGTCCAGGATAACTACGTCTCGAAAATGCTTCATTCACCAAGTCGTGCACCTATGATCATGCAACGTTCAAAGTAGGTTATATCTTTGCCCTTTCCTATTATCGCTTCGATTTGTAGTCTAAACTGTCGGCGGAAAGGATGGTTAGCTGTATTCATATCCTAAATACGAGGGGAGATTGATAAATAAGGTCTCCATGGCTGTAACTTTTTTATTTGTTAACCGATTTTCAAAATTCTTTTTGTATCTTATGCTCACATTTGTCCTCTATGTAATGCACTATTCACTTTTCGACATAGTCCCCATCCCTTTCCACGCTTTGCGCCAACGCGTGACTACTTGGGTGAACCCGTCGGAGAAGAATTCCGGAGTTGTTATCGACATCAGGATTGAATGGCAGCTTTGGACCCTTTTCTGGAGTACGATAACGTCCGCCCGCACACGAGTCACCACACACCAGAGGCGTTGCAGCGCCTACAGTTCAAAGATGAAAAATTGCAGTTCAAAAATATAAGACTTTGCACATTGCGACTTTCACTACTTTCCAAAGAAGAAAGAGCCCCTTAAGGGGCATGAGTTGGTTCTGATGGCGAGGTAAACGCTGCCATTCAATCCTGGTGTCGACAACAACTCCGGAATTCCTCTCCGACGGGTTCACCCAACTAGTCACGCGTTGGCGCAATGCGTGGAAAGGGATGGGGACTATGTCGAAAAGTGAATAGTGCATTACATAGAGGACAAATGTGAGCATAAGATACAAAAAGAATTTTGAAAATCGGTTAACAAATAAAAAAGTTACAGCCATGGAGACCTTATTTATCAATCGCCCCTCGTAGGTCATGTGCCGTTCAGTAGTGTAGCCCATAAATCCAACCATATATTCAACAAACTTATTGCCGTAACAATACTCCAGACTGTAAATGTATTCCAGACATTGCCTTCGAGAACATAAAATAATAACTGTTTTGGGAGAAGCATAATAACTGACAAAACTATCCTTCAAATAAATTAACCTATATGATATTATCAGCCCCAATACAGATGAAAAAATCATGAAGTATATTGGCCTTGCACACAAAATAAAACGCCTGTGGGGAACCAACAGAGTACACAATATTCCTATCGTTCTTTCTGCCGATGGATTTATTCCTTACTCATTACACAAAATCATGTCACAATATAAGCCCACGTGTATAAAGAAACTCCCGAAAGACACACTTTTAAACACTTGCCATATGATAAAGATGTTAGTTTTACTGTTTCACCATAAGAAATAAACCTTTCTTTTCGGATATTTGAAAAATATTTTGTAAAAAAAATCATGAAATTATTACTTGAATGGTATTACAATGCTACTCAAAAGTAGCTTGTTTATTTGAAATATGTTCGGATTCATTTTGAAAATAAAATTAGTTGATACTGTTGTTTTTCGATCATTTTTATCATCTTTCGAAAGTGAATCTAATCTAAACACAACAGATTATAAAATGAATAGCAATGTTTTTATTTAAACATAACATTTTTACAGTTTTACCTTAAACTGATGAACAGTTTCTGTTTTTTGCCTTTTCTTTAAATCCAAACTCACCACACTTCCATTGCGTCTATCTCCTAAACGTTTAGATCAATTGAAAAAACACCAAGAATAAAACATTTTTCAAATGTTGTATACAATCTGAAAATATTGACGCTCCTTACTTGTTGGAAGGAATTGCTCTCAAATTTGCTAGGGACTCTTCATTGTGGTCTCTTATACCAGATTTTATAAAACTAATGTTAACTTATACCGATTCCACTGGAAAACTAACCAGACCTCCCAAGGAAGATTATAATCTTAAGTTTAAAATTTGGTCTCGATAGCTTTAGCCGTTAGACACACACACACAGACTAACACACAGACACACGGACACACAGATACACAGACATTTTCCAGAAATCAGTTTTTCGTAATCTAGGGACCCTAAAACGTATAGATCACTGAAAATCTGGAGGTCGAAATTTTTCGTGATTACAATACTTCCTTATACTATGTATAAGAAAGTAAAAATGAGGTGTGGTCACCATCCGACTTTCTTATACATAAATGTCCTGGTCCAAATACAGAAAAAAATTAAACAACTGTCTAAAATGGCTACTTCCGATAGAAATTTGTGAATAAAAATTACTTCAAATTAGCTTCCAAACACTTTGGTATAGATTCCAAATTATCCTATACCATTTTCTTTCGCCTATTTTAGCAAAACGCTGTTTTTTGATGAGAGTAAAACTGATACTTCCGGTTGGAATTTTGAAAAATTTCGTAAACAATAGTTGTTAAAATTAACTTCTAAATACTTTTGTATACTTCCCAAATTTTCCTATATCGTCTTCTTTCGCCTGAATTAGCCAAAAACTGGATTTTGACACGAGTAAAACTGGTACTTCCGGTTGTAATTTTGAAAAATTTTCTTAACAAAAGTTGTTTAAAATTGAAATTGGAACACTTTTTAGTCTCTTCAAAATTTTCATAAACGCAATGTTTAACGAGATATTTCAAAATTTATATTTTGGCGCTGGAGTAAACTGATACTTCCGGTTCACCGATTCTACTTGAAAACTAATCAGACCTCCGGAGGAAGATTATAATCTTAAGTTTAAAGTTTGGTCTCGAAAGGTTTAGCCGTTTGGACGCTATCGTGGACACACACACACAGACTGAGAGACATTTTCCAAAAAACACATTTTCGTAATCTAGGAACCCTAAAATGTGAAGATCAGTAAAAATCTGGAGGTCGAAATTGTTCGTGATTACAATATTTCCTTATACTATGTATAAGAAAGTAAAAATTTGGAGATAACCCAATAGTTTTGTTTATTTTTGAGAGGAACTGAAATTCAACTCATTCTATTGGCGATATCTTTCTGAATTTTCGCGATATTTACTTGGGATTTTTAAAAGAGTAGCTCTATACATTTGACTAATAAATTATGCAAACGTCATTTCTAGTAACGCTTGCGCATGCGCAGAAATTCTCATGTTCATCAAATATTTAATAATTTTATATTCTGCTTGCAGGGTCATGTCTCTACTGTAGTTTGTCAAGTTTCCTGAAAATAGCATTGCATTGGATTGAAAATCCTGTATGTTATAAACAAAAAATTTCGATTTTTTTTTTTTTTAAAGAAACCATCTTATCTCCATGAATATACGTGCTATTCTCATATAAATGAACGCAGATAAGTAAGCATGTGTTGCAGCTACAACTGATTTCAAGCATAAGGTGTAACATGCTCTTTATACAGGGTCAAGTCACATTATTATGAGCAACCCCTATGTTTGTCTTCGGGATTGCCCAGCCGAGGAACTATGTCACGTGCTAGAAATTGGTTAGGTGACTGTATAAGATAGGTTTCCACTATGTTAAAAATGGGGTGTGGTCACCATGCGACTTTCTTATACATAAATGTCCTATTCCAAATACAGAAAAAAAATAAAACAACTATCCAAAATGGCTACAAAATTTTTAAAAAGTTTGTGAATAAAAGTTACTTCAAATTAGCTTCTAAACACCTTGGTATAGATTCCAAATTTTCCTATACCATCTTCTTTCGCCTTTATTAGCAAAAAACAGGATTTTGTCAAGAGTAGAACTGGTACTTCCGTTTGGAATTTTGAAAATTTTTCTTAACAAAAATTGTAATTGTAACGCTTTTTAGTCCCTTCAAAATTTTCATAAACGCAATGGTTAACGAGATATTTCAAAATTTATATTTTGGCGCTGGAGTACACTGATACTTCTGGTTCACCGATTCCACTGGAAAACTAATCAGACCTCCCGAGGAAGATTATAATATTAAGTTTAAAGTTTAGTCTCGTTATCTTTAGCCGTTTGGACGCTATCGTGGACAAACACACCAGACTGACACACAGACATTTTCCAGAAATCAGTTTTTCGTAATCTCGGGACCCTAAAACGTATAGATCAGTGAAAATCTGGAGGTCGAAATTATTGCTGCAGTGGGTAAGAAACGTGATTTATCAGATCTGGAAAAGGGGATGATATCGGCTTTCGGGCCAAAGGTGGCAGTATTTCGGAAACATCGCAGTTTGTGAACTGTTCTCGTGCTGCTGTAGTTAAACTGTACCATGACTGGGAAAATGGGACCGTTCAGAATAAACGGTATGGGAACTGTGGAGCACCACGTGGCATTGATGACAGAGGTGAACGTCGGTTGCGATGGTCTGTGAAGGCAACCTAAGAGCTACAGTAGACCAACTTACCGCTCAAACCAACGAGGGTGCTACCATACATGTCTCTAAAACCACAGTATAAAGGACCCCGAACGTCAAATTACATTAAGTTTGAGAAGTAGCCAAATTCATGCAATAGAGGGGACTGAAATCGCTTTTTCCATAAATACAGCAATCCAATTGTTGACTACAACAACAGAATTTGCGCGTGCGCACAGACCAGGGGATTAAAAGACCGTGCTAAAATTTAGTTATATGCTATTGTAATTTAGTTATATACACTTTAATTTGATATATTAATACCTCCATATATTCTTCCATTCACTGATCCAACTTCCACACCTCCTATTCTTCCATTCACTGATCCAACTACCATAGATGCCTCGTATTTAACAGCATTCTTGGATTCCTTATTGCCTGGTACTGCTCCTTCCTCCACCCCTTACTCTGTCACATCTAAAATTTCAGTCAATCCGGGTTCTTTGTTCGTCGCTCCCACTACTAAAGAAGAGGTTGTATCAGCAATTCGTGGTTTAAAACCTTACCGCCCCGACTCATTAGGCATTTGCTCCATTATTCTTATTTCTGCCTGCGCCGGGTTTGCGACCCCTCTTGCATCCCTTTTCAACATTTCTATATCTCAAGGTTATTACCCGAAATGCTTACGTTCGGCCAATGTTATTCCCATTTTTAAAAAAGGTAATCGGCATGATTTTACAAACTACCGACCTATTTCCATCTCGCCTTCTTTCGCTAAAATTTTCGAAAACCTTTTTAATAATCGTTTAACGTCATACATCTCAACTAACGCTCTTATTTTTCCTTCACAACATGGTTTCTCTTCTAATCGCAACACATCCACTGCTTGCTATGATTTAACCGAATTTATAATATCCAACATGCCCAAAGGAAAATTAGTGGTTGCTATGTTCCTTGACTACTTGAAGGCGTTCGATTCTCTCCCTCACGACCTTCTGCTACTTAAATTAAACAGGCTCTATAACATTCGCGGCCCTCCGCTAAACTGGATCGCTAGTTTTTTTACATAATCAACACTACACTCTAACCCTTGGTAATCTTTCTTCTTCTACTTTAACCCGAATATTGGGGTACCACAAGGTTCCATACTGTCTCCTATCTTATTCAACTTATTCATAAACGACCTCCCCTCAGAACTTAATCCTCTTTCTACGATCCTTTACGCTGATGATGCTACACTTTTATATGCTGATCACTCCCTCTCATCGATTCAACATACATTCAATTTAGTACTGCAGAAACTGTTCTGCTGGAACTCACGAAATCATCTGCATTTAAATCTTGAGAAAACTACCTATTTAATATTTCATCAACGCAATAAAAAATTTGACTTGTGCAACTTCTCTTTGGTATACAACACAGTTGAAGTTAAACCTACTAATTCTTTCCGATTCTTAGGGATTTATCCTACTCAATCTTTCATGGGACACTCATGTTAATGCTCTCTCTACGGCATTAAATCAACGCCTAGGCCTTTTCTCACGACTTCACTTATTGCCCAAAAATATCCTTCTTCTACTTTACTTTGCTCTAATTCAATCCGCCCTTATTTACGGTCTTCAGTTTTGGGGTTCAACCACTTCAACAAACCTAATGCGTTTATACCGAATTCAGAAGTGGTTCGTTAGAATTCTTTTTAATTTAAAAAAATCAGAACCAGTTTCCCACCTTTTTCCGGCCGCAGGCATTCTTTCCGTTTTTCAACTATACTCTTTCCATTTAGCTATATTTATTTACAAAGCTTTAAATAACACGCTGAACATCTCACTCCCTAATAGTTTATTCTTGCCTAAACCAGCTGGACCTTATAACTTGCGTAAAATCACAAATCCAGCTCCTTTGATTAAACACTCATCAACTAAAAAGTGTTGTTACAGCTGGCAGCAAACTCTGGTTTGGCCTGCCCCCTGCAATACGTGCAGCTTCCTCCCTTGACATTTTTAAGTCCAGACTAAAGAAGTATTTTTCTAACTCTTCCCCCTAACCCTCTAAACCTAGCATTTCGTTTTCGAACTGTATTTATTTTTTTAGATAATTATATATATTTTTGTTTTGCATTACTTTATTATACGTTCTTCCGGCCAGGGACCTAACTCGTCGCCCTTCAGCCATACTGGCCTTTTGGTCGGATATTTGTATTTTACACTTTAATAAATAAATAGAAGTAAAGTTACTATATAATGATTAAAGAGACCATAGTTTAAATTTCAGCATCAATAATGCAAAATTTCATCATACAAACAAATGACGTATATTAAAGGCAGACCCGGAAACCTACCAGCATACGTGAAGAGGGAAAGTCCGCCTTCAAGAACCGTCATGGCCGAAAATGAGCAAAACACATGACTAAACATGAGGCTACCTGATTAATAATTCTTTCACACTCCGATCACGGAATGATAAGTTTATCTCTTCGTTAACTTTGTATTTGAAGTACTTTATAATATTTTATAAACAATTATTCGATCATGGCTTCAATTTCAATTTCGTTTCGATCATATTTCGGTACGTATTTTCAATTTATCGTTGTGGAAAGTGATTCCTGATCCTTTTTCGTGTCTATTTGTACGGTTGTATGCGAAAACTTTGAGGAATGGTTTTGAATTAATTATTCCTCGGGCCCAAAATCGTCAGAAATAAAGAAGTCACACAGCTAACAACTCCACGGCTCACTCCTGCCCAGAACTGCCATGGCTTCAATTGGCTTCACTTTGGTGGCGATGTTAACAATAGGATTCGGAACCCTTCCTTTAATAGATTTCATTGGAACAAGCAGCCCGAGCAACGCCCGACGGGCATATAAGCTAGACTTTTGTTTTCAAGGATGTCACTAGATTGCGATGCCAGAATATTTCATTTTATTCAATTTTTCCAGACTTTCAAGGTCGCAGGTATATATTTTCAGGAATCTTGCTTCTCTCACGGTCAGTTTTACGTTACTTGCTCCCACGTCCCCAGCTGTCGAAATCTACATGTTTTTGGGCCACATGGGAAGACCTACAACGTTGTTTACCGAAATTGATTAAAATGAACAACTACTTGACAATACATGCCCAGCTTGCCTGTGTAGCTGATTTATTTATCTTATTATTTTATTTTCATTATTTACTTTTGTACATATAATTTAATTTTCTTTTCTTCCCAGCTCATTGTTCATAAATCATCATTTTTGGTTTAAAAAGATTATGAAAGGTTTGGGGAAGGCTTTCTAGACTGTTTCTCATTTTCTTGCATTTCGTTCATACTTTGTTAATCATAGTTCAAATTTTAACATAACAAACAATCGTTAAAAAAATTACTTAACAACGCATCTTTTCCACCTGGGCGAAGCCGGGTAATATTGCTAGTTTATCCATAATTGCAGATCAAGTACACCCATACATGGCGACTGTCTTCCCAGAGGGGAATGACACGTTCCAGCAAGACAATGCGACGTGTCATACGGCTGCAATTGTTCGGGGGTGGTTTGAGGAACACGACCAAGAGTTCCAAGTATTACTCTGGCCCCCTAATTCCCCAGACCTCAACCCAATCGAGAGCCTTGAAAAGTGCACCATGAGATAGGCCACCCACAACTTCTTATTCATTGGATTCATCAAAATTGACATATCTGCTTCGGTTCAAAAAACAAAAGGGGGGTTCAGACTTTTGTATTCATCCTGTATATTCGACAAAACGTTTATATATAGGGGTGTGCAGATACTTTTGACAGGGCTGGCAAAACCATTAATACTGAACGCTACCGATAACAAATGATCGATTTGAATCAACTTTGCGTGAAAAACGACCAGAATATCAAAACCAGTGTATAAACTGACTGAGCAGAACTCATGGGGTAGCAGGTCACTAATTTGCGGTCGGACACCACGTGTGTTCCACGACCCCTGAAGGTCTACCTGGCGGCCGCATTTGAGTGTCAGAAGTGGCTTTGTATTTGAGTGTGAAATGCAAAGTCGTCGTGAGTTGACGGCATTCGAACGGGGCATGGTGGTGGGTGCCCGACGCATGAGAAGTTCGATTTCGGCTGTCGTGCATTAATTCTGCTTCACACGTTCAGCCGTGTCTAGGGTGTACCAAGAATGGTTGGAGGAAGGCGTGTGTGTGTGTGTGCGTCTGTGTGCGTGTTGGTGTATCCAGTCCATAGACTGGTTCGCCCTCCTGACTATGACCATAAGGAGATTTCTTGGTATATGTGATAATGCGGTGGTTCCCCCTTGCATTCCGCATGATGAAAGGATGATAATAATAAAAAGGGACAAACACAAACATCCATGTCCTCGGCGGGATTCGAACCCGCGACAGGCTGGTTTCAAGAGCGGGAAGACCTACGCCTTAATCCTTTCGGCTAAGGCGTAACAGTCCACAATAGACACCATACTGGCGAGTATGGGCATCCAGCCACCCTCGATGATCGTGGCCAGCGACACATGGGAAGAATGGTCAACAGAGACAGGAGGGCCGCAGTGCGACAAATCTCGGACCAATTCAACATCGGCCGAGATACAAACGTCTCCCAGTGGACAATCCGTAGAAACATGCGTGCCCTCGGCTATGGGAGCTGTCGCCCTATGCAGATACCATTGATAACCCCACGTCATAGGACATTGCGGCGTGCATTTGCACCAATCACATCGGATGGATACTACAACAGTGGCTTAACGTTATATGATCGGACGAGTCACGGCAACGTCCACAGTTGTTGCAGCTGTCCTCCAGATCCCGCACGTTGGTACTGGGACGGGGTCGCCTTCCAATGGCATCCCACATGTGTACAATGATGGAGTAGTCCGGGGATCTTATTGGCCACAGGAGGAACTCAACATGCTGCAGGCAGTCCAAATACACACGTGCTGTGTGTGGTCGTGCGTTATCTTGTAGGTACAATGTCCCAGGGTGCTGTGCCAGAAGGGGTAGGACGTGCGGACGCAGATATATCTGTGACGTATCGCTGTGCCATCAAAGTCTGCCGAAGCATTACTGGAGGCGACCTGAACGTATATCCGATGGCTCACCACACCAACATGCCAGGGGTTACGCCTGTGTCTCTCTCCACAATATGGGACGGTTGTGCCCTCTGCCCTCGACGCCGCCATACGCGAACACGATGGTCATCGGAGATAATGGAGAAGCGGGACTCATCACTAAACATGATGCGAGGCCATTTGTCCATGCCTCCCGGGCAAGGCACCACTCTAAACACAGGCGTTGCTATTGTGCTGTTAATGGAAACCGATGCACGGGGCGCTAGGAGCTCAATCTGGCGGATGCGAGTCGTCGAGACACTGCGGGAACTCACGGGATGTTGGAGGACTCCAGTACATGTTCGCGGTTGGCGGGTGCCGATGCCATTGGATTCCTTAATGCTTGGAGCACCATACGACACCATGCCATTGTACATGTTCCCTTGGGGTAGCGTTTGTTGGTCGACCCGAGCCAGAACGACGTGCATGGGTGCCCTCATGTACCCACTGATTCCAACTTCGGGCCACTGCTTGGACACGTCTTGGCATAAATGGCAATAGAAAAGAAACCAAAAATTATTTCATCCATCCACTTGATGATGACAGAAGAGTATACTCGTTTTCAGATGCTCCGCATTTAATTAAATGTATTCGAAATCGATTGTTAAAGTCAAAAATTACGATACCTCCAACCAGCCTCATGCAGTCCCACAATGGGGCCCCTGTCAAATGCTGTCAATTGGTGGATAAAATGTCTAACGCGTCTCCGAGGCATCGCGGGTGATTTGTACAGTACAGCAATCCTCTCTGAACGTCTTGCGTAACTGTCAGACTCACAGCACTTGACTGGAACAACTTATCAACAACATGGCGGTGACATCACGAATGCACTCTGGTGAGCGTTATAGACATTACAGATCCTTGTAAATCTAATCGTTTACTCACACATCAATGGTATGAATGTGTACTGAAATAGGATAATGCTAGTTGTGCCCGTGGCTCCACCCACCTAGAACTCCGAGCAGAGAGAGAGAGAGCAAAAAACAAAAGTACAAAGACTGCAGCCAAAGTTCAAAAACTGTACAACAACAACAAAAACGCAAAGGAAAATTCCAAGTCCGTAATTAGCCACCTTCTAAGAGTTTCAAAACCGGAGTTAGATTTGCCACCTTCGCCAAACAAAAAATCTCCATCTAAAGAAATTAATAATTTTTCAGAGAAATTAACTATTTTATTGAAATTTAATTTTTCTTTTAAATTAAGTATTGAAAATTGTGTAAATGGACTGTTATCAAAAACATGATATCTTTTTACACAGGCTTGCGTACTTTCTCAATCGTCCAGATATGGCCCCCTGTATATCCATGATTTTGAATTGTTGCTGAAATCGAAACCTTCAAAGTGAATTGCGAGTCCCGCAGAAATTTAATTTTTCTTTTAAATTATACTTTGAAAATTTTGCAAGTGGACTATTTTCAAAAACATATCTTTTTACATAGGTTGGCGTACTTTCTTAAACGTCCAGAAATGGCCCCTCGTTTATCCATGATTTTGAGGTGGAACTGAAATCGAAACCTTCAAAGTGATTCGTGCGACATCTATTGGCAAGCTTTTGAACATCACATGGCTCAAGTGTTTGTATTTACCCGTGGGAATATGACATTTTCCCGCAGTAAAAAGTAGCCTAAATGTTGACCCAGGCTATAAGCTATAACCATACTAAGTTTTAAGCTAAAACCATCACGTTCTTATTTGTTTCCTGCGTACGTATTTGTCCCATTCTATTATAGCATTTCTTGAGTCTTGAGAAAGGCATATTTAGAAGGCATATCGCCTTTCTGGCGACATCTTGCAGCTACATCTGTTGGAAAGAATAACTACCACGCCATGAAGCTGTTTTGGAATTTTCCCGTGGAAATGGTACATTTTCACGCAGTAAAAAGTACCCTACGCTGGGACCCAGACTATAAGGTATAACCAATCTAAGTTTCATCAAATTCTACCACTAGTACTTTTTGCGTGATGCTATTTCAACCACCGGCTCTTAACATTTTTATTATATACATTGAACCACTCCTTCTGGGTGCTTCACTTTTTTTTTGTCAGCTAGTGTATGTAAAATAAAATTGAGTATGTTTGTGTGGGTTTTTTTTTCGTAATATATAAAATGGTTCTACAATTTTTCATTAGTTGGATTTTCAAATACAAACAACCAAGCAGACGCCATAAAATATTTCCAGTTTCTTTTTGAACGCAGATTGATACCAGGTATAGCATGCGCGCATCGATTTTTTTTCTTTTTTTTTATAGTGAGTTCTTCGGTATTGCATCAAGGACTCCTATAACAATTGGTATGAGTACTTAATAATAATAATAATAATAATAATAATAATAATAATAATAATAATATCATTTATAAACAGCAGGATATTTGTCCTGACAATTTTTTTTATTATAGCATCTCCTATATATATACAATAATTCTTACATTGATGGCTCCAAGACGTATGGAATTTTTAATTAAGCTTTAAAAATTTCGAGGATAGTGCTGCTTCATTTCTCGGTGTTTCTGTTCTTGTAGTTCCATATAGTAGGAAAAGACGACCATGTAAAACATAAGCTACAAAGAAGCAATAAATAAATAAATAAATAAATAAATAAATAAGGATTCCAAATAACATGAGAATTGTTGCATGAAATTTATAAATATATAGATACACAATTATCTGTAACCTGTGTGTACAATACTGTGACGGCGTAATCTTGGGATTATTTTAAATATAAAAAAGTCCAAATCAACTATTTTTCAGATAACATAAAAATTATAAATTAATAATTTTATTACTTTTGATTTATAAAAGTTTGTTTTGAGGAATCCAGTACATTATGAATTATGATATCTGACGCTCGAAATGACCACTGTTTTTTCGAGACACTTTAGAATTCTATTTGTAAGATAATTAATCGCTATCATTTCAACACCGCCATCATTCCTAAAGCTTTATCAAACTCTGTTACTGTATTTTCAGAATATGTTCGACCCTTGTACAGTATTTGACCGAACAGCGCACCATAGTTTTATTGTATCCATATAGATACGTATTCCCTAATGAGATAGTTCAAATATTAAAGTTGGGAGGATGTGCTGTACGACGATCACTCAAAAGTAACTCTGCAACAGAAAAAACAAACTATCTCTATTGTTATGATGTCGTTCATAGAATCATTGCCTTTTCCATGGGAACTATGGATTTCCGGACATACGTTGATATGAACTTTTTTGTTATTTTTCTTGTTAGGAATCACCTCCTGAAGTTTATCTCAATTGTTTTAGTTCGCTGTGTATACATATACAGGGTGATTCAGTCAATTTCTGACCATTTCACTCGAATGAAGTGCATTAGGGATAAACAACTGAAAGAATATGAGCGCCATATCGAATTTCTAAATAGTAGGAGTTTGTTGCAACGGCGCTGCATGAAAATCGTCTTGTTGAAAAATGGCGCCGGCTTTATCAACAGAGCAGAAATGCAAGATTGTCGAATGGTATTTCGAGACAAAATCACCTGTAACCGTGCAAAGAAAGTTCCGGAAGGAATATAAGTGTCAAGACGCACCAGGCAGGCAAGCAATCATGGATTTTGTCAAGCAATTTCGTGCCACTGAATGTGTTAAAGGCAAGAAAAAAGGCGGGAGCGAAGCTCGTGTTCGAACGGCCGAAGATGTCGAAAATGTTCGCACAAGGTTGTTCGATTCCCCTACCAAAAAATCTGTTCGCCGCCTATCCATTGAAGAAGGGCTGTCGTATACCACGACGTGGCGAATTTTGAGAAAGGATTTATACCTGTTCTCGTATAAGATCCATGTTTATCAGGAGTTAACAGACACTGGAAGACAGAAGCGACAACAATTTGCGATGGAGTTTGGAGCAGAAATGGAAGCCAATCAGGACATTGTGGACAACCTGTGGGTGTTAGATGAGGCCTTCTTCCATCTGTCAGGTGACGTTAATAAACACAAAGTTCATTTTTGGGGTTCCTAGCACCCTCATGAGATCCATAAGTCACCTCTTCATCCACGAAAGGTTATGGCTTGGTGCGCGATTTCCAAGAGAGGAATCATTGGTCCGTTCTTTTTTGAGGGCACCGTAACGTCATAGGCTTACCTTAACATGTTGGAAACCTTCTTCATCCCCGAGCTGAGAAGGAGGCGTATACCGCTTCGACATCAATGATTTCAACAGGATGGGGCTAGGCCTCACACCACTAATGGAGTGCTAGACTTTCTCAATCAGAAATTAGGAAATCGTGTCATTTCAAACAGGTTTCCAGATCGATTCGGGGGTGGCTTTCTTTGGCCCCCTACGAGCCCTGACCTAAACCCATGTGATTTTTATCTCTGGTGGTTCCTTAAAGACAGTGTGTTCACTACAGCACCAAGAAGCCTAGACCAGCTGCGACAAAGCATCGTCGACTGCTGCACCCTTGTGGATGCAGAAATCCTGGATAGAGTTATGAACAACTTCACCATTCGGCTGCGAGCAGTTCAAAACGTTCTTGGTGGCCACATTGAGCATATCATCAAGACTTTTCCACGGGAATAAAAAGTCCGAACTGCCTAAAATATCATACTGAAATGCTAAGTTTGTAAACATTAATGGGTCAATAAATCATAGTACTGATATGGTCAGAAATTGACTGAATCACCCTGTACAAGATGTTAAGAGAGCAAAGTAAACCCAAATAAAAAGTGGACAGGTCTCGGTATTTAATATCTTTATTTGAAACTTAAAAGTAATCACCAAGTTTTTTGAAGCATTGGTCTTATCATTTACACAGCAGGTCAATTCCCTTGGCGTATAAGGATTGTGGCTGTTTTTTGAAAAAGTCTTTCACTGCATCCTTCACTTTTTCGTCCGAATTGAAACGTTTCCCTTGCAATGTTCTTTTTTAACATCCCAAAGATATGGTAATCATATGGTGACAAGTCTGGGCTGTAGGCAATACGTTCCAAGACTTCCCACCGGAATTTCTGTAACATCATGGTGGTTTCATGGGAGACGTGGGGGCGCGCATTGTCGTGCAGAAGGATCACCTGTTGTGAGATCAGGGCGTTTGCTTTTGATTAAGTGCCGAAGTTTCGTGAGAGTACTGCAATACTGTGCAGAATTGATGGTGCATTTCTTTGGCAGAAAATCAACCAGCAGTAGCCGAAGAAAAAGGTTAACATCACCGTTCTGGACGCATCCATTTTTACACTTCTTTCTAACATTCTTGACATGAACACGAACAGTATATATCTACTAGCACACCCCTAAACTAGAGTCCTGTTGTCGCTGATGTAGTTATGATGCTATGGTACGTGTCCACTTTTCATATGGGCAACTCTCATCTATATACAGGGCGAATCAAAAGTCTGTTATCTCCCATACAATTTCAAAACGAGTGGAGATAAACAAATCTGTTGCAAGCTCATATAGGATGTTAGACAGGAAATTATAGACCATGGAGGGGGTAAATAATGATGGTATCAAATTTGACCGTTGACCTCGAATTTTGCACCTTCCAATTTGTAACTTTATAACCGTCAATGGTAGAGAATAATTTCCAATTGTACAGTTGTATAGCTCAAAACGTTGATTTTAACAAAAGAGATTAAAAATAAACACACTACAGCTGGAGATAAGTGATAAAAATAGGGGGAAAAGAGAAGAAACAAAGTAGAGATACGCGTTGAGGATAAAAATGAGAGTTACAAGTGGGGATAAAAGTGATGGTAAAAAACGGAGGCTAAAAGGTAGAGCTTAAAAAGACGAGAATAAATAGATGCTTAGAAATTGATTTCTAGTTTCTTGACTCCAACGGAATATATTATTGAAGATAAGTAGATGGGAATTTTAAAAAATTGGAGTAAGAAGTATCCCTCCACTCAACTTTTTATCCTTTTTATCTACTTTATTAATCTCCCATATGAAAAAGTGGATGATTAGATCTAAAGGAATTTTAACGGAATGGATCAAGCCAGCTTTGACATCGATACGTTTCTTGTTATGTGAACCCAGTTAAGTTTTGAAACTTTGGGGGGGGGGGGGCATTTTTATAATTTTTAATAATTTTAATGTATTATTTTGTGATCCGAGTTGATTAAAAGCTTTTTTTATTTTAAAAATTCACGTGTTGGGTTTTAAATCAAATAAATACAGGAAATAGTTTCTCACGTACATAAAAATTTTCCAAATTTTAGCTATCAATATTTTAACACAACTTTAGCTTGCCCAAGTGATTTGAAAATTTCACAAACTGTTTCTTTTATTTCGCAAGCTTCTTTTTCATTCACAAAATACATGTTTCATTTTGCCAAATGCGTTCTGAATTTTTATTTTGGAAAATCCGTTTTTAAATAAACGTTGCACCAAATCTGCCTTGTATTATGACCATTCATTTGCCTTGCTTGAATGTTATTGCATGTTCAACAAGTTGTAACGCCGCCGTGGTAGCCAAAGATTGAAACAGAAAAAACTTTTGCACTAAAATCTCCTGGAGTTTTATCAACTTTTATTCTTACACCATGGTCATAATTTCCAATGATAAAAGCAAAATGGCAATTTTGTCGCTTACGCCCCTCATATTCTTTAAACTTTATTGTACGCGTAAAAAATATGTAAATGCGATTTATCGAGGTAAAAATAGCCTAGGTTTCATTTATAATTTATCCCCAAACGTCGAGCAATTGTGCGGATACTTGTTTGGGGAGTTTCTTGTACCTGTCTAAGAATTTCTTGTTCAACTGCAGGCGTCCTTGCATTAAAATTCATAAGTATTTAGTTAACATATTCAGTGCATTACAAAATAGAAGCTTAATAATTCTTGTGATTCGAAACCGACCTACTTTGTTACACAAATCTGATTCTTTGTACAACAAGGTCTTCGAGAAATCTGCCGGGTTCTATTATTGTAAGCAAAAACTGTGTATTTTCCTCTTTATAGATAAAAAATCTAGCCAATATCTAAATCAAAAATCTAATTTTAAGTGCTATGAATATTGTGCATGTGCACAAATTACAATAAATACATAAGCATGTCAAAGTTTCTAGAAAATTATTAATATAGTCTTATTAAACTTACGTAGATGAAAAGGAAAGGGATAATTGCCAGCGCATTATAATCCTGAAATGATAAAGAAAAATTTATTAGAACAATCATTTCATAATAATAATAATAATAATAATAATAATACTAACATTTAATATAATGGCCTTGTATCGTGATCAAGAATATTTATTATTTTCAAATAAAAGCATAGTAAAGAAGAGTAAATAAATCTCGTACTTAATTTTAAAACACATACAATTGGAATAAAAATACAGTTGAATCCAGTTATTACGAAATTCGAGGATCCAAATAAATTTCTTAATATCCGATTTTCATATGAATTAATCTAAAAATTTACGTCAATTGTTTATTTCAGGAAAATACATGTAATTGGTTATTGAAATTTGTTTACATACTTTCAGGAAAAATATTAATACTATTCCAAACGCCTTTAAAAGAAATATAAGACTATTGCTTAAATCAATCGATCCAATACCTAACCTTTAACCACCAAACCACTACCCACCGGAGACCACAGTTCTTTACAATTCGTGGATTCACTCAGCTTTATGTTACGGTATTATCTTTTGGGGTTCTGCAACTGCTTTTGACCTAAAACGTATCCTTAAACTCCAAAAACGGTTTCTGAGAACTTTAACCAACACACCGAAATCTTCCTCATTTCGCACTTATTTCATGAGCTACACATTTTAACAATCAACCAAATATTTAAGCTGCAAATTTCTTCTTTTATAGATACAATTTTAAATTTCAATTTAACCACAATTTAACCACAACCACAACCACAACAAAGCACCTTTAACCAATTATTATTTTTTTGTAAGATTTTTGAATGATTATTATGAATTTTTGTATAAGACTCCGCTAATTTAAATTATTACTGTCCTCGTAATTTACTGTTGGTTGATGCCTTAAATTTTTATAATTTTAACTAACATATTATTTACTAACCGAAAATTTTGTATTTATTTTGTGTATACTTTTAACTACGGCGCCCGCCAAGAACCAACTCACAAGTAAATAATAACAATTATTAACTGGAGATGCGTTTCCAAGCATACGTAATGATTTTTCAATTGAAAAATGGAAGGAAAAATTTCTGGCCATAATTTTCTTGCTCCACCCCCTTCTTCCTATTCTCCGTGGCCATAATTTTGAACAGCGTCAATTTTATTAAGATTATTTTTTTACATCATGAAAATGAGGCGTTTCCATGCAATTTAAATCTTGTCGTTCATCCCAGCACTACACAACAGAGACCGATTGCATGCTGTAGGAATGACTCAAAGAAAGCAGCTTTCGGACTTCGAGTGGGTTACAATTGCTGGGTGCCACCTTACAGGCAAAAGTGTAGGAGAAACGTCAACCCTGCTAAAGATCCCCAAATCATCCGTTCAAAATGTCATCCGGGCGTGGAAAGATAAGGGTATAAGTTTCAACCCAGGACTGGAAGGCCCAAGATTATGTCGGCCAGAGACTGAAGGGCGCTTCGCAGGGTGCTCACTGCAAACCGTAAAACATCAGTTGATGGACTGACAAGGTCCTTCATAAAGTCCACAGGAACAGCTGTAAGCACGAGGATTGTTCGCAGGGAACTGCATTCACTGGGTTTTCATGGAAGAGCTGCGACCCACACACTCCACATGAACACCTATAACTCAGCGAGGAGATTGCAATGGTGCAAAGAGGGACGTTACTAGCAAGGTTGTTCAAGAGAAGGTGGCCTCTATCGGGGTGATCGATGGTCATTGGCTACTGACGTGTGAGTCAACTGGAAGGTTTGGAGCAGACGAACGCCACAGAAAACTATACCTACCTCCCCTAAAAGTTTGTACCAGGAATTTTGAGACACCCTGTATATACTTTTGACACTGAAATACAAAAGCAAATGCTGCAACAGCGAGGTCATCTCGTCAAAGCAATTCTTCAACGATTAACCTGTTACAGTATTCGATCATTTAGCAATAAGTGCTAGTACACCATTAAAACATCTGCCGATGCCTGTATTGTTGTAAAAATGTGGTAGGAAGAAAAGAAAGTAATGCCTATATACCGGATTACTTTCTGTTTGAGTCTGACCGAACACTTTCGTTTTTCTCAAATTACAATTTGAGAGTGAAAGCGAATCCCACCTCGTCTTTTTTCCGAACGCGTTTATAGCCATTCATTTGAACAGTTTTAATTAGTTGGTACGAGTGAAGGAGGTGAAGACGAAAGCGTAGAGTGTTCTGTATGTTTTATTTTCTAAACTTCTCTCTCAGGTTTCGAATTTTCTTTTAACTTTCAATTTTCTTGTAGTGCAATCTGTTGGATTTTTGCGGATCAAGAGCACATTAGGAACTCTCCTGCTCGTTACGAGTGTGCTCTTTTTCATTATAAGGGGGGGGGAGGGGTTGCACATTTAATGAACTTTTGCTCTTATCTGTTGCCATGAAAGAATAAATGCATGGAAATCTAATAAATCCACTCTAGATTATAATATTTGACTAGAAATAATAAATAATTGCGCTTATTATTAGAAAAGCAAATGGAACTCCAGCCATCTCAGCTAAGTTATGTGTTAAAAGGTACAGATCGCCTGCTGCAAAATTTCCAGGTGACTTCACAATCCCAGGAGGCAATGCGAGTGCTTTTGAGAGTAATCGGCCGATAGAGGCCACCTTCTCTTTAACAATCTTGCGTTACTAGACTCTGGAGCAATGGTGGATGGTTGCAGGGAGTGACGAGTCACGATACACCATTTGGCAGTCGGTTGGAAGGATTCGTGTACGGCGAATGCTCAGAGAACACCACCTGACCTGGCAAGCTGTGAATTGCCCACAGTGAAATTTGGCGGAGGGTCAGTGATGGTGTGGGGGTGCTTTTCGTGGTTTAGTCTGGATCCAATCATTTCTATGGCTGGTCATCTGAACACAGAGCATTATTAAGACATCCTGGACAACGCCGCACTCCCTGCTCTCTGGCAGCACTTTAAAAATGGGCTTTTTCTCTTTCAACATGATAATGCACCTTGCTACAAAGTAACGGTTGTACGCAGATGGTTTGATGAAATGAGAGTGCAAGAACTTGACCGGCCTGCACAGAGCCCCGATCTCAAACCCCATCGAACATCTTAAGGACGTGTTGGAACCTCGCAAGAGTGGAGAGCCCGAAATCTGTGACTGAACTGTCGAAGGCACTTTTGGCGGAATGGCGATAAATTCCTGTGGAAGCTTATGAAAACCTAGTGGGCCGTATGCACGAAAGAAGCAGCAAACGATGGACCAACCAGATACAAACACATGCATTTTTCTAAGTGTTTCCATTAAATTCGTGGTGTCCCATGACTTTTGTCAAGGTAGTGTATTTTAATGACCTGAAACAAAAAAAAATTGGCCTAAAGTAGCTAAATCTATCACCTTTAGCTCTGTAGAGAATACAGGTACCATATCGAGAATGCAGTTATCATTTGGATAAAGCCAGTCAAAGTCCGAGAACGTTCGCGAAATGACTTTTTGATATTTGATTTTGTTTGTACGCATCGATGCCATCCTGGAAGCCAACATTCAGGGTTATTAGTTAGTAAACCGTGTTATTTAGCAGAATTACGCTAAAGGTACTTATTTTTTTGTGCACGTGCTATTGAACTGATTTAGATAACATTTGTGACTGGTTCGTGCCATGTACCATATTCGTCGACTGACGAAAATCGTAATGAATAACCGCTTCTATCTCGTCATTACGATTTGTTTGATATATTACTTAATATATCTTCCCATTGAAAATCGCTTGGCGGGAAAACAGAGGTACCATTTGTGCACGTGCCAATGAACCGACTTAGATAATATTTGTGATTGGTTCGTGCCATGAACCATATTCATCGATTGACGAAAACAGATTTTTAAAATCTTCATAGCCTCGGAGGAGTTTGAGTTACAGACAGACAGAAAGACAGACACGTTTCCCCACAATGATAGCATAAAGTACCTTTCGGTACTTAATAAACCACTGAGGAATGACATAAGCAAGTACCGAAAGGTTAAAGTAAACCATTCGCGGAACCATATTTTAAACTGCGCTATGTTAATATTGTAAGTTTCAAATAGACCATAATGATCCATTAAACACGTATCTTTGAACAAATTTGGGTTATCATTAATCTTACGTTATATTCATTCATGACACATCATTCAAAGTTGTTTGATATATTACATGCCATATTTTAGCATTGAAAGTTCCAATGAACCATAATGATTACACTAAACCAGGTTCCTTGAAACCGATTTTGACTATTATTAAATTTACGTTATATTCATTCATGACACATCATCCCAATTTGTTTGGTATATTACATGCCATATTTCAGCATCAAAAGTTCCAATGAACCACAATGGTTATACTAAATCAGGTTCCTTTGAACAAATTTCGACTATCATTAATTTTACATTATATTCATTCATGACACATCATTTTAAGTCGTTTGATATATTACATGCCATATTTTAGCATTGAAAGTTCCAATGAGCCATAATGATTCCACTAAACCAGGTTACTTGGAACCAATCTCAACTATCATTCATTTTACATTATATTAATTCATGACACATCATTCCAAGTCGTTTGATATATTACATGCCATATGATTGAAAATTTTTGAGGGTGTCATAAGGGTATCATTAGAGCACGTGCCATTGTTTCGATTTCAACCAATTTCAAAGTGGTTCATTCCCAGAAGCATATTTATTAATTGGCGAAAATAGTAATTTATATCCGCTTCAAACTCGTCATTACGATTTGTTTGATATACACTATCTGACCAAAAGTAATCGGACACTTTGGATTTTAAACGTTTTGTCGAATATCTAGAAAAATACTTAACGAATTATCCTGAAACTTCAGGGATGTAAAGAGCATGTTACACCACATATAATTCAGCGAAGGTTTTGTTCCGAAGACAAATAGGGGAGCAGCAACAAAGTGAACCAAAAAAATAATGTTTGGGATCACTCTGAAAAAATTAATGCTTGAAATGCATAGGATTAAGAAAGAACCTTCTTTTACTTATCCATGTTCATTTATATCAGAATCTCACGTATATTCATGGAGATATAAAGATTTATTAAAAAAATCGAATTGTTTTCGTAAGTTTTTTGTTTATAACATGCAGCGTATTCAACCCAATGCAATGCCATTTTCCGGAAACTTGACAAATCATGTTCTTGACAAGTCAATATGCCTTCATATCAGCATACGAAGAAGTTGGTTACTGGTGTCCGGTCCAAAAATAAAAGTTTGGAGAACACCCCTTATCGTTTTGTTTATTTTCGAGAGCAACTGAAATTCAACTCATTCTATCGACGATATCTTTCTGAATTTTCACGATATTTGCTTGGGCTTTTTAAAAGAGTAGCGCTATAAATTTGACTAAGAAATTATGCAAAACGCATTTTGGTAAATCTTGGGCATGTGCATTTAAACATCATTTATAAAAATGCTCATATTTCATCAAATATTTAATATTTTTCTACTCTGATTATAGGGTTTTGTCTGTACTGTAGTTTGTCAAGTTTCCTGAAAATAGCATTACATTGGATTGAAAACCCTGCATGTTATAAAAGAAAAATTCACGAAAGCATTTCTATTTTTTTAAACAAACCTTTATATATTCATGAATATATGTGCTATTCTCATACAAATGAAGAGGCATAAGTAAAAGAAGCCTCATAATCATGTGCTACAGTTATAACGCATTTCAAGCATTATTTTTTATAGGGTGATCCCAAACATTATTTTTTTGGTCCACTTTGTTGCTGGCCCCCTATTTGGCTTCGGGACAACACCTTCGCTGAAATATATGAGGTGTAACATGCTCTTTACACCCCTGAAGTTTCAGGCTAATTCGTCAAGTATTTTTCTAGATATTCGACAAAACGTGTAAAATCGAAAGTGTCCGATTACTTTTGGGTAGATAGTGTATTACTTAATATACGAGGGGAGATCAAAAAGTAAGTTGCACTTCCACGGTATGTCCATTTATTACACCACCTATACAAAAGCAACACGGCTATAGCAGCATACAATGTAGGTTCACTTTTCCACATAGTCCCCAAGGGTCCCTAAACATTTATCCGAACGATCAACCAACTTTTCGATTCCGGATGCATAGAAATCTCCTCCAGCGTTTTGTAACCATACGGTGACAGTCGCTTTCACCTCCTCATCGTTTCGAAATCGTTGTCCACCGAGTTCCGTTTTGAGCTTACCGAAAAGAATGCATCCACACGGTCAACATTTGCAATGGTACGGGACGTTGCGGGCCTGCTTACGCGATCTTCATCTGTGCTATCCGTATGTCCTGCTTCAACTTGTTGACACCACTTTACAATTCCTTGCCGGGAAATTGCACGCTCTCCATATACAGCAGTGATTTCACGATGAATGTCCGTGCAATTCACCCGTTTGTCCCATAGAAATCGGATTGCTGCTCGCACCTCAAGTTTGGAGTGGACATCCAGTTGATGCGCCATTGCTTTTAGCCCGCTAGTCACACAAAACACGACGGGAAACCACAGCAACCGTCCTATCCGTCGTCTGCGCAGTTAATGTCCCTTTCTCCGCTTTGCCCAAGATTGCGACACACAGCGCGCTCCTGCGGCGAGTTAGTGCAACTTACTTTTTGATCTCCCCTCGTATCTCTCCATTGAAAATTGCTTGGTGGGGTCGTGAAGGTTCTATTTGTGCACGTGCTATTGAACGAATTTAGATAATTTATGTGATTGGTTCGTGCCATGTACCATATTTATCGACTGACGAAAATGATAATGAATAACCCCTTCTATCTCGTCATTACGATTTGTTTGAAATTTGCTCGGCGGGAAAATAGAGGTGCAATTTGTGCACGTGCCAATGAATCGATTTAGATAATATTTGTGATTGGTTCGTGCCATGAACCATATTCATCGACTGACGAAAACAGATTTTGAAAATTTTTCATAGCCTCGGAGGACAGACAGGCAGACACGTTTCCCCACACTGATAGCATAAAGCACCTTTCGGTACTTAATAAGTAGCTCCATTCTTTCGCTATTGAATAATATAGATTATGAGCACTTGAGCTATCGTGCGTCGAATTCACGTGTGCGCGCCGATGTCAGTAATGCTTAAAAGATGAACAGAAAGTAACAAATCGATTGTTATATGACATGCCATTATCTTTGTATTCTTTACACTCACTGTTTTAGCGCGTGAATTCGACTTGAAGGGGTCCACGAAAAATTCTGAAAGGTTGATACGGCCGATCTAAGACTTTGATGGTCATATTTCTGAAAACAGAATTTGAAAAAGTTAATCAGTTTTCAAGTTATCGTGCAAACGGCGGAGGGCCGGACGGACGTACGGATAAACGTTCAGAGCAAGGGCGCATTCTTATAAGTAGCTTTTATGCTAAAGCTCCTAATAAAGACTGCGTAGTGTAATGTAAAGTTCCAACAATCTCTTTATTTCAAGTGCGGCGCCCAATGTATTTTCTTTTACTTTTTTCATATCTATGTGTCACTCATTATGTCATCACTAATGCATTTTTTCCATTGCTTTCTCATCGTTTCCTAATGACCCTCGTTCTTGTCCTATCCCAGCATGTCTTCCCTTTCATTTCCAGGTCTGCCCAATTGTTCCCTTCTGTTCCCCTTAGCCAATACTTTTCCTACGTCTTATGATACTCTTATTATAAATTTCATTTCTTGCTTTGACAAAATATCGTCTCTATCGAAACGTCAGCTTTTTTTCAGGGTCTTACCACTCTATGTACAATTTTGTTTTATTCCTGGATTTTTGTGCCTCGTCCTTCTTTTCTATTCCATCAATCATTCATTCATACATAACATTCATGGGATCGGTAGAAAATATTATTTCAATTTGTTTCTATTGTATTGATTCATCGACTTTATTTTAGCTTGTTCATTATTCATGGAATCTCCAAGAATTTCGTCAGATGGCTCAAAAAATCCAGCTATACATTCTGTCAAGAATAATGCAATAACTTTTTATTGAGACGATTGTTTAGCAATGTACATAAATAAATTCTGATAACATTTGAACAGCTGAAAAATTTTGAGTACTTCTTTAATTAAACAAAAGTTCAAATTCCACGTGTAAAGAAATTATAATCTCAATATGATACATATATATAATTTAAAAATTTTCGAAACTAATGATGTGTTGGCCCTCCTTTCTTCTCCAAAACCTCTATCATTCTGAGGTATGGTATCACTCAGTATTTTTTAACACCTTCTGTAGGTATTTTGTCCCAAGCATTCACAATTGCGACTTTCAGATGATTCGCATGACGGTATTGTGTATATTGGCTATATGTAATCTTCACCATTATACTCCACACATTTTCAATGGTGTGGGGTCAGAATAATATGTGAGGGCCATGGAATTACATCGACCTTTTCTTTTTTGAATCAGTCCAAGTTGGATGCCGAAACGTGTACTAGAGCATTGTCCTGCTGATATTTTCAGCCTGGACTACATATTAGTGGTCCAAATAGGATTAAATGTTCATACATCAGTTTTTGATATCTTTCGGAGTTCATCCACAAATACAATGCTTCCTGCTCCGAATGCTGCCCAAACCATCACTCCATCCTCAATCAATTGTCTTCTCAGTCAATCCATCCGTCGAGTTCGTAAATCATGCCAATATGAAGATGATCCACCAGGACCATCAAGTGAGAAACGTTTTTCGTCAGATTATATTCTACTCTTGTTTCCATTTCACAGCTTCCTTAGCCCATTGTCACGTCAACAGATGGCGCTAGCAAATCGAAAGCGGTCTGTTGACATGACGCAAGCAAGCAATTGGAGATTGAGCCAAGCAAACCAAAAGAGTAAGCGCGGTGCGAACGCTGTACCACCGTGCGAGGATAGACTAGTTCAGAATCGCATGAACGGCGGTACTGCGGAGTTGCATAATTGTTTGTCTAATGAGCTAAGTAAGGGCGCATATAAGGGAGATGTGGAACGGGGAAAAGCAGAGACGATCAATTAGCGAGACATGACATTTCATTGTTTTCTCATAGCAAACTTGTTATGTTTTCGCCAGTGGCGCCATCTGGAGTTGTCGGATGCAACTCTAGGGACACTTCACACAGACGAGAATTAAATGACGTCATTCCAAGTAAACGTGACCCCCCCCCCCTTCAGGGACATTAATATATCGTCTCCCCTCACCCCGCTGTGCACATTGTTCATTTATTTTTATTTATATATTTATTTGTACTAGTAAATAAAGTATTTAATTTATTTTTGCATTACACAATTTAAATTTCTGAAATCTGATAATTCACACATTGCAACAGAATGCCATCCATTTAGGAAAATTTCAATACAAAATTTAACAAGCGTGTTTAAAACGCAAGTAATTATTTCCTACAAGTGTCAAGAACTTGCCTAAAAACTTTGTGAGAAGATTAAATGAATGAAACTGTGAGAAAGAATGAAGTATAAATGAAGTTGCAATGCCTCCCGTAGTTGCATGCAGTAAAAATGAAAGTAAAATGCAGAGACAGCCGAAGAAATTCTTTAATGGTCACTGGTAAAATGAAATATGATGAAGATCGTTTCTGCTTGCAAGTACTCAAACATGTAACTCAACGGCCACTTGCAATTGGTTAATAGATCGTCTCTGACCTAATAAGCGCTCAAGATGGAAAAAAACGAAACTAACTCTCTAGATGACGTCTTTGGGTTCTGTTGCCCCCTGGAGTTGTCGAATGCAACACAAACCTGCGCAGAGAGAGATGCGTATAACACAAAAATTGCTCAAATGTCAGGTCTCGTTATTGATCGTCTCTGGGGAAAAATTAGAGAATTCATAGTTCTTGACAATGGAACAAAGAAAGTTCGTAGATTACCCTGATGCGAGAAGAGGAAAGTTCTGGAGCTTCGGCTCGCAGATGGAAGAAAGGCCAGAGACAATGATGGACGATGCCACGAGAAGCCTTCACCTTTGAGCGGCGCCAGGACGACGGGAAAAGTGAAACTGACGGAGTTCCCTCGTCGATATCGACGGTGTGAAAGCTCAGGTGCGTCGGTTGGTGGATCGCAATCTCTGCAAGTAATTTTAATACGAACTTTCTCAGATAAGGAAAGAACTATTTCAAATAATTTTTGCCTCGTTCGAAAGTGAAAAGGAAAGCCATTTCTAATGTAACTGAGGTTGCTGAGCGAGCCAGCGAAGCAGTAAGTTTAGATTCAAGGGCAGATCCGATTTCAGATAATTGTGTTAATGTGATAATGACTTTTGAAATAAATTCTTCTTGCAGTATAGATTTATCGAAAGATTCTCTTTCATCTAATGTGCAGAGGAGCACGGACCCAGGACAGGATTTCTTCAACCCAATTCCACAAAATAGTGCGCATGGTGAGCAAGCAAGTTCGACTTGGTTGCAGGTGGACATTCCAGTCATTGATAACGGCGAGCCAGAGCTCACGCTTCAGCTGGAATAGATGATCACAAACTTGACCATAGGCAGCATCGAGGAGGATTCTAACAAGCTGGACGCCAGGAGTGCCAAGACGTTAGTAAGCCAGGATTTTCTTCGGGAGAATTCCTCGTCGCCTCGCCGCCATCAACGAGTACAGCAAGCCATGACGGAACGATTTCAGCCACATCGTCTCCGCCTCGCTTGGCTACTCACTTCATTGCGAGCGGTAATAAGGCTTTTCATATGATTCTTTTTTTTTGAATGTTCTTGCTTAGTACTTGTTTCCGTTCTCTCCTGTTAAGCTTCTTAATTGAGCTTAGTCGTTAATTAATGTTTTAAGTGTTAGTGTAACTCTTACAATTCTTTTTGAGCAGGCAGGGTTCTCTCGTCGACTTGCCCATCGCGGTTGCCGCTTTCGTGTACAGCGGTGCCTGGCGTCATCTCGACTTGCGTTCTCCCAGAGGATCCATTTGATGTTTCCACATGCTTGGATTACAGCTTGCAATTTGATTTATACTACATCAGTCATTTAAACATAACTCTATTTGAACATGTGTGAATCAATTACAATTACTTCTTAATAGAATTTTTGTATTTCAAAGTGATTTATTTGTTCATTAAACAATTCAGTCCTAATTACGAAGGGAGATCAAAAAGTAATTTGCACTAACTCGCCGCAGGAGCGCGCTGTGTGTCGCAATCTTGGGCAAAGCGGAGAAAGGGACATTAACTGCGCAGACGTCGGATAGGACGGTTGCTGTGGTTTCCCGTCGTGTTTTGTGTGACTAGCGGGCTAAAAGCAATGGCGCATCAACTGGATGTCCACTCCAAACTTGAGGTGCGAGCAGCAATCCGATTTCTATGGGCCAAATGGGTGAATTGCACGGACATTCATCGTGATTTTGTTGCACGATAACGCAACACCTCACAAGGTCCGCCAAACGTGCGAACTGCTGTAGCGATTCAAATGGGAGGTTTGGCAACTTCCTCCATACAGTCCCGACTTAGCGCCATGCGACTTTCATCTTTTCGGTAAGCTCAAAACGGAACTCGGTGGACAACGTATTAGTCCTCCCTCTTTACCTGATCACGGCTTTTTAATTCTGGAGTTTGAAATGGGAAAATTAATTTCTAACCAAAGCACGTGACACCCATGCAAGTCGGGCTGATGTATAAGCAACAGTGAGCTTGGGTTTCGTTTTCGTTTTTTCAAACTTCATATGGGCATTCGAATTTAAGCTTTTCCACAGTTTAATGGGATACAGATTCATGTGCGATTTTACGAGTTGACATTTTCACGAGATGCTAGAACTTAAACATGCCTATGATCCCTGGGCGTAAGTTTCTGGTGTCGACCTGGTCTTTTTTTTTTTTGTTCTATATTTATCATCTTTTTTGATGACAATTAGAGCAACAATTTGAACGATGTACTTCGACAGAAATTTGTCATGTTGATTTTCCCTCGCCATGAAGATAATGCATTTTTCTTATTTCTTTCTGTTAATGACTTTCCGCAGGTATGATGCCTAGTGAACTTTTTTGAGACAAAAAATTATTGGAAATATCCCAATCTACTATTAAATAGATTTTTCAAAGAAATTTGCACATTAAAGTTGTACATTTTATTTAAATCTATAGTTTTCAACCTGAGTTATATAAGGCATGTTCAAATGAAAGTGATTCGGACTGTAAGCGTGAGCACTTGAGTGCGCAGACACGAGGCAAACGGGTGATTGTTGACGTATATCTGCTTGTTCTGATACGTCTGTGGGAAGTTACGTTAGGCTTACGCTCGTATTTCGTTTGTGTTACAATGGACCCTCCTATTAAATTTCCGTCCAAAACTGACCAACGAGCGGTGATAATGTTTCTGACAGCTGAGGACATTCCCCTCAGTTGACATTCTGTTGAATATTTATGGAGAAGCATGTCGCGAAAGCAACCGTGGTGCGTTGGGCCAAAATGTTCCATGATGGTCGTGCGGAAACGTCTGATAAACCACGTCCGGGCCAAGCAAACGTGGCCATCACCAATCAATTGAAGACAGACACGAATAAGTCAATTCGTGAGGACAAGCGGATCAGTATACGGTCACTTGCGAAGGATCACAAGTCAGTATTGGTTCCGTATATGCTGCAGTGAAAAGCCTTGGATATGGCAAGGTCTGCTGCCAGTGGGTACCCCGAATGCTCACGGAAGAGCACAAAGCATTTCGGCTGCTGTTGGGATCATCTGGAACATTACAGTCGGGAGGGGGAAGCGTTTTTGAAGAAGATTATCGCGGTAGATGAGACCTGGTGCCATTATTGGGATCCTCCGGGAAGGTATCCACGATGCAGTGGAAGCATCCATCGTCATTACGGCCCAAAAAATTCAAGTCGCAAAGTTCGGCCGGGAAGGTTATGCTTACGTGTTTCTTTATTCCGACGGTCTCTGCTTTTGGAGTTTATGGGACCCAAAACCCGTAGTAATGCTGTGGCATACACCAAGATACTGCAGAACTTGCATCAAGCTGTGAAAAACAAGCGTCCTGGTAAGCTCAGTGATGGGGTGATCCTCCTCCAGGACAATGCTAGGCCACATGCTGCGAGAAAAGCAATAACCAAAATGCGGTGGCAAGTTCTGCCACAACCTCCTTATAGCCCGGACCTCTCACCACGTGATTTTCATGTGTTTGGTCCTTTAAAGAAGGCACTGAAAGATCGACGGTTCGCCAATGATGAGGAGGTTAAGGACGCTGTTCTGGCATGGTTCAGAGAGCAGCAGAAAATCGATTTTTTTTGCGGACGGTATTAGCCGATTGGTGCCCCAGTGGGAGTCCTGTATTGCGCCAGGTGGAGATTTTTTTAGGGCGCGTCTGCAATAGTGACTATAAGATGTTCTTCTTTCAAATAAACAAAGGTAAATATTAATATTTTCATTTAATCCGTCTCAGTGCCCTTTGAATCACTTTGAATCATTTGAACATGCCTTAGAATTTCCTAGAAAGTGAACTTTTCGTTTAATTAAAAAACTACTCAAAATTTCTGATTTGCTTAAACGTTACCGGTATTTATTTACGTTTGTTAATTTAGGGAAAAATGAGATGCTAAACGTTCATCTCAATAAAAAAGTTACTGCATTATTCTGAGTGAGTTTATGTTTACTTGACAGAGTAAACGTTAGAATCTACTTATCTGTGTCAAACAGGCTAACCAACCTCTTTATGTTAAGCTCTGAAATATCAATCCTTTTGATTATCTTGGTGCGAAGCCAATGACGAATGGTTAGACCATTTGGAATATACTCTTTTTGGAAATTCATTCAGCGTGGTCTCTCGTCAATCTTATAATTAGCGATTATTCACTCTTTCAGAGGTGTTTTAATACATTTTCTTTGGGAATAGATCGTAAACGAATCCAGTCTTCCCTGAGTCTCGGCCTTTAAATTTAGTAATTATATTCTCCCCTTTTTGTTCTCTTCTCCTTTCCCATTTCACTTTATAGAACTCCTTACCCCCTTTTCTTCTCTCATGCTCTGAGGATGTCGAATATCTGTGAAGATGATAAGGCTCAATTAAGAATAACGAATTTATTGAAGATGGTAAATCCGCACAGATGAAAGAGAGTTAGATGACTTTTATCTCTTTCATCTGTTTTTTTTTATCAGTTTTATGAACACAATGCTCTTTACCTTGACAGGAGTACGAGCTTATTCTCAACGTAAAAAAGCATAAATTGGAGTTGTTAACGTGGGCAATAATGAACAATAATTTATAAAAGTCTCTAATAATTATAGGGTAGATGTATCAATAGTTGACAGTATAGCAGTAATTGAAAATTCACGATTTAAAGGCTTTTAATAAAGTAACAAGGCTAGAGAAGGGACTGGTATTGCCACCACCCATTAAACAATGTATTAGGCTTTCCAGAACAGCAAAAAACTAGGAAATTTGCTCCCTGTTATTGTCGCAAACACATATTGATTGTTCAATGCCTTACCGAGTCAAAAAAAAACTTGTAATGAACCACTGAGCGAGGGTTTGATTACTTCAATTTATTTCATGAATGTTATGCAATATTTGTTATTAATTTTACGTGAACCTTTTTTGTGTGATCAGTGGACAATACTTCTAGTAGTAACAGAATTTCAGATTACCATTGTGCGAACTGTTATAATTAACCGTCAACTACTAGAACCCAGATATGTAGTGTGTCACTAGTAATTAACATAACCTGTCAATTATTGATAATTTCTGTGTTAAAAAAACGAACAAAAATATACTAATTTGATATAGAATGTAGGGTAATAATAAAGGAAACATGATGGTTATAAGTGTAACTTCTTAATTTCCAGTAATTGATCTAGTTGTGTCAATTTCTAGATCACCCACTTTGACATAAATCTTCTAGGCCCTATTCGCCGATTCTTTTTGTTGGTCCTGAATCTTGTCACATAGACGATCAACAGATAGCCCAGGACAAGTTATCTTCCAAGAAGAAAACTACTATTCTGTTTACTATGATAAGAAGTAATATAGGATGAATTGGATGAATTTTGCAAGTAAGAGAACAATCGTCAAAAATCAAGTTTTTCTTCGAACAATTTGTTGGCCAAGATCTGATGATATTGCACTACGAAAAACACCATAATTTTCTATGGTCCTTGAATAGAGTATATGGGAATGGACTGATTTTATTTATTATTTCAAAGGAAAAAAGATAAATGATCTATATGAATAACTTAAGTTTTAAAAAGCACAATTTTAGTTAATGTTAAATACTTTACACATTCTTAAAAATGCTCGATTTCATCAGCTATTTTTGAATGTTGTCAATATTTTTTGTAAAATTATATAATAAAAATGTGTAATTAAAATATTGTCAATTACTGGTGAAACTGCCTGTCAACTTCTGATGAATTAACTGTTAACTAATGGTGATTCATGCATTACTTAGGAAAAAAATTTAATAGCTTTTAAATAGATAATAATTGTTTAGAGATTGGCACATTCTGCATTATACAACCTCTGACAATTAAGTTCGGTGAATGACCTCACATTGCTAACGGTCGTAAGAGTGCGCTACCGTCGTATCCTGCCCCAGACAGGTCGAAACATGTTTAAACAAATTTGAGAGAATCAGCGCTGCGAATGTGTTTATAGTGTTTAAACAGGACATTGAAGAGTGAAGGTGTAGTGCGCGTGGTCGAAACCCAAATTGTATCGGCGAACGAAAGAGACTCATGAAATGCTGACAACAGTTTACAAAGAAAGTGGTATCACTTTGAAGTGTGTTTATGAGTGGTTTAAACGGTTCCGAGGAGGCCGGAACACCGTGGAAGACGCCCCCTGAAGTGGCCAGACATCCAACATAATGTTACGACCCACCTGAAGGCTATCCCTAAAAACGACTACGCCAGGAGTTTCCAGGACTTGTACAGCCGTTCCCAGAAGTGCATTACCATCGACGGGGATTACTTTGAAGGATAGTAACTGCTGTTTCATGTAAGCCAGCAATCCACTCGCAATATGAGGTCATTCACCGAACTTAATTGTCAGAGGTTGTATTTACAATTTAATGGTATAACTAGAAAAGTTTCAAAATCCTATTTGATTTACGTACGAAATTTAGTTTCACAGGAATGTCTTAAATTGTCAATTACTCGTAAACCTACCCTAATTAAGCTTAAGGCTGGGGGTAAAAACGGTTTGAACTGATAAAGTCTTCGTTGTCGGAACGAAACCAAAAACTTATGCATCACACCCCCTCATCTATACAGAACATTCCAACACGAACCGGGTAGAACTATTAGAGGGCCATCCATTAGGTGCATTTTAAAAGATTTTTTTCGGTTTTTCTATATTAATTTTTACTGTTTTAATTCTAAGATGTTTAATGTGTTAACTTTTACTATGTGCTAGCTTTCAGATATTGCAAACTTTCATCCAAAAACAGCCCGAGCAACGTCGGGTATAATCAGCTAGTAATTGATGGTAGGAAACGTTTGGACAATTTGAGAAAAAATTTTACCTTGTAAACAATGCAAAGAGCTTAACCACCAGAAATCAAGAACAATCAGATAATTTTTTGCATTTTTATTTGCTGAAATGCATGCTAATTGAGTTTAAATTTGGTGAAACTGAAAATATTTTCATGGAAAATATTCCATGACTAAATATTTCTGTTTTAAAAAGATCTTCGTCATGTAAAAGGTTTAAAAAGCACCATTTTTGCTTCCAATTACTGTATTAGCTAATGAACTGCTTTCTTTTGTATAATTTATGTTAACAATCATTAAATATAATTAATGCTAGAACTTACCCTAAAGGAAGCATTACTGATCATGTTGACAAGAGCCAATCCCAAAGTAATAGCCTGCAGCACAAGCCACGGAAGCAAATACATGGCACGTTCCTGTATAGAGAAAACGAGTAAGAAAACTTTCAAGATAACTGGCACAAAATATTAAACTCGTACATGTAATAATTTCATTTACGAAAGTATTTATATTAATATTCACAATGTAAATATACATGAGGTGCTACCCATAGTTTCCCAAATTTGTATTATGCACAATAGCGCTAGTACAACCGAACGACGCGATTAGCAGCGTCATAGATCCTTCGTCCCTCAGTACTCGTCGCGGCATCAAGCTGTATTTTTTGTTTTCGGAGAGGTTCCGTTGTCACGTTTGTCTTTCATTACCATTTTACAATACAAAGAACTCTTTTGAACTGACCCACATTTTCTTTCTAAGAACGTTACAGATATTTTTTATTTATTTATTTATTATTTTTTTTTGAGGAAGGTGACCCTCAAACTAAGTAATCATCCCAGTGGAAAAGATCTATCGTCATCTTACCCAAAGAAGGCCCGTCAACTCGATTAAAAACATCAAATTTTACTGATCCGTTTTCTCGATAATGACGGGATTGTCCACAAGAAGTTCGTACGTACTGGTCAGGTGACTTCCCCTTTCCCGAGTTGAAAATCAAATTGAAGGTGGGAACATTTAATAACAGAGATTCAAATAGAACCGCAAGCGGTGCTAAACATACTTGCCAAGAAAGTCCTCCAAGTTGCCACGTATCTTTCGAATCAGAAGCGTTATTTCCAAAGTTTGATCGGTGTCTGAGTTCTTAAGGAAACAGTGAGGCTGTGATTGGGAAGGGACACACTAAAATATTATTAAAAAAAAAGCACTTGTTCTAGTAGCCCGCTATCATACTGTAAAAAGAAGCCACTCATTGACATGTTCAGGGGCAGGAGGGTGCTTCACATTGAGCCAAAAAACGGCGGGACAATTTGGCATCAATTTGGACTATATTTATAGAATTATATATTACCTCATTCCTTTCAATGTTTTGCAAAATGCTGAGGTTTATTGCAGTCGCTTGCTCATTTTTAGGCTCATTCACACAACCAATAGTTTCTTGAGTTCTTATTTGGGTAAAAGATTATGCTACTGTGATAAACCATGTTTCTGCCATTCTAATGAGCACATGTAGTATCGGAGCTCCAAATACGTTCTCTTTTGTAAGAAAGTGTATCAGACGATTCTGCTTTAAATGAAATACCCGAGAAATCAAGTCGTTCCTGTCATAGGATGTCTGCCCAGGAAGCCAGTTGGTGTTTATGTCAAGCCACCTAGGATTGGTCATCATGGTAATAAATAAATTTGCTCCACCATATTTTCGGACATAAGATAAAGCATCTTGAGTGCGCTCGTGCATATATCTAAGACTCCAGTGATTTTGGATGAGAGAATCACCATTCTGCCCACGTTTGCACCATCGGTATCCCGCTGCTAATCGTTTCTAAGGTCAACATAATTTTCCGCAAAGTAATTGCCTTTGATTATTGCGGTTGAAAATCAAACGCTCAGTTTCAATTTTGGCATACATAGCTAACTAAAACTGACTGAAAATTCCACGAAATCTGTCAAGATAGATATGGTTCCTCTGACGCAACTGGATTATAAAACTGTAGTACTGCGCAGCAGAAGTTTTCTTGTTGAAATTTGTAACAACTATTTGTGGTCAAAATCATAAAGGGAAAATTATAGCAGTCTTCTCCTCGACAAAACATTAAAGGGTACTCTAATGAACCATATGGGCGATGTGTTTCGCTGATCCTTTGAAGACGATCATCCTGTGTACGTAAAAAAATATCCCTTCTATCACAAGGACCAAAAAGACGGCTACTTCGTTCGTGGTAGGAGCTCTGTATCGTCCTAGGTGAGCTCCTGTTAGTCTTTTGTCGGCAGCAATTACAAACTTGTGGTTATTCCGATTGTCTTTGGGAACAGAATCAAGTGCAAGTTTGAAACAGTTAACATACTAGTTCACACAATGGAGCATATTTTGCAACCCACTTAATAATTCAGCTTTCAAGTTACACATATGTTTTCACCTAACATTTACCTGATCTTGGTAAATCAAAAGCCAATTAAGTGATAAACTTGACTCTGTATTTTGAATGTGGGCAAAATGTACCTTCAGTGATCTGATTTGCTCCGAAAAAAGTCATTTCAAAAGAGCTATTATAGCCCAGTAAGCAATCCAAATAGTTTTTCGATTATGGATGTTCTCAATGGCTCTGGTAGTTCTTGCATTCTTTCTAGTCGAACTTCCCTGAAGAACAGCACATTCTATTAGCTTTTCTCTTCCACTTGAAGGCACGACAATATGTGCACATTTCGTCTATAGGGCCTAGTCGAGAATAATCGGAATACTTAATTACTGAATCATAATTAAATTCGCTTTTTTCTTTTTTTAGCTACGGCATCAATTCAGGATGCCGATCTTTCTCTAAACGGCATGACGCAGCCGATCTTTCTCTAACTATATAGTTCGGTTCTGGGTAGACTCTATTTGCCGCACTTCCTGCTAACGACTGCGTTGTTGTGTCAAATGATTCACTACCACAACTTTTCTCTCATGGGACCAACGCCGGGTGGCAGACAAACGAAGCTTAGACTGCTCTTCTGTCTCCAATAAGCGCGAAAGTTCATGGCTGAAACGCTCAGAAGACAAATGTAATTCCTGTTCCTCATCAGTTCCTCATATTTTATGTCGTAGAGAGTAAAAGAAATTTTACAATATTCTTTATTTCCACACTTCAGGCTTCACCGTGGCGTCACCGTGGCGAGACCGGTCGCCAGTCAAACGACATTCACGTTCTGCACTACTCTATTCAGACCGTGACGCAGCATTTCGGTTTCTACAAGGTGATCCAAAAATCGCGTACATCCTAATTCGATTGTCTACAATTAAATTAATAGTTGAAAAGTTTCATCGGCTGCTTTGAAACCTTTATAACTTGTGCATCGGTTTTATAACGTCAGTCCGTCCCTTTCATAATTTCTACACCCCTATGGGCATATCCATCTGCACTATATAGTTTGGTTTTGATTGGTACACTGGGGTCGGAATTACGGGGGTGGGAATAAGAGAGGACAACATATCTATATGCTATTTAGGTAGGTAAAGGCGTGAAATTCAGTATCCAGATTCCTCTAGGCAATCTCTACATTACTATGAAGTTTAGGCCCAGTTGTTCCATTGGGGTCGGATTTGCGGTGGTGACAATCACTTGGTCTTTAGAACTATGGCAACATATGGCATGTGATATACCATACGTTCGGAAATGATGAGAAAGGAAAGGAAATACGAGCTTTTTTATATTTGCTACATATTACGTTCGTGAAAATTAATTTTTTGATTAAAAAACTTGGGGAGAGGTAAAAAGTGCAGATAAAGGAGTAAAAATAGATGACTGCAGGATCTGCTACTTGCCTTACCCTCCTCGTGGGGGGGGGGGGGGGTCATTTCTATGATAAACATAAAAATGAATCTCGTAAACATGCCAAGGAGGATCCTTGGGACGTTTACAAGATTTTATTTTATGAAAAACATCTAATGATTTAATTCATGTATTCGCCATTGTATTGTTGAGCGTGCTTTGCCAACTTATCTCTTACTTTCTCGTGTAGTTTTCACGCTATTATAGTGCATTTGTGTTACAACAAAATTAAACAGAGTATTAAAAAACCGACTTTGATTGAACTTTCACTATCGTCTAGCTATAACCAGTCGATATCTTGAAAACTACTGAACCGATTTTTAAGAAACTAGGACTGTTCACTAAGTTGAAAGATACTTAATCCAATGAAAAAGAATTATTGCAGTTCGATTTCTAGTTTCTGATAAATACGTGGACAAACATACATGCATATATACACACTTTTCTGAAATTTGGCACACCTGTTTAGAAGCCCACATAGACCAACATATACGAATATTGTGCAATTCCGACAAAATTACATACATACGAGTCGAATTGATAACCTCCTTTTTTTTGAAGTCGATTAATAATAATAAAAAAAACTTTTCTAATAAAGGCTCAAAATTAGATTTCAATTAAAAGAGATTGACGTCACTCATTATGCCTCCCTTTCCCTGTTGCTAAGAAACAGTAAATGGCATCTTCCAACATCATTCGAACTCTACTCCTTTCCTGAAACGATTAATCTCACTGGTTTAAAGTATTGCAAGGAAGCTGAACATCATTCTTCTAAGTGAAAATCCTTTTGGGTATATCCGTATACCCGGAGAAACTGTATATCCGGAGAAACATACAAATTAACCTCTCTTTCCTATTAGGTATATGCGTAAATGCTGAAAAATCATACATTGTTTTCCCATAAATACTGTATGAAACTCAAAATACAGTATGAACATCATGAAACTTGTTAAAATAACTGGACGCAATTTTGCTAAGAACATTTTAGAAAAATAAACCTCGAACAAAGCTACCATCTCTCGAAGGAGATTCATAATGATGGGTAGATTGTTGTAGAAACGCCATGCCAACAGAGATTTCGCCACTAGAGCGTATTCGACAAACCCATCTATACACACTCCCAGACAAAAATATGGAGATTTTTGAAAAAAATGAAAGGTTCATCTCAAATAATTGTTTTAAAAATAAAAAGGACTTGTTCATGCATTATACGATGATTTATTCGAATGTTACCTAGTTTATTTTCTATACACAAAACATTTTATGTACTTCAAACAATTCCTTTCAACAAAAAATGCAGAAAAACAAACACTACTGAAGCCAAAAGTTTGGAGATTTGTCCATGCTGGAACATAAGTTTGGAGATTCTTTATTTAATATTTAGTCCAACCCCCTTTGGCATTAACAACTGCTTGCACACGTTGTCTCATAGACTCTATGAGAGACTGACAGTCATTTATCGATATTTCACACCAGACATCAGACTCAGTTTTGAGTAAATCCTTCTTTGTTAGAATTTTACGTGTGTCAACGTTTCGCTTCATTTTACCCCAAATTGTCTCTATAGGATTAAGATCAGGACTATTCCTAGAAGGTGAATATTTTGTTTAATGTCGAAACAGTTTAATGTCACTTTTGCTCTGTGACAAGGTGCTCCGTCTTGTTGACAGATAACGTCACCATAGGAAAGTAGAATGCAGCACTTGGTTTCAGATGATCAACCATTATTTCCGTGTAATAGAACTACTGACGTTTCCGTTGACAATAGATATACTTCCGGTCCCATATGCAGTTATTGTTCCATGAACTATGATGCTTGGTGGAAATTTGACTTTACATGATACACACCTAGGATGCAGCTTTTCTTCTTGCTTGCACACTTTTTGTTTATCATCATTCACAAGGCTAAATCTAGATTCATCAATGAATATGACTTTTTGCTATTGTTCTGTAGTCTATGTTGAATGTTCAAGTGCCCACTCAAGTCGCTGTTTCTTCAATCGTTTAGTTAGGAGAGGCTTTTTTGTTGCAGAACGAAACGAGTAAACGTTCTCTTTCAAACGACGGGTTGTTGTTCTTTGACGAAACTTCTTTCTTGGTGACTGCATTCCATTTTGCAGTAATTTCTCTTGTTGTTTGAAGCGTGATTATCTGACAATTTACCTCTTAGATATCTGTCTTCGGCTTTATTTCTGATGAGTTTTCTGCCGCACCTTTGCTTCACAACGCAACTTCCAGTTTTCTTATATTTTACAATAATCTTACTTACAGTTTTGTAGTTAAGTTGAGTTTTTTTTGCTATTTTGATTTGTTTTTCGTTTTCTTGTAATTTCTTAATAATCAAGTCACAAATAGATTGAGGGATCTATTTTATAGGAGACATTTTTCACAAATGAAAATTTAAGAAAATAAGCACACACAAAAAATTATGCAGAATCCACCCATCCTAGATTAATTTACATAATCATGATGCTATGGTTAAATTTCTGCAACTAGAAACTTGAGATGTTAACGTTTTCAACAAAATCTCCAAACTTATGTCTCAGTATAATTAAATCTCCAAACTTTTGACTTCAATGCAGTCGTTGTTGTTCTTGTTTTTTGTTCAACGAAATTAGATATTACTCATGAAATTTATTTGCAGTTAATAAAATGGTATATATTTAGTATACATTGCTGTGTATGTATCGTGCAGTTCTATTTTATTTTATTAGCACTTGTCTGAGATGAATCTTTTAATTTTTCAAAAATCTCCAAATTTTTGTCTGGGAGTGTATAATGTCACAAGGAACAACACAAAAAAACCTTTTCTGTTAAAAACTAGAGTTCGGAGAATTCATAATAACCCTGCACATGGTTAAATAGTGTATTTGCTTGGCACATGTTTGTAAATGCGATTGCCTTTACCAAGGCAGCAAGCATTTTTATTCTTTAACAGGAGAACATTTTTGAGGTGATATAAACTAAATGAAAGGTAGTAATTAATCGCATTTAATCAAATGTAATCAAATCAAATTGTGATCTTAAAAAAATTACAATGAAGAAAATATTTTCAATGCGTTTGCATGGGCACTTTGTTAAATTTTCAGAAATTAATAACCACTTCAGACTGTTGTATGTTCCTAATAATCTCCGAAGATATGAATTTTCGTTAAAGGAAAATGTCTAAATTGTTTATTGAGTTCTGTTGTGATCTTTGATATATTGTACACTGGTGGCAAATAAAAAATGAACACCCAGAAGGGATGATGCCACATAACTTAAATTCTAAGTTCAAAGTCCTGCAGATGAAACAACGTTATGATCACAAGTACAACCTCATATAACGTAGTTAATGAAGATACAGGATGTCAATTTTTTTACACCCAAGCACTGTATACAAGCCTTGAAATCTGGGGTTCATTCGATCATACAGGGGATCATATGATCTTGAGGAATATCCGTTTATGCGCGTTTTACATATAGGCCGAACTGGCAGACTTCATAGGCGATTGACACATCGTCCAATCAAATGCCACGCATGCTCAGTAGGAAAGAAGTTTGATGAACGTGATAGTCAGGGAGGTTAAAGGACATGTTGAAGAGCAGCTTCCGCCAGTCATTCGGAACTCACGGACCACCGAACCTGCAATTTTGAATTCTGCGGATCACTGAATATTAAGCGCAAGCGCATGCGTACCAGCTTTCACAACCGTGTTGCCAATTTAAAAACTTTACTGCCACCATAAGAAATAAGTTAATGACATGAACACGCCAGAATATAGTGAACGAACATAATAACCAGGAAAATTGTAAGTAATGTTCAAATTATTCCATGGACCATTAGAGTTCCCCGGACCACCGGTTGGGGACTATAGAGCAAATTGAGTCAAGCAAGCTGCATGTGGCCGGGCGTAAACTTGCTGGAAGAGCTTGTCTCCCATGTCGTTCAAAAAAGCATGGTTGAATGATGTTCTAGATCTACGATGCAGCCTTAAATGTCCCCTCCAAAAAAAAAGGTATGAGCAGCACCCCATAATTCCAAGCATAGGCCAGGCGTGTCGAAGGTAGATGGAATATGCCTCTCACCTGGTTGGTGGGTTTGTTTGGTATTAATGTCCTTTTCAACTGCTATGGTCATTTCAGGACGGCGTTATAGGGGCCGCAAATATTGCCTCGCAAGGGTTCGTTAACGTGCAGCCAGCAAACGACTACACGGGACCAACGGCTTTACTTCCCTTCCGAAGGAAGTGCGTGATCTCAAGATTTTTTCCTGAAAAAATCCTGGTCGTCCTCGGCCGGGGGTCGAACCCGCGTCCTCGGGCATTAGAGGCGATCACGCAACCACTGAGCCACCGAGGCCGATCTCTCACTTGATCTTCAATGAACACGTATTCAGTTGTCACTCAAGTCCAGACAGAAAGGACGGATTATTATAGACTCCATCGCTCGACGAGTTTAGAGAGTCACACAGTAAAAATAAATTAGAAACACCACAACACTACTTCATGTTATTCACTACTACCTGTTGCCCACGACTTCGACTGCGTGGATGTTTAAAAACTTTAAATCGCAACATAGTTAAAAAAATTTTAAGGGACTGTGTTGGGACACGGCCGCTACATGAAGAATAAGAAATCATTTTGTACAACACAATTTAAAAATTTTAGTTTCTGACATAAAATGTTCAAACAACTAATATACTTGCAATATATCATAATTTTTTAACCAGACTCGTTATTTCTAACCGAACCTTAAGTCATTCACAACTTATAAATCAGGGGTCTGTGATAAGAGAAGTATGATACTAATGTCAACAGACTAGAATCAATATCAAATCTGTAGGTGATTCGTTGGGCATGTAATCTGAATTGAAACGTTTCTTCAGAAAGCCAAGAGCTTTAAGTTTAATATAGCATCTACATTGAAGTCTCCAAATATTATAATTTGCACATCAGTATCCACCTCCATGTTTTCTTTGATAGGTGTAATTGCTGGTGAATATTTCATCATCGCACTGAACAACAACATTGCCATATCAGATATCGAACATTAGGATGATTTTAAACAATGCCTAGTATAAATCTTACCACACTTTAACCATACAAATATTGCCGATACCAGCGTCAATCAGTCATCTATAGTTTGATCAGTCTATCAGTATATGTTCGCATTCGATTAAAGAGTTAATATTTCTGAAGATCGCAACACCGCCTGCTTTCCTATAACTTATTACACGATGTTTGGTGAGTGCATCGGATCTAATACAACCAGACTAATTAATTTGTGTCCTCAATTCGAATCCATCTACACTGTCATATCAATGAAGTGATTCAAGGCACACGCATGATTCGCCCCAACAACGATTACACATTGCAAAATTTGCATAACAGGCTGAGAAAGCTTTAAAGCTGGTGCATCAAACGGCAGGTACACGAGCCTCAAGATGGGTAAACGTCCGGATTTAACGGACATCCAAAAAGGGATGATAATAGGCTATCGCAGCAAGGGTGGCATCATCTCCGAAACGGCGCGATTTGTGAACTATTCACGGTCTTCTGCAGTGAAGGTGTACAAAGAGTGGACAGCAGGGATTGAAATCGCGTCCCAACACCATCACTGTAAAGGGTCACGAGCCATCGACCAACGGGGTAAGCGGCGCCAACGACGACTCATAAAAGGTGACAGGAGAGCCACAGTCCGTCAACTGACCACCAGATTCAACAGTGGTGCCAACAGACGTGTATCCGACATTACCGTTGAACGCACCCTGCTACGGATGGGCCTGAACAGTCGACGCATGGTTGCTGCACCCATGTTGACCAGGGGTCATCGTCATCAACGCCTAGACTTTGCACGTGAGCACCGCCATAGGACCACAGACGAGTGGGGTAAGGTCACCTTCTCCGATGAATCAAGGTTTTTGCTCCATAAGATTGACGGGCGATGGCGAGTGCGTCGTGAAGCCATGAAAAGAGACTGCAGGAGGCTATTGTGGGCCGGAAACAGACTGGGGGGGGGGGGGGTAGTATGCATGCTGGGGGATCTTCTATTGGGAGCAGATAGGTCCACTGATTCGTCTAGAGGGCAATTTGAATGCCTGTGACTATTTGTCAATCGTAGCGGACCAGGTGCATCCGTACATGCTCACGATGTTCCCCCAATGTGATGGTGTGTTCCAGCAGGACAATGCCCCCTCCACAAGGCACGTCCCCTTCTGGATTGGTTCGAGGAACACTCTACTAACTTTCGAGTGCTCCCATGGCCCGCTAATTCGCCGGACATCAATCCAATCGAACATCTGTGGGAGCACCTTGATCGCCATGTACGGCAGCTGGACTCTCCACCGCGCTTCTGTGGACCCTCCACCGCAGCTGGACCCATCCCTCTGTGGACAGCGCTTCAAACGGGATGAACTGCAATACCATTGGACACATACCGCGCACTTCTTGCGTCCATGCCACGAACGCCTATCAGCAGTTATAGCGGCGAAGGGTGGTTACTCCCATTACTAAGCGGGTGGACAGTGTATATGTATAGGTTCACCTGCATTCATCCAAGTCTCACTTATTGCCAAGTAATCAGATGTAATAAGTACTGTCATTGAGATTGGTAACTATAACGTTTAAAATATTCCGTTGTTCAATGGAATCATCATCATTGTTGTAGTTAACAGTATCGTTGTTTGTATTTTTAATATGAAATTTTTTACGCGTTTAAATATTCCAATCTCTCGTATTCGTCTCTGAACTTTTTCATCGAAGGTGCTTGACTCTCTGGAGTGAGATAGCAATTACAGTAGTCTTTTGAGTTAGTTCAATATAATCCATCTATACTGGTTACTCTATTCAATCCAAACATTAACATTGATTTTATTCTGATATGTCATAATCATAGAAGATACAATCAAATGTAGCACCTTGGAATTTAAGTGCCGTGATCTCAGCGGTTGGCACCAATGGGAACTGTTCACGTTTACATTTGATCATGCCACCTAAACTGACGTTCGCTGTCCATTTCAAAGCATCATTTATGTTGTCTTTGAACTTGGAAATCAAAGGTGGCTTACATTTGATTCGTGCCCATTTCTTCATTTAGCAACTATAAACTTAAACGACAGATGCATTGTTTTTGCTGATGTTGTGGATGTTGTTCACTCGTTTCTTTCTTTTCGAACTCACAACCATAACCTACTACACTCATCTCTTTGGCATGTTGCACAGGGTCAATGAGGACAGGGTCAATAAACAACATTAGAAAAATGCTTTCGAACATTTTCGGATTTGCTCAATAGACTTATAATGGGAACAATAAATGACTATAACTCGGAAACTCACTGATGTCTGCCACTGATATTTGTCACGCACTTATCCAAGGACCTAGTCATTGTTTCATACAGTTTCCTTTTTTTACGGTCCCTTGTGAGTACACCGATCGCACCGTTTACAAATCCATCGTCCACATCGATGTTCACTCTCAAGATGTACGGTGAGTCAATAGGCAAGCATGTAAGATATTGCAAGCCTCCTAATTCGACAATACCCATCTTGTGTAGTTTTGCTCTTGCTGGATCTAATTCACTTCTGCGGCCATAACCATTAATTTTATTACTGGCAAAACAACTTATTACACATGATAGCATTCTTGATGGGAGCATCAACGCTGTTGTTGCGATGAAACAGCCTAACTACATCGGGGAAATTTTCCATGCACCATTGTTTACTTTTAAATCTGCTCTAAATCAACTGCTTTCTCCTGCGGAAGCAATCTTTCACCATTGCCGATCTTGGTCAGTATAGTTGAGAATATTTCATTACTCTGGCACATCACTCGTGACAAGTGAAATGAATTGTCGATGATATTGGGCATCACTCGCCTGAACTGACCATACTTAACTTATCAATTATTACACATTTCACAGAAAGGAATTGGCGATGATATTGTTGTAGGACAGAGTCTGTATTTAGGAGTCAATCCAATGACCCTTTTGCTCTGCGGTGTGATTCTAAATACAGAGTGTACAGATTCTAAACAGTGCAGAGTATTCCCTGCAGCCTTACCAGTGGACGCACAGACTATATAAGTATTACGAATTGTATTCTGCCGTTGTCCGAATCAATTTAAGGTTTAATGTTTCCATGATTAATTTCTATCGTAAATATTTTGCCATTGCCAGCAGTAAGGTCCAAGTACACATGTATGCATTCGCTATCGCGTGTCCATATTCTGGGTATAAATTCTAAGATCAACTCTCTCTGTTCACATTACTCTGCTGATGTTTGGACATCAAACTGCTACACTTTCTTACAAGTGCGATAGCCTTGCCGGTCTCATATTCGAAGTCATCGTTGTTCTCATAACCCGCCTCACCAACAACACTTCGCATGTACTCATCTTTCATTTTGTTCTCTTTGCAAGTTATTTGCAATGTTGTCGTCTTTCTTGCACAGTTCTCTAAGTTCATCCATCAATGCGTCTATATCTGTTATTTCGTATTCTTTCCTTCTGGCTAAAATGTTCACGTCGTTCGCATCGTACAATTGGATGAAAATCTAATACATCTACAACGTCATTGCGAAATGGATACAACAATGTAACCATTTCAGGCTTGTTTAATTGATTGTCATCATCGATGTCATAATAACGGTATCTAATCACTCTGTGCCTACATTTCTGCGTCTATATGTTTTGAACTAAAAATGTCATAGGCTCCATCGTTTTCATTATCAGCATTTTGTTGTTCAGTGGCTTCATGGCCATCTGTATCATCAACATGTTTTCTCTTGATATGTCTTACATTCATTACCGCTGTATACCATGCAATAAAATGAGCTAAACTTATGCTATCTAATTCTGCCGGTCTCTCATCATATTTTTGATTCATAGAATTTTCATCTAAATCTTTGTCCATCACTTCACGTCTCTTCTTAGCTTTATGTATCTGTTCTGGCAAAATGGTCGAAATGTTTGCGACTAGTCTACAAATGTGGCTCATCAAATGGTTGACTCAGAAGATACTACATCCCGCGTCTTAGGCACACATCTTCAGAGTGTGTATAATAGTTTTAAATTTGGTCTACAATGAATGCACAGCATGAAATCATTCACATTGGACTGATGAAACTGATGGAGCAAACATATCACACTACTGTTATGTGGGTGCTTTAAGTCCTTCTCAAACTAAAATCTATTATAAACATTACATGAATATCCAAATTCATTGTTAATGAATATAAAACGAAATATGAATTCAGTCTCCCAAATTTTCGCATATATGTCGCTCCTTACTTAAATCTTATTTGATGAAGATGCTGTTAATATTGACGGTTATGGCTCGTTATGGACTTCCACTGGTTGAATTCTATCACTCCAAGTAGAAACGTTTATGTCATCAGATATGTTATTTGCGTCGAACTTTCAGTTATTGACGCATTCGTATCGAGCTATGGTTCATCTTGGCGGCGCGGCGGCCTCAACTTTGAGGCGTTCCTGTTGAGCCCATTGACGCTCAACATCGGACATCCGGGTCTTTTTGGATTTACCATCTCTCGATCTATATTCCTGTGACGGTTTCTATAATTTTTCTCGTGTTTATTAGGCATAAATTTGGAAATTCTGTAATTTTTGCGAAATTTCCACACTTCGAAGGCCGATATCTTAGACACTATTATACGAGGTTTAGATTCTATCGTATATTGAGGTTTATGTATTAAGCCATTTTATAAAGCGCAGAAAGATAAAACAAATGACACCTCAAAAGTCGTGGTAGCAGATTTAATTTAATATCCGCCATAGAGCAGATTTTCTATACTTTATCTATACTTGACCGCATGTCAGCTTTTATTCAACTACCAGTTTAAGAGAGTTTAGCCTAGAACTCGGCTTCTAGACGGCATATCACGATAAATGATACACCATTTTTTAAGTTACATCTAAAAAATACAACTGTGAAAACAGCATTAATTTTCGTGTAGTAGTTTTTGCGTGATGAGGTAGTAAACAAACATACAAACAGACAGACAGATACACAAAATTCTAAAAACATTGAAAATGCACGACCATGAACGCGTGCATAGAAAACAGAGAGACAGCAATGAACAATAAATGATGTTTATTACAACATGATCTACCTGAAAACTGAGCGACAACACCGAATGATCAGTAGGTTGTAGGACCACCGTGGGCGGCGATACAGGCAGTGATATATCTAGGTACAGAGTCAATGAGCGTGGGGATTGTGTCCTGAGAGATGGATATCCATTCCCTGTCAACCAATTGCCAAAGTTCGTCTTCTAAACGCCCCGATGGCAGTGCATGCAAGCGATGGTGTGAGAAGTTGGCTGAAGCGTGCCTTGTGCGATCCGGAGTTATCCCGCTGGTAAATGGCATTGGGCACTCGCTTAAGGAAGAGTAGTATCACCGGACGCAGCACATTATCTACGTATCGTTGGAACGTTAAGGTGTCATCAAACTGAGCAGAGGTGACCTGCTATTGTAGGAGATTGAGCCCTAAACCATGATGACGTGGTGTGCCGTTCCACAATTGCGGCCAGATTGTACCTGTCACCACGCTGGAGCGAATTTCTTACACGGCGACTATGATTGCTGAAACAGAAGCGTGACTCGTCTGAGAACAACATCCTGCGCCCATTCCACTGTCCACGTGGCTCTTTCTCGACACCATTGCCGTCTGTGATATGGGGCCAATGGCAGTCTTCTTAATGGACGATATGAGTACATGCCGCCGGCGACCAATCGACGAATAATCGTCCTGGATGATAATGGTGCATCTAGGGCGGCCTGAACATGCTGCAAGAGGTCGACGGAAGTGGCCTGGGGGTTCGCCAAAGCTTGCCGGCGGATGCGTATGTCCACACGTGCTGACGTCGCTGGAGCCGCACCGGAACCTCTCAAACGTGCCACATTCATTTGTTCCATCCATCTTTGCCACAGTCGATGCACCGTGAGCGCGGTAGGTTGCAGTCTGCTGCGATTCGACGACAGAACCAACCAGCCCTTCTGAGGTAGATCACCATACCCGTCGTGAAATCGTTTGTCTGCTGGAACTGCCTTGGCTGACGATGTCTTGGCATTCTCTGCAATTAAACGTTTCCTCAGCAACCAGAAACAAAAACTGGAAGACGATTTCTGTACAAGACATACACAGTCCAGTCACATTAATGTGACCACCTATCAGTAGCCAGAATAATCATCTTTCGCGGCGCGGACAACTGCGAGACGGGCAGGAAGAGAGTCAATAAGGGTCTGGAAGGTATTGACAGGGATGTGAAGTCATACTGACTCCAGTTCTGTGGCGAGCTGCCGTAGATTGTGCGGAGGAGGATCCATGGCGCGAACAATCCGGGAAGTTTGGGGACCAAGGGAGTACCGTAAACGCATCCTAGTGCTCTTCGAACCACGCAAGGACACTGCCGCGCTGTATGGCACGTCGCATTGTCCTGCTGGAAGATGCCATCGTGCTGAGGAAACACAATCTGCAAGTAGGGGTGGACATGGAAAGGACAGATGTGCACTTCCACCACTGATCCATGATGTCATCCACAATTATGAGTACACCCAGGGAAGGCCATGAAAACATTCCCCAGACCATAACCTGCCTCCTCCAGCCTGGACCCTTACGGCACGTGTTGCAGGGTGTTTGTTTTCTGACGCTGAAAGCCGTACACACCGTCGCCCATCTGGAGCATAAATCGTGATTCATCGGATAAAGCCACCTTTCGCCGCTCTGTTGCTGTTCAGTTGCGGTACTGACGTGCAAATGTCAGTCTTTGTCGCTGGTGAACAACCGTTAGCATTGGTGCACGAACCAGCCGTCTGCTGCGGAGCCCCATACGCAGCAACATTCGCTGAACTGTCCTTCAAGATACACGTTTGGTAGCCCCCTGGTTCATCTGGGAGGTCAGTTGGTCCACGGTTGCACGTCTATTCGTTTGCACGCATCTCCGTAGCCGTCGTTTACCTCTGTCATCTACGGCCCGTGGTGCATCACACTTGGCACTTCGCTGATTTGGGTATTGCCATTCTGCCATGCAGGGTACACTTTCACCACGGCGGCACGCGAACTATCCGAACAGTTCACAAAACTATCCGTTTCGGAAATACTGCCGCCCTTGGCTCGGAAGCCGATGATCATGCCTTTTTGGAGGTTTGATAAATCGCTACGTTTCACCATGACAGTGCTTCCCTCTGACACCCTTCCTATACCCCAATCTCTGATACTGGTACGTACCTTCTGGACGTAACCATTTTCCGCTGATGTTGAACGTCGGGGGTGGTCAAATTAATGTGAGTGGGCAGTATAGTACCAGAAGTATTGCCAATTATGCAAATTCCTTCCCTTATATCGTATTCAAAATGCGCGAGAAAACTGCGCAATTCTCATCATTTACATATCTCTGTGAGCTGGGTCAACCCTGCAATTTGCAGATTTCTCTGCCCATTCGTTCATGGTGTTGCATTTTCTATTTCACGCAGTGTATTTTCTATGTACGGACACTGAGTCGGTTACAGGTTTATTTTCAGTTACAGATCATTTTCTGAAAATAGAAGTTTAAAAACATTAGAAACATTGAAGACATAAACTTTCAAAAAGTTTTAGCAGTCTATTTTTCCCTTTCTTAAAAATAAGTTGGAAGATTCTATTTCTGCTAGTTTTTGGAGTCTTTCATTGGGAATATCTTCCCAGGCTGTACATAGTTCGACAACTGAATTATATTGCTTGCCATTGCATAAAGTGCTCTCACAAGATCACCCCATAGATTTTCTGGAGAGTTTAAATCGGGACTATATGCTAGCCAATCTAAAATCGTGTATTTTTAAATTTTTACATGACTTATTCCATCACGACAGAAATCTAGCGAATGGGACATGAAGAATATGTCCAGACAGCGTTTCACTTCATCATTATTAGTAAAAATTTTCCCAGAAGAAAATTGGACATAGACCAGAAAAATGATAGTCTGATGGAGCAATCACCAGGGAATAAGGAAGATGAGGCAAAAGTTTCCAATTCAGATTTTTAAGGTTTTAGCATCATCTAAAACCTAATTAACGACGGTACAGATGTATGTAACATGTATGTCACACGCCATAACTTTTGAAAGGGTTGACCTAGAGGCTTGAAATTTTCTACACACGCAGGCCCTATGCAGAGGACGGAGCGAAAAATATAGCGAATCCTCCAGGGTGGACCGAACCATGTGTTTTTGTGGTTTCCCCAACTGACTTCCCTTCATATCTATAGAGTTTTGATTGCGTTTGAGCAATTTGTGACGTCGGAGTTTGAGTTTGACGTCAGAATTTAAAGAACTCTATTTGAAATATAGCGAATCCTCGCGCTACTATTCATAAAATTTTGATGCCGTAACTTTTGAAAGGATTGACCTAGAGGCTTGAAATTTTCTACACACGTACAGAGGATGGTGAGAAAAATACAGCGAATCCTCTTGGGTGGCCCGGGGCCCCTCAAGGGCCACTTGTATGAATTTCATGGTTCCTTTTTTACCTTTTGAACAAAGAGCGCAAAAATCCTGAAATTTCGTAAATTTTTAGTGCGGTTCTAAACAAAATCAAGCCAATATACAAGAAAAGTGATATAAACCTCTAGGGCCCAGCCGAAGGCCCCGAGGCCCCAAATACAACTGAAGCGATAACAATTTTTTAGGAACCTGAAATTTTGTATATTTATAGTGTTGTGCTAAAAAAATATAGCAATTATACAAGAAATGTGATGTAGGCCTATGCGGCCTGCCAGAAGACCCCGAGGCCTCAAATACAAATCAAGTTATAACTTTTGAACGGAAAGGTCTAGAAACCTGAAATTTTGTATATTTTTAGTTTGGTACTAAAAAATATATCCAACATAGAAAGAAGCTGATATAAGCCTCTTGAATCCCGCCAGGGGCCTCGAGGCACCAAATACAATTGAAGCTATAACGTTTGAACGGAAAGGCTTAGGAACCTGAAATTTTGTATATTCATAGTGTGGTATTAAAAAAATATTGCAAATATACAAAAAATAATAATATAGGCCCCAGCGGAGCCCCAAACACAAGCAACAACTTTTAAACGAAAACCGTCTAGAAATTTGAAATTTTGTTTACTTATAGAAAATTACTTAAAAAATTAGCTAATATACACTAAAAACTAGTAAAAGGCTCTTGGGTCTCGACATGGGCCCTGAGCCCCCAGTCACAAATCAAGCTATAACTTTTGAACCGGAAGTCCAGAAATCTGAATTCTTGCATATTTGTGGTGTGTTACTTAAAATTTTAGCTCTTATACACTAAAACTTATATAGTCGTCTGGGGCCCTGGCAGGGGCCCTAAACACAAACAGAGCTATAATGTTTGAACGAATAGGCTTAGAAATCTGAAAATTTGTATACTTATAGAAGCTTACTAAAAAATTTAGCTAATATAAACGAAAAACTGGTATATGGCTCTTAGGTCTCCACAGGAGCCCTGAAGCCCAAACCACCAACAACCTCTAACATTTGAATAATAAAAAGGCCTAAGAACTTGAAGTTTTATATTTTTATAGTGCGTTACTTAAAAATTATAGACAATATACAAGGAGACTGGTATAGGCCTCGGGACCGCTGGCGGCCTCAAATACAATTGAAGCTATAAAATTTGAACGTAAAGGCCTACGGTTCTGAAATTTTGTTTAATCATAGTGTGGTATTTAAAAATTTAGCTAATCTAAAGGGTCTTTATAATTAATTTTAGTCATGTAACTAATTTTAGTAACGATTAAAGACTTGTTAACCTGTGTCTTCGTGTCTAATTTCGTATACGAATATTGCATAGAGCGCCATTCCATGCTGGTGGTGACCTTTTGAACTAATTTTTTTTTTGGTGGGTATGAACTTCCCATGCCCTCTTGTATAATATTACCAAGTATTATAGCTTTTGGTCCAGTATTTTTTTTATGGCCATCTCAAAATGTAACTTTAATTATAAAGACCCTGTATATTAAAAATTCTATAAGTCTAGGGGAGTTGTGGCCTCAATCTCAAATCAAGCTATAAATTTAAAACCACAAGTCCAGAAACTTGAAATGTTTTATATTTATAATGAGTTGCTGAAATTTTTAGCTATTACACACTAAAACTGTTATAGTTCTCTGAGGCCGCGAGGCTCCAAATACGAATCAAGCTATAACTTTTGTACGAAAAGGCATAAGAACCTGAAATTTTGTTTTTGTGCCCCTCTACTTATTATAGTCACGCACCGATAATTTTTAGATAACGATGATTTAACTAATTTTTTTTTCTTGGGTCCAGAAACCAATGTGGTCGAGCGTTCTCTTGGCTCGTGTCGATTAAGCAGTGCTGGGCGGAATTTTCAGTGCAGAATGTAATTGGTCCAGTTGCTCGATGTAAGAGTCTGCTGTTATGTTATTGTAACGTGGTAAAAGTTCACAATGGATTACACCATGATAATTCCACCAGTAACAGAGCATAAACTTGGATATCTATCTACGTTTAGTCCATGCTCTTTTTTTCGCATAAAATTCATATACGTGACCCACTTATCATTTCCTGTGACTAATCAATACAAAAAGCCATCTCGTTTTTCTTTCACGTCCTGCGCGATTTTTTCTGAATATTTTCTTACAACCTGATTAGAGCTTATAAAGACCATTCTACCGCTTTCAACTTCTGTCCAATAGCATTGACAAAATGTTTATGCAGACTAATGGAGGGGATGATATACTAAATCAATGTGGGTTTTAAGAGAAATTTTAATTTATCAAAATTTCAATGCGGTTTCGGCGAATCTCATTCCATAACAGGTCATTTATTATGATTAGAACAATAGATCCCATTTGCCAATTCAATTAAACAACATCCTATAGCCATTTTCTTTGACATGCAGAAGCTTCTGATTCTATGAGGCGTGTCCGGAAAGTAAAGTTACAACGGCTAGTATTCTTTCAAAAATTGTTTATTTGAGAATATGCCCTCTACAACTTACATGTATTTAGTGATAGAGGGCTTATTCTTCGACCTAACTGCCGCCATTGTCCAAACACTTGTTAAGTCTAGGTACTATTCCACAGTCATAGAATTCTGGTGCCTGGTGCTGAAACAACATCTCAACCTTGTGTTTGATCTCTTCATCGTCGTAGAACCATTATCCAGCAAGATGTTTCTTCACGTTAAGAAAGAAGTGCAGAAGTTCATCAGAGACACAGACCCTCTACCAGAGAATTCACGAACCCACTTTGTTACATGTTTTCTACTCATAATATTTCCATAAAAGGGAACAAGTGCTTTGTGAATATCCGCTGAGCGGTTATCTTGTGTTTGGAAAAAACGTATGTTCGGCACAGCCATTGTAAACACGTGCTACTCGAAGCAGACTCAACGTATCAATGACAAACAGCCACGAGAAAGAAGTGGAAGGTAACAGTTAAAGCCAGTATAGCCAACTTACGCACTAAAGTATTACTTGTCCGCCTACAGAGGTTGTAACCTTACTTTCCAGACAGACCTCGTACTTGAAGGTTCGGCATTTTTAAACAATTATATGAGGTTGGGATGAAAACTTCCTCTCTTTTAAATAAGTGTATGAATAACACAAGATTCAGAGTACCTGTAAGAAGAGCCTATGAGGCTCCATTTTTCTCAGAAGAATGGAGTATCGTAACCCCATCGTAGGAGCGAAGTGTCTTTTAGCATCAGTAGGGCCTCTTCTCAACTTTCTCATTATATTCTTATTCTCTATTTGTTGATGATACGGCAATATATCATAGGGACCTTCTAGGCAAATGTTAAACACCATCTTCAACTATGTATTTATAGAATCCATCATTACATCAAGAATTCTTGGAGCCATCTTGCCTGTGACATCCATACGCTGGAAAAGCTGGGATTAATGGTCGGGAGAAAGCATGGGCCCCTAATAGAATGTTCCACCATTTTTAGCTATTGAACATTCTAAACAAACGCTTATATCTGATTTCATAATGCCTTGGCAGGCTCCTTTATACATCTGAAAAACCAACTTCTGGTACCCTCCGCACTGGAGTACACATCATCAGGAAAATTTGATCATACCTTAATGATCCTATTTAACTTCTGTCTATGTAAAATCAACAATCGGACATCACTCCTTATGGGTGCTCATTTTTCATCGAACCAATGTCTTAATAACATGTGACAGAAGTTCACCAAGGATATCCGAAAAGAAGCAAATGAGATGAAAAGTCCACATTCTTTAAATTTCTATACTGCTGGCAAAAAAATGCAACACCTAGAAGGAAAGGGTCGATTTATTTGAAATTTTGCACGCATGTGGCATTGGTGGCATACAAGAAATGATTCAAATTGCAAGCAATACATCCAGAAGAAACTTATACGGGGTGGCTCCCATGCCCCTCCTGGTGTTAGCTTAAAGGAATTACAGCATGTGGCACTACTTTCCTGGCCAGTCACGATCTCCAGAATTGTCGTTAATTGAACATGTGTGGACATGATGGGACGTAACTTCATCGTCGCCGCACACCAGCTGCAACAATTCCACAATTGCGCCACCATGTTCAGGAGGCTTGGATCAACCTACCCCAAACCGACATCCAGCGTCTTTATGACCGTATGCATGCAAGAGTCGAGGCCTGCATATAAGCTTGCGGCAGTTATACGGCCTATTTATGTGGTGTATTGGGGCATGAGAGCCACCCTGTACAACGTTCTTCTGGATGTATTGTTTTACAATTTGAGTCTTTATTGTACGTCACCAATGCTCCAAGTGTGCAAAATTTCAAATAAATCGACCCATTCCTTCTAGGTGTTGCATTTTTTTTTTTAACCAGCAGTGCATATGTTATGCGCAATGAATTTTTTTTATATTTACACTCTTCAGAATTCTACAAGCAAAAATATTCTGCTAGGTATTTTCATTTAATTGTTTTACAAATATCATAAGGCTGGAGGCTTTATAGTTTCGCTTTATTATATTATTCGGTATTGACTGCAACTAAAAGGATAAGTGTTCATTTGCTATTGTAAGAATTTATGCAAAAATTATAAAGAATTTTTGCTAAACTTCTGTTCTATGTCATATTAAGCATCCTTCCCAATTTTCAGAGAATTAAGAGTAATGAATTATACAAGTAAGGCTAAATTTATGTTTGTAAAATGTGTAAAATAGGAAAATAAAAATGGTCGTTTGGGTAAGATGACGGGTAATTGTAAATGTCGAGCCATTATACGGGAAAGTAAACATTATTTTCTAGGGCTTATGTAACTAATCCAAAGCGTATTTTTCATTAAATTTTATAAATCCAAAGTCAATTCAGTAAAATTTAATGTTTCGTCATATTTATACAGCAGGGTCAAATTTTTAATGTTATTTTTATATATTTTTTTCCAACAATGCGAAATTTCAATAGTTACTTCTTTAATTTAAAACGTCAGCGTTAAATATATATAATTTATTTTTTTATTGGTTTTGGAAATTATATCGTATTTTTAAGTGTTCCTTTCCTGATAAGAGTTATCTACCTAGAATACGATATCATTCTCCTGCTTTGGGCGTCGGAGAACTTGCGCAATTTTGCAGTTTCTCTGATAAGGTTGTTTGGAAAAACAGGAGAGGATAAGGAAATTCAAGAAAAAATAAATATTACTCTTTTCATTGGAATGTCATGCCATTAGTCATGGTTACAACAATGAATAATTTACAAATGTAATTTATTCCTTATTCAAAATTCGAAACAACATAAGTAGATCGGTTAAATAGGCTGCATCTTAATCATTCTCTTCAAGTAAATATAAATTAAAAATTTCAATAATTCTCATCTCATTAGCTTATTACTGTTGGGCCTATTGTCAACATTCGGACTCTCACTGAAGATACCGGATTTTGCAAAAGTTCTGTTATACTTGAGGATGCATCCATATCGGGGGGGTGGAAGCATCCATGGAGCAGGTGCTACAGAAGACGCGGGCGATACCATAATGTAAACGTACAACCCCTGGCAGAAAGTATGGAATAATTCATTCATTGTCACCTGGCGTCGCGCTATTGGAATTATTACGAGACTAGTATTTTACCCGTGAAAAAATCACGGGATTACCAACTTGACATTAGACAAATTTCATAGCATGTTAATAAATTAGACAAAAATATAAAAAAATCACTTTAAAAATTAATAAGATACCCAATTTAGATTTTTTAAAAAAAATACAATTCTATTTATTTTAACAACTCTTTGATCACAACATTTTTGATAAAAAAAATTTATCTCCATAATATGGCAATAATCGCCCTTGCACATTCAGTTGTGTTTTTATAAATATTTTAATATTATTATTATTTTTACAGCATGTTAAGGCTACATACAATTGTCCGTGTGAAAAAAAACTGGCTCTGGAAGATATATCCCAACTTCATCAAAGGATATTCCCTGTGACATTTGAATCTTTTGGAGACAAAATTATTTTTCTAGACCCTTTTCAACTGCTGCTGGATTGCACGGATATTTTATTTCCGAAGATCTTCGATACTAAACCTTCTTCCACTACCATATAAGTGGGGAGTTCTATATAAGTGCACTCTTCTCCATGACATTGAGTTGTTAAATCGCCGTCTCCTATTTTTAGGACCCATTCATTGAAGGCATCCTGTCCGTCTGTTCTCATATTGCAAAGTAGGATCTTTTTTTTTTTTTTTAACAAATTGCCATAGAGGTGAAGATTTAATACAAACCTCGATGAAATCTGCTGTGGATCCATGAGATAACGACTTCGGATATTTCCCTGAAATCGCCCCCCGGTATTAAAACTTTTCCACCAAACGGTTTATCATCATTCATGATTGCTTTCAAGAAGTTGTCTATTATGCGCAACATGTAAATTTGTGTAGAGAGTATAGAAACTTCATCTATTATTAGCAGCAAAGCATCATGTAAATTTTTAGATTCAGGTGAGAGAATTTTCATACTGGTAACGGATGCTTCATTTGCTGCAAGCGGAATTTTAAATCAACTATGGATAGTTTGACCACCTTTTAATAAATCTGCAGCAATTCCTGTGGTGGCAAATGCTAATACTTTCTTGCTTTGTCCACGCAAGTAATACATAATAGCGTTATTCAAATATGTTTTTCCTGATCCTCCTGGACCATCCAAAAAGAAGAAAATGATCATGTTCGTATTAACACTAACGGCGGCTGGAATAATTTTTTTAGCTACTTCCGCCTCCTCACTGGGAATGTATACAACATCTTCAAATAAGTTATATTCTGGATCGGGTAGTACATAATCGGAGCACTTCTTCCCATGGAGACGAATGGAGATGTAATATCATGTAATGTTTTTTCTTCTGATATATGTATATTATAATGCTGTTGATAGTCCTCCTTAAGTTGTGTCTTGAAATTTCACTAATTGAAGAGCTAATTACAAAGATTACAATTCTAAGTGGATTACAAACGAGCTTCTGGGGGGCCCCCCCCCCCCATCCCCCAATGCAAATCTCACTAGATTTCACCACATATCCCTGGCGTGTGATGTCGACATGCTTGTGATGCCGCGATAGGTGATTTGAATTTATGAGAGGAAATACATTGCTTGCACCGAAATTCATAAGAATATTAAGAACTTCTATGGAGAACAAGCAGTCGAGATTTGAACTGTGTGGAGGGGGGATTAGACAGGTTAGTGCTTCGATGTGTCATCATAGAAAAAGATTTCGTTAAACGGTTCTTGCGTCATTCACCATACATCTATAATTTGGCTCCATCGGAATTCCATCTCTTAGATACGATGAAGGATAGACTTCAAAGGAAGCTGTTCTATAACGCGGATGTTGTCACCGATGGTCTTAATCGACAGAGATATACAGAATGATTCAAAATTCAATGTATAAACTTTTAGGGGAGGAAATATTGGTGATTCTAAGCAATGAACGGATATATATTTAGAGAAGGACGAGACACAAGAACCCTGGAATACAATAAAATCTTGTAAACATTCCAAGGAGGAGCTTTAGCAGTGAAGCAGAAATACATTTATACATTTATTAAAAATAAATTACCCCCCACCCCGATTAGGGTGAGGGAAGTAGCAGATCCTGCGGTCATCTATTTTTACCCCTTTATCTGCACTTTCTGCCTCTCCCCAAGTTTTTTAATCAAAAAAATTGATTTTTCTCGAACGTAAAACGTATAAAATGTAAAAAACCTCGTTATCTTCTTTCCTTTTTCATCATTTCCGAACGTATGATATATAACATGCCATATGTTGCCATAGTTCTAAGGACCAAGTGACTGCCACCCCCGCAAATCCGATCCCAATGGAACAAATGGGGCTAAAATTCATAGCAATGTACATCTTGCCTAGAGGAATCTGGATACTGAATTTCACGCCTTTACGTACTAAATAGCACATTGATATGTTGTCCTCTCTGAATCCCACCCCCGTAATTCTGACCCCAGTGTACCAATCAAAACCAAACTAAATAGTGCAGATGGACATGCCCATAAGAGGCTACATTCCAAATTTCAACCTTCTACCTCAAAAAGTGTAGAAATTATGAAAGACTGACATAATAAAACCAATAAGTTGCTCCATTCTTCCGCTACTTAATAATTTAGACTATGAGCACTGAGCAATATTACTCTCTTATTCTGTGTTATGAGCACTTGAGCAATCGTGCGTCGACAAAGCGATATCACGTGCGCGCGCCGATGTCAATAATGCTTAAAAGATGAACAGAAAGTTACAATATATTCCTTCTTGAAAAATCGATTGTTATATGACATGCCAGTGTCTTTGAATTCTTTACACTCACTATTTTAGCACATGAATTCGACTTATAGGTCCACGAAAAATTCTGAAAAGTTGATACGCTCGAGATAAGGTTTTGTTGGTCATATTTCTGAAAACAGAATTTGAAAAAGTTAATCCGTTTTCAAGTTATCGTGCAAACGGCGGCCGGCCGGCCGGACGGACGGACAGACGGCCGGATAAACGTACAGACCAAGGGCGCATTCTTATAAGTAGCTTTTATGCTAAATCTCCTAATAAATAATAGTTATTAAGTAAAATACAAAATGAATAAAAAAATAAGATATAATAAACAAAAATAATTAAAAAATAATAGATAAAATGGAAATCAAAATAAAAAGCTGACGTTTCGGATAGAGACTCTAAGCAAAAAAGTTCATATGACCAGGGTCCGATTTGAATGATAACTGAAATATGAACAGAAATAAAAATGCCGCCACCAAGATCTACAAGTTATTAACT
>JAHWFO010064573.1:38521-68619 GCA_023313115.1 Rhysida immarginata | reverse complement strand
ATATATCATAATTTTTTAACCAGACTCGTTATTTTTAACCGAACCTTAATTATAAGTCATTCATAACTTACAAGTCAGTGGTCTGTGATAAGAGAAATATGATATAAATGTCAACAGACTAGAATCAATATCAAATCTGTAGTACTGCCACTCAATGTAGTAGGTGATTCGATGGGCATGTAATCTAAATTGAAACGTTTCTTCACAAAGCCAAGAACTGTAAGTTTAATATAGCACCTACATTAAAGTCTCCAAATATCATAATTTGCACATCAGTATCCACCTCCATGTTGTCTTCGATAGGTATAGTTGCTGCTGAATATTTCATCATCGCACTGAACAACAACATTGCCATATCAGATATCGAACATTAGGATGATTTTAAACAATGCCTAGTATAAATCTCACCACACTTTAACCATACAAATATTACCGATACCAGCGTCAATCAGTCATCTATAGTTTGACCAGTCTATCATTGTATGTTCGCATTCGATTAAAGAGTTAATATTTCTGAAGATCGCAACACCGCCTGCTTTCATATAACTTATTACACCATGTTTGGTGAGTGCATCGGATCTTATACAACCAGAATGATTCGTTTGTGTCCTCAATTCGAATCCATCTACACTGTCATATCAATGAATTATGACAGGCACCCCTTCAAGGCGCACGTATGGTTCGCTCCAACAACGATTACACATTACAAAATTTGCATAACACGCTGAGAAAGCTTTAAAGCTGGTGCATCAAACGGCACGTGCACGAGCCTCAAGATGGGCAAACGTCCGGATTTAACGGACATCCAAAAAGGGATAATAGGTTATCGCAGTAAGGCTGGTACCATCTCCGAAACAGCGCGATTTGTGAACTGTTCACGGTCCGCTGTAGTAAAGGGACTTCCACCTTCAAAGAGTGGACAGCAGGGACAGAAATTGCGTCCCAACGCCTTCACTGTAAAGGGTCAAGAGCCATCGACCACCGAGGTGAGAGGCGCCTACGACGACTCGTAAAAGGTGACAGGAGAGCCACAGTCCATCAACTGACCACCAGATTCAACAGTGCTGCAAACAGACTTGTATCTGGCTTTACCGTTGAACGCATCCTGCTACGGATGGGCCTGAACAGTCGACGCATAGTTGCTGCACCCATGTTGATCAGGTGTCATCGTCAACAACGCCTAGACTTTGCACGTGAGCACCGCTATTGAACCACAGACGAGCGGGCTAAGGCCGCCTTCTCCAACGAGTCAAGGTTTTTGCTCCATAAGATTGACGTACGTCGTAAACGCCGTGAAAAGAGACTGCAGTAGACTATTGTGGGCCGGAAACAGGCTGGTGGAGATAGTGTGATGTATGGGAGATCTTCTGTTGGGAGCAGTTAGGTCCACTGATTCGTCTAGAGGGCAATTTGAATGCCTGTGGCTATCTGTATCATTAACATCTTTTCTTTTGATATGTCTTATATTCATTACCGGTGTATACCATGCAATAAAATGAGCTAAACTTATGCTATCTAATTCTGCCGGTCTCTCATCATATTTTTGATTCATAGATTTAGCCTGTTGAATTTTCATCTAAATCTTTGTCCATCACTGCACGTCTCTTGTTAGCTTTGTGTATGTGTTCTGGCAAAACGTTCGAAATGTTGGCGGCCTGTTTACAAATATGGCTCTTCAAATGATTGACGCAGAAGAACAACTTTCGCTAGAAAAGGTCTATAAGAATAAACCCTCAGGTACAAAAACTCCACCCTTAAAGTGCCACGGAGAATAAAATCGCCAAAAGCAAATTCCCATACAAAAATGCCCAGAGTAAAAGTACGAAGAAGGGCATAAAAAATAGAAGTCACCTTAATTATTATATTATTATTTCATTTTATTTTTCAATTTTTCATTAAAAGGAGTATTCATTTTAATCAATTGTATTTACTACAACTCCTACTCTTATATAATAATAATTAAGGCTTCATTTTGAGGTTCTTTTTAAAAAAAATTTAAATCACAGTTTATTTAATAATTCTTTGAATTGTCTCTTTTTGATTTCTTTTCTGGTGTTAACTCATATCAATTAAGTTAAATACATTAATTAATCGACGATCGGCTTTTGGGTTACTTTGACCGATTCTGATATAATGGAGAGAAATAATTTACTTGTGTAAATCAATTGAAAATTCGCATTAGAAAACTTCATATTATATTTGTCGGTTTAGGAATTTCTTGGCGTTTTGGTCTTACGCTACATAAATAAAAATAATGCTATCTCGACATATGCTAGTATGCTAATATGTTTGGTTATCATGTTTATCGTAAGGATAGTACACTACATGATCAAAAGAGTTGGGACACCCCTGTGAACACCTACCGTAATTGTGGGACTGGACTGGGCCCGCTCATCAAGGTGGACGGAAACCTCAATGCTGATGGCTACAGGACCATTCTGGATAACGGGGCACTTCCAGCGCTGTGGGAACACTTCGGTGATGGGCCGTTCCTCTTCCAGCACGACAACACGCCTTGCCATAAAGCAAGATCCATATCTGACTGGTTTGACGAGATGCGGGTTGAAGAACTGGATTGGTCCGCCCAGAGTCCTGATCTAACCCCATCGAACATATTTGGGACGAATTGGAACGACGTGTGAGATCCGGGATGGTTCGCCCTACATCTGTCCAGGAACTGACCACGACACTCCTCGAGGAATGGAGGTCAATACCCGTGGACACATACCGTAAATTTGTGGAGGCAGTGATAGTAGCTCGGCGTGGTCCTACACACTACTGATTGAAGCTTTGTGCGGCTTTACGGTAGAGCAACAGGCGTCCCAACTCCTTTGATCATGTAGTGTATGTACCATACCAGGAGGTCGTATCTACCTCCTATATCAATATAATACATTGTTTTCTATAAAACATTAAAGTATCCTTGTACGTAGGTAATTATAACATTAAAACGAGTAAATTTTAATTCTGAAATGGGTTAAATTCTTATCGCATTGAACTGGAAAAATAAAGTTAAATGAATGTAATAGCATAAAAACATTGTTATATATTTTGGTAAATTTAAACTTCAATTTAATAATTACATCAATTATTATACGAATTATTAAAGATATTAAACAATTGTCCATTTAAGAATGAAATGCGATATTTGACAAAGATTTCATAAGCAACACCAAGGAAGATTGGTATGACAAATTAATCCTAAGTATACACTGAAGCACCAAAAGTCTTGGGAGCGTCATATGCAAATTTTCAGGGGTCGTTTGCATCGCGTAAACTGTGTATAGATAGGCAGAGCAGTATCAGTGCTGTCAATTTGACTGTTAGCAGTCGTCTGAAAGGTCTTGTAACGTGATTCCATAAATTATCACGTTATCTCTGATAATTCTACACGACGAGAATTATCAGAGTTTGAACGCGGAATGATAACATGGAACATTCTACTTCTGAAATGATGCGAGCATTTAATGTTCCTCACACGGCAGAGAGTACCTCATTTCAGGGATTACTTTCCACCATGGACAGCGCAGTAATGGTCCTTTACCTCATGGTCACCAGATGTTCGTGACAAGCAAATCCGAGCAGAATGGTCCTTCGTAACAGACACACGTCACTACATCAATTAACAGCCAGATTCAGTGAGGGGCGTACAAGAAACGTGTCCATGAGGTTAGTGCAGCGAAATTTGGCACAGATGGGATATAGCAGCAGAAGATAGAAAAGATACACCATTAGTCAGAGCACGCCATCAGAGGCTGCGCTTCACCTGGGCTCGTGAACATATTCATTGGACTATTCTCAATTGAGTAAATGACTTCAACATAAATGTTTTAACTTAGTATACAAGAAACTAGAAGAGAAACTTTTTCCTCAGTTAAATCTATAGTTTTTATTATTTTATGTACTGCGTACTAGATGACTGGAAACACATACAGTGGTGGCCAAGAATTTAGCACCTATATTGGCTTATGCTGTTTGTAACCAAAAACTCTTAACCAGTTACAAAAAAATTTACACCAATAAAAACATTAGGTGTGAAATGATTCAACAAATAACCATGCATGTTGAATTCAAAGTTGAAACAATGAGATAATTTTTTTAATCCTTTAGGCGACTTTCCTGTGGATAAAAATTTAGCACCATATACAGAATAAATAAATAATACATCATAGAATCGGTATTTGGTTGGGTAACGACTACACATCGTCTGTGCATGGATTCCACTAGACGTTTACACAGATCTTCTGGAATGTTGTTCCATGCTTCTTTGATGGTGTCGAGTAGTGTAAGAATACTATTGGGTTTTTTTTTCTTTAACAACCCTTTCGACATCAATCCATAGCATTTTTATAGGGGTTCAAATCTGCTGACTAAACAGGCCATTCCATAACATTGATGTGAATTTTGTGTAACCATTCCTTGACAAGTCTGCTGATATGTTTCAGGTCGTTATCATGCTGGAATGACCATGTAAGGGGCAGATTATCATCAGCATAAGAAAGCATAATGTCCTCAAGGATGAATTTGTAAACAAAAGGATCCATGATGCGATTTATAGGGTGGATTGGGCCTACGCCATGCCAGGTAAAACAACCCCGCATCATCACATTTCCCCCTCAATGTTTCACGGTTGGCTGTAAACACTGTGGCTTGTATGTTTCAAATTTATTACGCCTGATGTACTTTCTGCCATCACTTTGTCTCATCCGACCACAGAACGTTTTTCCACTGTTGTGTTGTCCAGTTGAGATGGGTACGAGCTAAAGCTATCCTTGCTTTCCTGTTCTTTATTGACACAAGAGGTTCTTTTCGTGCCACTCGCCCAAACAAATTAAAGTGGTTTAATCCTCGACGAATAGTACGAGAACTAATGCTAACGTGATGATGAGCAGACAGTTCACCTTGAATCATTGTTGAAGTTAAGGATCTGTCTTTTTTGGAGGGACGATGAATGATACGGTCGATGTGCGGGGTTAGTTTTTTAGGTCTTCCTGGTCTTGAACGACCTCTGACAGAACCAGTATTGTTGTACCGCTCAATTGTAGGTACACAAAATGATTTGCTGCAGTTAACAATTTTGGCAATGGCATCAAATATTAGTCCTTTCCTTGTGTAGCCGTCTAATTTGTTCACGAAGCTGTAGCGATATGTCTTGTCGTTTTCCCATGATTGCTGGTTAAAACATGTACAAGTGAAATTAAAATTATTGCTTATACAATGTATATTTTAAAATACAACAAACTTACAATGCGCAACCCAGGTTTATGTCGCAAACACGTTAGGGTGCTAAATTTGAGTCCCGGCAATTACTTAAATATTCTGAAACATACTCCCCTTTTCATAGTGTGTCCGCCAGAAAAATATTTTTTTTAAATATTTTGTTTCAGATAGTCTCTTTATTTTGTAGCAGGAATGGAATTAACTTTTGAGCCTTGATTATTCAAATATTGGCAATGTTTTTTAGAGCCATTTGGTTGGTGCTAAATTTTTGACCACAACTGTAGCTTGGTCCGATGAGTCGCGATTTAAGTAGATGCAGCGCAGACCCCTAAAGCAATGAACCCAAGATGTCAGGAAGGCAGCGTGCACGCTGGTGGTGGCTCCATCAGGATGTAGGGCATGTTTATGACTGGGAAACGTTATGTCCAGTTGTTTGGTGACCATTTGCAGTCCTCCATGTACCCTAACAATGATGGGATATTCCAAGAGAACAATGCGTTATGGCCTCACTGGAACAACATTACTCGCGATTGGTTTGAACAGCATTCTGAACAATTCCAACGAATAAATTGTCACCTAGACCACCAGATATGAACCCATCGAACATGTTTAGAATATTATCGAACGAATCGTTCTTCCACAAGAGCCTGCACCTACACCAGCCATGCAATTATGGGCAGCTATCGAAACTGCATGGCTGATCACCTCTTCAGAAGACTTCCCGCCGACTGGTAGAATCAAAGCCACGTTGAGTTGCTGCACTTCACCAGGCAAAAGGAGGCCCTAAACGATATTGAATAGGTATCCCATGACTTTTGGCACCTCAGTTTATATTAAAAGGTAAATAAAAGTAGGTTAGGATAGGAATAACCTAACATAACTTAACCTAACCTAACCGATTATTTGTTTGAATTTTAACTCAATTTAGAAATAAGCTATTAGGAATAAACAAGGTTTTTGAACTAGAAAACATTTTGGACTTCATAGTTTATTTTCTAAAACTTTTTCAATGATCTCACCAAATCTGTAAGGAAGTCTCCAGTTGACGGACTGATTGTAATCACCGACTTTGAAACCTTGATATAGGTAGAAACCTCCACAGATAATTAGAGCAAGGGCCTGCAACTAAATTAGAAGAGAAACGTGAAATATTTACTATGAATAATAAATGAAAATGAAAAAATAATATATATGAAAAAAAATAAATGCAAATGTCGATATTGTAAAATGGAACTTAATAGAGCTTGTAAAATAGAACTTAAGATATTAAAAAAGGAGACTAATTTTATCGCATTTTAAGAATTTATCCTATAAATATTTTGTCTACACAATGTTAGCTTTAAATTTTTCATAGGTGAAACCGTAACTACAAGAAATAATAGAGAAAATTCTGTATTCATGGAAATGAATTAAAAGTATTAAAAATTAATAGTTTGGTAGTGGTTTCGTCTAGAGTCCTTTATTTTTCTTCTATGTCTCAATTGCTATTCTACTGAACATTATTTTCCATTGTGGTAAAATTGTTATATATAGTTTATGTTTTGCATTTCTAAAACATTTACAATTGTTACCGTCGTTATTGACAAGATTTTCGAAAATAATCCAAAGTGTCTTATAGTTGACAAGAAGACGGTGGATTAGTCATGATATAGGGTGCATTCAGATTTAATAGAGTGACAAGTTTAGCAGTTCTTTCTAGCAAACGGAAGTCAGAAGATTATCAAAGTGTTCGGCTGATCTGCTAGGAGTACCCAATTGGATGTTCCAACAAGCCAATGCGCCCATCTGTATACCTCGTACCACAATGTTGGCCAAATACATCTTATGAAATAGCCACCAAGAAGTTCGGACCTCAATCCCATGAGAATGTCTGGGGCATCACGTCACATGAGATAGATGGTTTTAGTTTACTTCACGAGCAGAACTGACATCAGCAATCGAAGATGTTTGGTACAATGTCAAGTCAGACTCGGTATAAAAACTAATCATGACAATGAATGACCGTGTGTTTGACTGACTATTATTAGTGTTAATTTTTAAGTAAACTCAATCTCTCTAGACATTCAGAGAGGTAATGCGGCTTGCATCATTGCTTCTCTACCACGTGCTACTCCCTTCAATGAAATTTTCTTCATTTGACCCCCTCCCCTCGTTTTGTGGACTTTTCTGCAACCTCCAGTAAATCGGCGTCACAGGATACAATTATTCCATGTGCGGCGAATGGCAGAGAATTGAACTGTGAACACACTAACTGATAAAACATTTTGAATAATTACGTAATAATAATTTTTCAATTGTATTTATTAAGATGTACAGAGAAATTCAAACATAGTTTGTCATATGTTTATTAATAAAAAATTATTATTATTATTATTATTATTATTATTATTATTATTATTATTGATAAATTTAATACAATATAAAAAAAATGTCAGAACAAGGAGGGATTCGAACAGCCAAAAAAGTGAGAGCATTTCAGCAAGCACGTTAACCACTACGCTAGCTGAGAGAATGTGTTTTTTTTCTCTGTGTGTTTACAGTAAATTTCAAACTCGATTTTCTAGGCCTATGGGAATTTCCTCACTCTAGAATTTTCACAGAGGCCTTTGTAGATGGTCCTCTACCTACATACCAAGTAAATTCAATAAATTATATAAACTATTGAACTAAGAATTTTTTCCATTTTTGTTACACTTTAATTCAATATGTTTTATTTAGCTTTACAACCTGATAAGTGCGTTTGAACGTCTATCTAAATAAATTGTTTTGGTGGAATGATACATTCGCACAGGCCTCCCACATTGCCTAAATTTTTGAGACGCACTGTATATGGTGACATTCCAAGGATTCCATAGAATCCAGTAATTCCGTGGGATAAGACGCAGCTTACTCATTATTCATGACTGTATCGATGGATTTATACAGGATGTCTCACATAAACAGATACAAACTTTAAAGAGAGGACATCAAAAGAATTGAGAATTGCATAGAAACTCATGACTGGAAACGTCATGGGAAGATGGTAGTAGGTACAAGAAATAAAAGGACATAAGACCGAGATTACTGGAAACATTTATTGCACATAAATACAGATGTAGTAGATGATTCGATTTCAGAATATTACAGATGATGTTCCACCATTACACGCTATGCATGCGTTACATCGACGGACCATGGATTGGCGGACACGGTCGAAAACATCCGGATTGTATAAAATGAAAATTGACTATAAATCTCAATAAATTAATAATTTCCTCTCTAATTCCGTAAAAAAAGAATACGGTATAACCCAATAAACACAAGTTAACATAAAAATCAATAATAAACATATTTATTCAAAAAATTCTTAAAAAACTCCCCTCCCCTCATAAAAATGTAAAAACTCCAATTTAAAACCTTCAAAGGAATAAAATTCTCAGATATAAAAATTATGTACAATATAAAAAAACCTTAATTATACAAATTGAGGTATTCTTACATTTGATTCGCTGAGACAAAATTGACTAATTAACGTGTAAAAACATTTTGGAACATAAAAACAAGGCGGAGGTATGTAGGTGCTTGAAGAATTTTTCCAATAAAAATATGATGAAGCTGATGAAGGCGAAGTCCAGTTAAAATTTTGAAGACACAAATTTTGTAATAATTTTGAAGAATGAGAAGAAAATGACAAGTCCAAAAATAATCCGAATTTTAAAAATTATGCCAATAAAAGGTCCAAAAGAAACAATGTTCATGGTTAATATATAACACTAAACGTTTTCGAACGGAACCATCCGTTCATCTTCAGGGCACTTACAATGGAGAATGATACGACAAAAAAGGAAATAATAAAAAAGAAAGAAAGGAAATCATATGACAACCAACTATCACATGACATCCAAATCTCTATGCCTAGGGCCTCAAGATCAAAGAGGGACCTACATTCAAATTGTTAGCATTAAAAATGGGAGGTGAAAGGGCCTCATAAGTGGAATAGCCTAGGGGCCTCTTTTCATCTAAATCCGGCCCTGTCTGTAGCGATAGTGCAATAGTTTGGAATATTCCATACTTTTTTCCAAGCGTCCTTTTGTTCAATGAATTGTAATGCCAGCTGAGATTAAACACATAACTGTACAAAAATTGACAGATGTGAAAATAAAAGATAATTGATCTTCTCTGAACGGTTATCTCGTAATAATTACAATAGCTGGATGTGTTATTATTGTTATTATTATTGCTAGATGGAACCCGCCAAAATTTGACGGCAAGCAATTGTGTGCTGATATCATAAACAATCCTCTCCACAAAGACGTCACAATCTACAACTTCGCTAGCACTGATGATCAAATTAACAACAGTTACGTACAACAATTAACGACGATAACAATGATCAATGCGCATGCGCAGAAGTACCGATTTTCCTCTTAAAAAAGTGCTTTGCGTTTTCATATATAAGATTATTATTATTTATTTATTTATTTATTGATCTATCTATTAGTGAAGGGCCACCAGTACCCATAAGCATAGGAAAGCATTACAAAATAAAATCTTCTAAACATTCCAAAGAGGAGCTTTAGCTGTGACGTAGAAGTAATATTAAATTCGAGAATTTAAAGTGTAGCTAAAGTTATCAACGGAAATTCATGTAATTCTTTCCAAATTTACATCTATTTTATTGCTCACCGCAGTACAATTATTGAGTTATTGAGCCTTGGCAAAGCAATTTTACGTGCGCGTGCCCATGTCAACAATGCTTATAAGAAGAAAAAAAAGTAATATTGTATTGATTCTTGACGAATCGCTTGTTATATGACATGCAATAAATGAATAAAAATTTCACTTGGTATTCTTTACAGTCACTGTTTTAGCACGTGAATTCGACTTGAAAGGGTCCATCAAAAAGTCTGAAAAGTTGATACAGCCGAGCTATTAGTAAAGACTTTGATGGTGATATTTCTGAAAACAGAATTTGAAAAAGTTAATCCGTTTTGAAGTTATCGTGCAAACGGCGGAGGCAGTTCAAAATATAAAACTTATAAATTTAAAAATAGTCTTTTGAATTTTTTGACGTTTACTTTATATTTATTTAATGTCTTACATTTCTAAAATAATTAGGAAGGGCATTCTAAACTTTTCGTAAAAGGTATGTCAATGAATTTGTTAAATGTTAAAAGTATTTGCAATCATACAATCTGCTTATAAGCATGATTTATATATATAGTTAAGATTATAGTGGTCAGACGCCTTTATAAGATAAAGCTTATTTAAATATATAATTAAGATTTTTGTTGCCAGACGACGCTTTACAAATAACCACGGCAACGCCAGTATTGTTGTTGTCTGCTTGCTAGAGTTATTCTTTGTAACCATGGCAACGCCAGTTATTGTTGTCTTCATGTTACTTTGTTAATTTATATTTTCGTCACGTTGAATATGAATACCACTGCGTGATTCATCAAATAAATTCGTTTGCTTATCAAATAAATTCATTGATCCGCATATCAAAAAACTACAACAGAATTTTTCATACAGGGTGATTTAGTCAATTTCTGACCATTTCACTCGAATGAAGTGCATTAGGGATAAACAATTGAAAGAATATGAGCGCCATTTCGAATTTTTAAATAGTTGGAGTTTGTATTGTTGCAACGGCGCTGCATGAAAATCGTATTGTTGAAAAATGGCGCCCGCTTTATAAACAGAGCAGAAATGCAAGGTTGTCGAATAGTATTTCGAGACAAAATCACCTGTAACCGTGCAAAGAAAGTTCCGGAAGGAGTATAAGTGTCGAGACGCACCAGGCAGGCAAGGAATCATGGATTTTGGTAAGCAATCATGGATTTCGTGCCACTGGATGTGTTAAAGGCAAGAAAAAAGGCGAGAGCGAAGCTCGTGTTCGAACGGCCAAAGTTGTCGAAAATGTTCGTACAAGGTTCGTCGATTCCCCTACCAAAAAATCTGTTCGCCGCCTATCCATTGAAGGGCTGTCGTATACCACGACGTGGCGAATTTTGAGAAAGGATTTACACCTGTTCCCGTATAAGATCCATGTTTATCAAGAGTTAACAGACACTGGAAGACAGAAGCGACAACAATTTGCGATGGAGTTTGGAGCAGAAATGGAATCCAATCAGGACATTGTGGACAACCTGTGGGTGTCTGATGAGGCCTTCTTCCATCTGTCAGGTGACGTTAATAAACACAACGTTCGTTTTTGGGGTTCCCAGCACCCTCATGAGATCTAAGTCACCACTTCATCCACGAAAGGTTATGGCTTGGTGCGCGATTTCCAAAAGAGGCATCATTGGTCCGTTCTTTTTTGAGGGCACCATAACGTTACAGGCTTACCTTAACATGTTGGAAACCTTCTTCATCCCCGAGCTGCGAAGGAGGCGTATACCGCTTCGACATCACTTGTTTCAATAGGATGGGGCTAGGCCTCACACCACTAATGAAGTGCTAGACTTTCTCATTTCAAACAGGTTTCCAGATCGATTCGGGGGTGGCTTTCTTTGGCCCCCTTCGAGTCCTGACCTAAACCCATGTGATTTTTATCTCTGGGGGTTCCTTAAAGACAGTGTGTTCACTACAGCACCAAGAAGCCTAGACCAGCTGCGACAAAGCTTCGTCGACTGCTGCACCCTTGTGGATGCAGAAATCCTGCATAGAGTTATGAACAACTTCACCATTCGGCTGCGAGCAGTTCAAAACGTTCGTGGTGGCCACATTGAGCATATCATCAAGACTTTTCCACGGGAATACAAACTACGAACTGCCTAAAATATCATACTGAAATGCTAAGTTTGTAAACATTAATGGGTCAATAAATCACAGTGAAATGGTCAGAAATTGACTGAATCACCCTGTATATTCGGCTCAAATAATCGGAGGCGTAACCTTTCTGGGATAGGTCTATATTAATTCATAATTACTCACTGTTTGCAGAGATGTGGCAAAACAGACTGTCGCAAACTGCATTAATAAAGTAGGATTTGTTACCAGAATGTGTAAAGGCCACAGTGACATCGGCTGTCCTGATCTGTTAGTATTCGCATAATAGTAAAAGAGACTATTATTCGCAGAATAGTAAGAGACAAGAATTCTCTTTTACTGTTATGGTATTCGACACAAATGACGATGATGAGGAAGAGAACATTCCACTTGCACAAGTGGATGGCATAACTTTCCATGATTATGCTGTTATTGATGACGCTGTTGTGACCTGTGAAGCACCCAGCGAGAGGGACATTGTTGAAGAAGTTCAGGCGTCACGCAGCTCTGGAAATAATGCAGAGAAGAATGATGAAGAAGACGACGAAACACAAGATATTGTAGAAATTCCATCGACTGACGATGCCTTGATAGCGACTGAGACATTGAAATATTTTTGTGCACATATCCATCAAGCGATAGTGCGCAAGGGCATCTCATGACAATAGAAATGTTTATCAAAGAGGGTAAGCAAAAACAAAGTTAGTTGACTGACTTCTACCAATCACAAGCAAAACATCTATATAATAACTGTATATACCGTACATCTACTTTTTTCTCATTCAAATTTTCTGTTTTCAAGCATTCAATTTTCAAGTTTTCATTTTATATTCACTCTACTGTAGTTTGGTTTGTTTGCATTTTTATTCTTATTGCATATTCCTTTGTAGTCAACTGAGTTATGTATTGTACGGATTTTTACACATTCACTATTTTCGGATAAAACGGACCTCGGATAAGACAGACTTTTTTTAACGGTCCGCAGGAGTCCGTATTAACGAAATTCTACTGTATTCATTAAAGTGAACAATGGATGTGAAAAAGGTACCAATAACTCTAGCCAGCTTTGATGTTATTGGAGAACCAACTAGAAGTGTCTGACATCTGGTTCAAAAATAGGTTAAATAATGGTTGCCGCTCCAGTCTTCCTACATGAATATTACAAACGCGAAAAAAATCTATAAGAACCTTATCTAAGGCTAAAAAAAAATAGCAACAAAACCTTCGTCCCAGAATTATGTTACAAAATCCATTAAAATATGTATAGCTCTTTTCGATTGAATGCCGTGGGCTAAACCCTTGTGCGAGCAAGACGTTTGGTGTGTCCTTTATTTTGTCTTTTCGCGCTTTATAAAATAGGGTAAAAACAAAATCCTCAGTATTTAATCGGGTCTAAGATATCGGCCTTCAAAGCAAGGAAATTTCGCAAAAATTACAGAAGAATTGTAAAAAATCAACATGAAAACAGGTTGAAAGATGGGAAATCCAAGAAAACCTGAATATCCTATGTTTAGAGTCAACGGGCTCGACGGGAGCACTTCAAAGTTGAAGCGTCGCGCAGCCAAGGATCCCGATATTGCCATCGCTCAGTTCGACGCATATAGCATATCTAATTACAAAAATGTTTCATTATCGAGTTCGGGAGACCGAGTGACAGAATTCAACCGTTGGCAATAAAATCCTTTCCGAGATTGCCAGCAAAAAAAGGTAAAATCCAAAGAAATAGATCTTTTTTATTCCGTCCCCAACCTCTTGAATTCTTGATACTGTTAGCAGACTTTAGTTCCCCCCCCCCCCATTCTTTATGTATTTTCTTTTCCAACCTTGTTGCGTCCTTTTCACAGAGGGAATTAAGAACTAACCTTTTGTGGGACTTTCAGGAAAGATCCTGGGTACGGTATTCTTGACCATTAAAGAAATTACACAAGTGAGTTAAACTCAATTAATGTTCATTCAATAGGTAATGGGGTTTAAATTTATAAGTAAACAAATCCTGAGCTTGTCTGTCAAAAAAAACAGAGTTAACTACTGACAATGCCTTTCAGACTCCCATATCGGCCTCAATTATTCTATGTTACCAAGTCTGCCTGGAGAAAACGGTCCATGATTCTGCACTTTGACGATGCAATCCAAAGTCCAATCCGTTGAGATAAACTTTTACACCGTCAAATACTCAAGTAGAACAATAAAACAATAGTACATCCAATATGCAATAGCCATGCAAATAAGGTTCAAGTATCAAATTAACTCAATACGCAATAAAATTAGGTACCATATCTATAATCCCAATTCATTAATTATTGACACAATCAGTATTTGTGAATCAGCATACCTCCAACCATGTTCCGTGCATCATTTATGCAAATCTCATCTCATCTGGTGAGAAAATATAGACGATAGCCATACTCAAACTTCCTTTATGCAATTTCAACAAATACTTCTCAGAGGTGGCAAACCTTGAATGAAATAAATGGACAAGTGCGAGTCGAACTCGCGTGGAGAGGGTTCCGTACGGTGAATATGTTATCTACCATGTTTTTTTTTTAAATCTGACCCAAATTTGTAAAAAAAGTATGTATGGTACCGGATTGTAGAGGGAAATTGCTGAATATATTGCCTATTGCTGAATTCTGTCTTGTCGTATATTCTTGAATACGTGGAGTAAGACCGAGTGACAGAAGGTAATCTGATATTTCATTTTTTGATTTGTCCTTAAAATTAATATGGAAGCCTCCTGCTATAATAATCTTTTCGTGTGCACTGATAGCATTCTTAATGCATTCGACAGCAATTTTCGGAAGGCATTTTGCTGATTTATATACGGTTAAGAATTGAACACCAAATGCTTTGAATTGGAGGCATTCACAATAACCACCCCCAGGACTATCTATAAATAAAACTTGAAGAATTGACTGACCGACCGACTTTGCGAATAGAGTAACGATTTTTTAATTAATTAACATCGTTCTGGTAATGCAGTACCACACATTCGCAACTGGTTTTTATTAAAATTTAAATAAAAATTTAATTTAATTTAAGAATTTAAAATAGGTAAAATTACTTATTTAGGATTTTAATTTGATTTTCCTACTGTATTTAGTCTAGCGCGAATTCTTTTTAATGATAATAGATATATTAAAACTATGACATCAGTATTTTCTCGGAATTTAACAATCAATGTTTTTTCTTTCGTTGGAAACAATTAAGGTTGGATTGCTCGGCACGGGCATGGAGCAACACCTCCTAAAGAGAAAGCCTCTGCACGGAAACCGTCATACATTGTTACATCATCATAGTGGTGCAAATTCAGGACTTATTATTGGTAGAAGTACGAATAACAATGCCCTACTTAGATGATGCAACAATGTATGACGTTTCCGTGCACAGGCTTTCTCTTTAGGAGGTGTTGCATGGAGCAGGAGAAGTTAGCATTTTATATATAAGATGATTATTGAAAAACAACTCATTTATTTTATATTCGTCTTTTATTTCTAATGTATTTACGTTCATTATATTTATATTTTTTAATTTCTAATTTTTATTATGAACAAAACAGTTTCAGTTTCAGGAATAGCTAAAGATACTGATCGATAGCACAATATTGAAAGATTTACCATGTTATTTTAAGACCATAGACTTCTTATAGATTTTCCTGTAATCTGTAAGCAAAGAACTATTTTCTTTATTTTTTTCGAAATTTTAGGCTCAGTAGTTTCGGAGATAAGGGGGGGGGGGGGGGGGGAAATGGCAATTTTCATTTTTTTTTCTTAAATAACAAAAAAACTATTTATTTTAAAATTATAAAAAAAATATATTTGAGACCCTCACAATAAGTGCTATCATTTGATATATCACACTATAGAGTTTGCAAATTGTTTTTTTTTAATTTTCTAATTTGCCCCCCAAAAGTGACCCCCATATTCAAAATTCATTTATTTACGTTACACGTCCATGTTTGGGTCACAGAAATACCTAAGTGTACCAAATTTCAACTTATTCAATCTAGTAGATTCGGAGTAAATTGGCTGTGACATCGGGCAGACAGACAGACACAGGAGTGATCCTATAAGGGTTCCGTTTTTCATTCGGACGTACGGAACCCTAAAAACAATCTAAATACGGTTTAGCAATGCCAAACCATCTTCATTAGGTTGCATGAACCACAATTAAGCACAAGAACCAACATGGCGATCCTTGTTCCAATGACTTTCCCTGGACAAACATTTTCTGCTTCGTTTTTCCCAGACTTACTTGGCCAGACTATATTGAAAAAGATTTTTCTCTAACAATTGTTCTCCTTCCTCCAACAATTCAGAGTCACTCAGTATTTTTCAAAGTAAGGCATTCTCTTTTCACGGCAATCAGTGCTCAACAATGTCAAAATTAACAAATGTTTAAAAATTAATATGCTGCTAAGCCAAACAGATTAATTCATTGATGATAATAACTGGTTAAACAATAGTACAAAGACATGGAGTGAGACTGTGAGGGCCTAGCTACCTATCACAGCTTAATTAAATGCCTCGTTTTTGATGTTATCCATCCAAGAAATAAGGGTTTAGTCGAATTCTCTGATCTAGGGATATTTTCCCTTATAAACTTAACAAGAACTAGAGAGATCCCGTCAAAACATGACGGTAAACAACCCATCTCCATCTTGTTTTCCCTGTAATGTTGTTTATTTTTATCGTCATTAATTGTTTACGTAATTGTTGTTGATTTGATCAGCAATGGTAGCAAAGCTGTTGATTGTGACGCCATTGTGGAGAGGATTGTTTGGTTTGCCAAAGTAAGCATTTCCAATTGTAAATAAACGCTAATTAATAGTAATATTGAAGACGAAAACTAAATTTGACAAATCTACAGACTAAGAACTTTCATTTAAGACCAAAATGAATATTAGAGGTGCATTTGTTTTCATCAACGAACTGTCGAAAGAATCAGCCTTGCAATTTAAATATATAGATGTTGCTCAGACGACAATTGTCAGGTGACGTTTCAATCCGTCGCCAACAATGGTTAAACGTGCAATACCCTAATGCAAAACTGTGTCAGTTTTTAGCCTATTATTACGCATGCGCTTAAAGGAATTTTGAATTGTAAATTAGCGCTTATTTATGGTAATAATGGACAGGAAAACTAAATTTGACAAATCTACAGACCAAGACCTTTCATTTAAGACCAAAATGAATTTTATAGAATGCAGTAGTTTACATCAACGAACTGTCTAAAGAATCAGCCTTGCAACATAGATATTGTCAACATTTCAGTCTACATTTCTTAGACTGTGTACAATATTATCAAAATTCCCTTTTGCCAAATAAAATTTTCGACAATAGTCCCTTTTAATTTAACATCATCCACAGAATCTCGAAGTGAAGCTGGCATTAGTCAACTGGCAAAACCCTCCTTCACCTTCTCCATATTTTCCATATCATCACTCGATAAAAATACAAATCTAATTGTGATCAACACTAGAGAAAGTTTTTGTCAATTGCCGAAAATAAAATATTTCAACAGAATAGCAAAAAATTCAATAATTGATTCAAAGAGTATTTGGACATAAAAATTATCCCCTCTATAACAACAATTAGTCCAATCCACCGCCCGCAGGTAAGTTGAAGTAACCTAAAAAACAATGTCATGTTTTACACACTTTCGTTCGTTAAAATGTTTCTCAAATATCTCCCATTTAACCTTGGGAGAAGTAAAATAACAGCCAAGAAGAATACAACTGTCATCTCTTCTTTCTAATTGAGTCGACACTGCTTCCATAGCCATCTTAAAATCAATTCTCCTAAATTGTGTAATATTGCTCTTGGCCAAAACTAAAACGCCACATATCTCATTCTGTCTTGTGTAATTTCTATTTTTGCTATAAACCTGAAAATCATTTAAACTGAATAAGTTGGTGGGAGCGGTCTCGTTTAACCAAGATTCACTCAAACAAAAAACATCCTGTTCAGTCACCAAGATTGATTACCTTAAACGATCAATCCTAGTGCGAGCCCCCGTGAAAATTTTTTTAAAAACCCTTCATGATATGAAGAAACAGAAGACACATTTTTTCTATTTATGATATCACAGATTATCACAACACTCCTTGCTCAGTTTGTTCTCTGGGTTTACTCCAGAGCTTTGTAGCAAGGGTGAATATCCCTTCGGCTAACACTGAGGGCTATTTAACGACAAAAATTCCTCCTTTTCAATCTTCAAACAAAACGAAGAGTAAGTATTGTATTTAGTCTTCAGTTGGGTGCAAATTATTAACTTTCACGTTCAGATTGTCTGGACAAAATCGCATCAAATCATCCACGTTATTTTTTGGATCTAAGTGAGAGGCAATAATTTTTTTACTTTTCTTCTCAAAAGTTACACAACCTTGCCAAAAGTCATGGGACACCACCAATTTAATGGACATACTTAGAAAAATGAATGTTTTTAGTATCTTGTTGTTCCATTCTTTTGCTGTTATCACAGACACTATTTTGTTGTAATGTTATGGCATTATGCGGCCAGCAATGTCGCGGAACGACTATCCACTTTCATGAAGGCCGATCTTTCTTTCACTTTCGAATTCATCATTTCGTTTGACTTCAGCGCTGGTTTGAAACGTTTACAGCTGATCCAAGAGGTGATCAGTGCCTCCTAAAACCCTCTATTTATGACAATTCAGAGGGCACTGTTGAGCGCAAGAGTGTGCAATTATTTTGCAGTTATTGGCATGTAGGATATGAAGTTTTGTGGAAATAATGGTATCCATCGTTTCCCCTCTGTATACAAGTATCCACAGATCAATAAGGTCAGTCCATTTTATTATATTTCTTTATATAATATCTTACCAAGATGAAGGATGGGATATTACTTTATGTCGTATCCTGTTTGCATTTCTTGTTAAGTTCAACGAGACGATGGACAATGTTTAACCAGACAACAAGGGAGAAGACAAGATTCCACAAAACATCTTTTAATTCACGTATGTACATTTTGGGAGCAATGCCTCCTACATCAGCGTGATACAAACAATCTGATAATAAAATATAGGAAAACAAACAACAATGTATACTATAAACAATTTCAAATGTGCCCAATGGGGTTAAATTACAAAACTACAATACTGTGGATCATTTGTTGCTAATTTAACTTTATTTAACTTATGACGGATCTTTTTTTGTGAAGCGTTTTTTAATCAATTGAAACATGAAAATATTGGGCTGATGCTTAAGTTTGTAGTGTTTTCTTCAGCATGGCAAAGGGGGAAAAATGCTACGAACTTATACGTCAAGCCAGTGTTATACAACGTCACTAAATTTCGAGAGATCATCATCATTATACATAAGCAAATAAAAATTTTAATATGCATATATAAATATTTTGCAAGAGTTACTCTTGATTTTGTTATAAAACGTTCCTTGTAAAAAATACTACTCACATCTGAAGAATACGACTTCAAAACTCCAAGTTAATTATTTTTTTTACTTTTAAAAAACAAAACACTTCCTTGTTAATAAGCTTTTGGCATAAAAACATTGAATATTGAATTTAAAATATTCAGAACTCCTTCAGGGCAAGTAAACTATTTCGACACAAATAAATAATTTTTAATATGATAATGTTATTATATTTAACATATAGGGTCCTTATTTTAAATTTCAGGATTCTTTGAAATATCCTATATGAAATTATATAAAAAATCTTCCCTTATCTAGTCGTTATTGAAATAACGTTATATTATTCGTGCGTAAAGCAAGTGATAAATAGTTAAGACATTCACCCGCTTCTATTTTATTTTTTTTATCTTGATAAAACGCATTTGTTTTAAAAACTCTAATTCAAACTTGAAAAAGTTGCATAAACATATAAAAGTGGAATACAAAAACAATCAATAAAAACGATAATGCCCAAAATGTGCCCTGTATATATATTGCTTAAAAAATGTTAAAGAGGTTTTGTATTTATTTTCGAATTTCAAAACTTTAGTCATTTTTATTATTTAGTTATATTTCTTTCGTAGTACGCAATTTACATTGTTGTGGCTTATCACTGTGAATCACTGTGTGGCTTTTAATTTTCTCTCCCCTTCGAAGTAAATGTAAGGAGCCAAAATAAATATAGAAGGTGGATTTTTATCGCCTTATCACCTGTTATCGTTTGACGGTTACCATTTGAACGCCACAAGAAAAACAGGGAGGGGAGAATGAGACCGAGATCGATGATGTCAACGCCACCTATCAAGGAAGGGTGCGGTCGATCAAGCATATGCATATTTGCCATTCCAATCTAAATTACACAAATCCATTTCTAATTTTTAAAAACTAACTTGTTCTATAGTTTATTAAAGAAAAAATCTTTTTGTCTTCAAATATGTCACATATTTTCCCTACAACATTATTACTATCAGACGTATTGGAAAAAAAAATTCGTATTTAAAGCAGGGTTGGAAAAACATTCTCGTAAACTTTTTGTTGGTAAGTTAAAACAAATTTTGAGCTTTTTATTTAAAAATAAAGACCAATTGACGGAGGCTGAAACAAATTACTAAGATAAGATAGAATTAAGTGATCACGAGAAGTCACGTTATTCTTGTTATTCTTTCCTTATGGATAACGAATCCAAACTTAACTGAATAACAACTGACACAGAATGAAACATTTGAGCTCTAAGTAATATTTAATATTATTTTACCTCCTCCTCCATATTATAAGCCAAAAAAAAAATAAAATAAACGAAAAGACAACACGAGTTGTTATCTCGTAAGATATTCGTTATTTAAAAATTTATGTATATAAATTATGCTTATATGTAATTTATAACTTACCAAAGTGAAGACACCGACGATGACAGCCCCAAATCTTAGGGACTTCCCACAACATGAACCAATGCGTAGACACATTCTTAAAACTCGCACTTGTTTACTCGCTTTAACACCTGAGCAATTGTCGAGTGACTTGACCGTTGAATAGTTTTCGATAAATTGCAAAGCGGTCCAAAAGTCCAATTCAAACGAACAAAAGGAAGCAAGCCCTAGACCAATGAAAAACTGAGCAGATTTTCAATCTTAGCCTCGTTTTCACTGCAAATAAAAGATGTCACCTTAATCTGTATTGTCATTTACGAGGTGATTCAAGTGGTTATCAATGCTTTAAGATTTAATCTAAGGCGAAAAAGGAAAGGCTCTAATACCTCAATATAATGCCGATGAATCACCAGAAATAGTTTAGGGATTTTTTCGGATTTGATTTTTTTTTATTACATATCAGAAAAACAATTATTAATGCTTTACGAGCCTACAGATTGCTAATCATATTATGGAAATAAACGCAATGAATAGTAAGTTATCTTATCATAAATATTAAAAACTTCTGGTGTCATTTACTTTATTAAATCATCCTTTCGTATTTTTCTTTTCTAACGTTATCGAATAAATATATTATTAATATCAAAAATATGAAAGCTAATACCAATGAAGAATATTTACCATTTGCAATTTCAGGTTCAGCAATTAATAATTTAACTGATGTCTATAAAAGAAACTGCAATTAAAGATTAAATTTTATCTTTCACGAATGAAAAATAAAAGTTAACATACCCTCTAAAATATTTTAATTTATTTAGGAATTAAACACAAACCCGCAGTGAAAAACAAGATCATGCAATCCGTCAAAAGAACAAAAAACAATGAACTATAGTGAAATGTGAGAAAATTAAGTAACCTCATAAGCTAAAACACATAATAGTTAAAAATACACAAAAGCCCAACATTACCTGTATCAGGCAAAAAAGAAGCAAAATAACATAGGAAAACAGAACCGAAATGGCAGATATTGTTCTAGAATGGGTCGAATTAAGGAAGGCCATGCCACATTTTTGAAAAAGTTTAACTAATCCTACTGTATGTTGGCCAAAATACACAGTCCTGTCACATTAATGCGACCACCTGTTAGTAGCCAGAATAACCACCTTTCGCGGCGCGGACAGCTGCGAGACGGGCAGGAGGAGAGTCAATAAGATTCTGGAAGGTATTGACACGGATGTGAAGCCTTACCAACTCCAATTCTGTGGCGACCTGCCATAGGTTGCGTGGTGGAAGATCCATGGCGCAAACAAGCCGTTCGAGGTGGTCCCACAGATGCTCTATGGGGTTTAAATCCGGGCAGTTTGGGGGCCAGGAGAGTACCGTAAACGCATCCTCGTCCTCTTCGAAATACGCGCGGACACTGCGCGCTCTGTAGCTACGTCGGATATATTGCTACGTTTCGCCATGACTAACAATTGCAATGATTTCTGCTTCTCTCTGACTCCCTTCCCAGACCCCCCCTACCTTCTGGACGTAACCATTTTCCGCTGATGTTGAACGTAGGAAGTGGTCAAATTAATGTGTACTAAGTTGTAAGTTACAATAATGACAATTTATCATTTAATACACAAAGTCATAATCATAAATAAATATCAAGTCATTCAATGTGATTGCATAAATTAATCAAAATTTAAAACTGCTTTTTCTCAGTGAAAATGAGACTTGGCCCTCTGCGGCCTCACCACCTCAATTACAATTCAAAGCAAGTTTCGCAAAATAAAGTGAAATTTCAGGAGATAAACAAAATATACTATCATGATTTTAGGAAACTGGCTTGGCAGCGTCAAAACCTTTTGTGGTACTACGTGTTGCGACTGAAAGAACAATAACACACTGGTGTCCGTAAATTAAGGGATTTGCTGAATGAGACCCTTCCGCAGATCCGATCAGCACCAAACGTGCTAAAACCATTCTGTAAGTCCTGTAAACACCTTTCCATCATTAAATATACATTAGATACACAGGTGGTAGCACCAATGGTGACGGAAAACACTTATCTTATTAATCTTGCGATAGAGGCGATAAAGAACGTGTTTTTTAAAAATTCATTGACAATTGAGTATTCGATAACTACTGCTAACGGCTTATCTTGTCCATTTAAAGAGTGAAAAGAGAGGACAAATAATTGGACGGCTGAAAACAGGCCAGTCCCAGGCTGACGTACCTCGAGCGCTGAAGTGTCAACTAGCGTCATCTCAAGACTGGATACTGTTCCGACAGGATGGAAACATCACGCCCAGCCAAGAGCGCTACCTTGCTCTATCTCTCCAAAGGAACTGACGAAGCACAGCCAGGCACATTGCCAGAGAGCTGTCAGCAGCCACTGTTTAATGTTTCTAGGTAAACGGTATACAGGAGACTCCACGCAGGTGGCCTGTATGCTCGACGACCGATAAGGTGTGTCCCGTCGACCCAGGGACACACTACGGAACATGCAGCATGGACACAAGGACAGTGAACTGAGGTCATGTTTTCGGATGAGTCCCGGTACAGCCTGGACTATGATTCTCGACGCATTCATATCTGGAGAGCGCGTGGAACAGGTCCAGGCCGCTAACATCATTGAACATGACCTTTATGGCGGTGGCGGTGTGATGATGTGGGCGAGCATCATGATAGGTTCCCGTACACGCTATAAATTTTCCACAGAGGGGCCTTAACTGGCCAGATATATCGAGATAATATCCTGCAACAACATGTTCGTCTCTTCAGGGGCGCGGTAGGTCCAGATTTCTTCTACATTGACGATAATGCCTGGAACATGCGGATATCCGGCGCATGGATCGGCCAGCACGGTCTCCAGACCTAAACCCCATCCAGCACGCATGCGACATTTTGGAAGACGTGTTGCAGCAATGGAATGTTATCCCCTAGCCATTGTTGAGTATCCTGATTTTGAACATCCTAGCACGTTGTGCTGCGTGTGTTTCTGTGGGGGGATCACACAGCGTACTAAACTACGCCTACAGTTTTTACAAAGCTAGGGTGGGGGTTGCTACAAGTTTTTGTGTCAGGAGTTTCCATGGACATTTTCTGTTGTTCTGCACCTTTGTGTTTAATGATTGAATGGTGTTTACATGACCTAGAGAACAATCTTACCAAGTTTAGTGCTGATCGGTTGTGCGGATGGGTTCCATTCTGCAAATCCCTTAATTTATGGCCACCAGTGTATAAATGTTGCTACACGGATAGCGATCAGTCCAACTGCTGAGAATATGGAAATGATGTTTGCGGTAAGTAAAAACAGCACCGAAGAACAAGGAAATGTCGTGAATTTCCGTGTCTCAAAAGTTCGGTGAATGGAAACATAAAACAAAGTGTACTGCACTATAAATGTGATAGTGTGACAAATATGCTTAGGCGTTACTGTATTCTGTTTTTTTTTATCAAACATTTGTTGTTATTTTTTAAGTCTAATGAATTAAGCTAACTTTTTAAATGAAACTAAAGTGTTTGGAAACAATAAAACAATACATGGAAACAAAATTCACCGTCAAAGTAACATCCGTTGGACACAGTACATTTTGTCTTCGTTGATAAAGCTGCTGGAATGAGACAGCGAAGATCTCTTTTGGGTTCGACCGAAGCACAGATGTCACACGACGTCGAATGTCTGGTAAGTCTGCAAAACCTGCGCCCTTCAAGGCCCCTTAGCCGAGGGAACAAAAAGAAGTCTGCAGGCGGCAGATAAGGCGAATACAATTAACAGTTATACAGCGCTGGGCCAAGAAGTTGCGTACACGGATCGCAGTATGCGGGCGTGCGTTGTCATGCTACAGACTCCACTTTCCACTCCTGTACATCTGTGGGCGAACACGTTGGATGCGCAGCAGTAAGCGCTTCAAAAGAGCTTCGTAGAATTTGGCGTTGACGGTTTGCCCTTCCATTTGACGTGAGTTTTCGCACACACGCCGTTCGACTGCCCGGAGGAGACTAATCCGCGTCGGTTTCTTGCGCTCCTTGCTACGTGCCGTCTCTCCATTGGTCTCTCCCTGCGCATGTGCGTGGCGGCCGCATTTTTATCTCACGTTGCTTTTGAGATACCCATTCATTCGCCGAACTTTTTAGTCGCATCTTGTACATAATTACATTTACTTTGGTTATAAAAAGACCTGGAACGCTCCGCAATAATGTGATCCAATTGCATGATAACATGTGTCCACATGATGCTGAAAGAATTATTGCTAGAAGAAAAATTTAGATATGAAGAGCTATACCACCCACAAGTGGGTGGTACACATATCTATTTGTAATTTTCGTTAGTCAGTCACATTAAAAGTGAAACTTATCTTTAAAAATATTATTTTCTCAGATAATCCAAATCAACTTGTAATCCCCATTTTTAACCTATACCAGCTCGTGTCCTGTTCATTCATGAATCACACTCATTATCGTCAAATCTTTCCCCGTGCAAGGGAATGAAAACGATTAAAATTACAGGGAAGAAAATCGAAACCAGATGGGGAGGGGACATGGAGTAGCAGAGTGCAACCCAATTTGACGACGGTTTCCTTGATTTTCAGTTACGTGTGCACTCTCGTGCTAGAGCTGCACTGGACTTTTCATACACCAATCCTGCTACGGCATCAGCAGGGTTAAATAATTACAAGATGGTAGCTATAGCACGATTCTCGAGTATGGCCATTATATTCAGTGGTGGAAAAAAGTTTGGGACCATGTTGTATTTCTGGAAAAACATTTACTTGATTATAATAATTTATACAGTAGAATATTTTAACATAAATGAATTATTTTAAACAAAAAACTGGCGTCCATCTAACAAAAAGTCAAGAAAAATTAATAGAAAGACACATTTTGCTATTAGAACGTCAGGAAAAAAGTTTGAGACCAGGATGATTTTTCCTTTGAGAACAATTTTTATTTGGGTTTCCATTGCATTCAGTACTTTGTTTGACCTCCTCTATTAGAAATTACTTCGATAAGCCTGTTTGTCATTGATTTCACCAGTTCTTCAAGCTTTTCGAGAGTTATTTGGTCCCATTCTAACTGGGTCCCTTGTTTCAGATCGGATACACTTTCATATTGTTTTCCTCCAGCATAAACCAATCGAACCATGTCACCCCACAGATTTTCTATTGGGTTAAGATCTGGACTGCACGCAGGTCAGTTTAAAACTGCAATGTTGTTGGATTTTAACCAGTTCAAAGTTGTTGCTGATTTGTGTATTGGTGCATTGTCCTGTTGAAATACGAACTGAGGATCACTTTAACTGGTCACAAAGAGGAAGGAGGAAGTTACTCAAGATGTCTTGATAGTCAGTCGATTTACTTCGTGGACTAACAAATGCTAGCTGTGATTTTGCTTGTTGTGTGAAAGAAGCCCAAATCATCACAGATCTCCCGCCTTGAATACGTCGTGAGAGTAGTTGTGGTTGTTGTCGCAAATCATGCCAATAGTATTGGATACCGTCTGGCCAGTCTAAATTAAACTTCTTTTCATCACTAAATGCGACATGGTTCCACAGTTGATTATCACCAATGTACTGCTTGGCAAATTTGAATCTGGCTTCTTTGTGTTTTGCTGTCAACTTCGGCCGTGCTTTCATTTTGATGAATTTGTAGTTTTCTGATAATGATAACACATTTCTAACGGTCCGTGGATGAACAGACAAATGAAGTGAACGAGTAATGATGGTGGAAGAGGCACCTGTAGAAGTAACCATTCTCAAGATTTGCCTTTCAGTTCTGCCACTGAGCTTTTTTGGCCGGCCAGATCTCTGTTTTGTGCCTTACAGATGTGGATTTGCTAGATAATTATGGACTACAGTTTTGGATTTTCCAATTAGTCTAGCAATTTTTCGCTCAGACTTTCCGCATTGTCTGAAAGCATCAATTTGACCTTTCTGGTGATCAGTGAGCTGTTTTCCCGAACCCATCTTGATACGTGCACTTTGCAAATGCTAAGGTAGTTTCCACATACGAAAAAAAGATAAAATTATTCAGAGTATGTTCATTTGCATGGACTTTTCCATTCTGGTCTCAAACTTATTTCCTAACCCTCTAATAGCATAATGCGCCTTTCCTTTAATTTCTTGCTTACTTTTTCGTAGTTGAACATACATTTTGCAGACAATGCTCAGAAACATGTGGACTATTCTATTATATGAACAAATTCATAATTAATTAAATTATTTTCTAGAATCAAAGTGGTCTCAAACTTTTTTCCACCACTGTAGCTCCGTTTTTCTGGGATTTCTCGCTCAGTACAGCCAAAAAGGGGTACCTGTCATCTGTACAACTTACATCGACTGCAACAAACAATAGTAAATGTTTACCATAGCTTCCTCTCATAACCAAGACTTAAATTACAGGTTATTTTCTTAAAGTATTAAACAGGAGAGGTGTCATGCGTTTTTTTGTTCTAAACCTGAATATTCTATTGTATGGACTGTTCTCCCCTGTTTTATGGGTTTTATGCTTTTGTTTTCTTTATGCAAAGAGTGAATTTCTACTAAGTTGGTGACGCTCTGCGGCTTTGTAATTAGGACTTTCTATTATGGTACAAAGTTAGTTTTAATTAGAAATTCTACCCGTCGCATGACGGGTGTCAACCGTATAGGTTGAAGGGTAAAGAAATGAAGGGTAAAGTATAGGCTACTGTTCATCTGCATATATGTTCGGGAAAGTTGGGATTAATGGTATTTTCTTTGTCTGATACTGGAATTAATATTTTATTTTTTTTAAGAAATATTTATTTAATTCTGTTATAAATTACTGTCTAGATTTCTTCCTAATGTGTGGACTGATTGTTGCAATTTATATCTTTATCATTGTTGTCGATAAATTTTATTTTTTATGATCCGCGTGTGATGTGCAAATGCGTGCTTTCCCTCGCGGATAATGTCCTCGACCGCAGGAAGTTATACCATTTAATTGTTGGCAAATTATAATTTTTTTTATTTTTTTTGCTTACAGTTCATTTTTTCCTTCCTCACCTCTTGCCCCTCTTCCACCTCTACAAGCCTCCTGTGCAGCATGGCCGCCTATCTACCTCCCCGCCAGTGGAACATATATATTTTTGCTATGGAACCTCCTGCCAACTCATCCTCCTTCTGAAGAAATATTGTATTGTCTTTTTTCTTTTTTTTTCCCCATGGCAAACTTATTTTCATGCCTGGCTCACGTTGATCCTTGGACGTCTTACACAACTATTCTCTTGCTTGATACAACTATGACAGGTCCTTCCGATTAATGCAATGCAGCAAGATGTCTCAATCTATGGATCACTATCCTTTTCTTCAGTGGGAGTGATGGACAAAATGTTGTATCTTATGTCCCACTGAGCAATATAGACGCGCCATGCCTTTCTTTATTTTTACGCACAAGGTTCGTTTATTTTTACCCCTTAATTATTTTTTTTCTTGATTTTTTCTGCAAATGAATTTATCCTTCAGCCTGCCATTGCTGCCGCAAAAATTTGTATATATATATTAATTCATAATTAATAAAAATGTTATTAATACCATTACCACGTTCCATTTTTTAATTAATCCTCTGAACTATATAAAATAAATTGGGCTAGTGCGAGTCGGATTCGCGCATCGAGCGTTCCGTACTACCATATATTTACCAAAATATGCCAGGTTTTGGAGGGTGTGGCACTGTGTTCTCGATTTCAGCTTTTATAGACATATAATCTATAATAGTTTAAGTGTCGAAATTTATAAAATAAGCGCTTCGAACAGAAAAGGTTTCAAATATTAAATTAACAGATCACCTGAAAAAATTTTACGTTTGGCGTTGCGCAAGTCCAACTCACACTTGGCCAGTTTTTCATTATTTATTGTAATATTTTGAACTGCAATCATGCCAAGTTTGACGTTTGTATGTATAACCGTTTTTACGATAGAACAAAAAAAAATGTTTACATTTTTTATTATTTGTTAGACAATCTGCCATCCACCATAACACATACTCTGTGAAAATTTCAACTGGCTACCTATTCCCGTTCAAAAGATACTGCCCTTAAGAGTATTATCTTATCATACAACGATCCCTGGCTCTGGCAACACCGCCGAAAGAGAAAGCCTGAGCGCGGCTACGTCATACATTGCTAAAACGTCATAGGTAGTCATCTTGGTAAATATTGAATATACCCACGCGGTCTGTTAAAAATAGAACGCATGCAAATTTTGACGTCATTTTGCGCATGCGCCTTGCGGAAGGTGTTAGGAAGCCCTAGAAATGATGTCCAGGGGTTCCGGATGAAAGGGCGGGGGTGGAGTGTGATGTTAGGGTTAAGAGGGGGGCGTGGCTCTGAAAACGGGACGATTAGCGGGTAAAATAGAGCAAAAATACCTTTAAAAAGGTACTATTAAAGACATTTGTTGATAAATACGAATACTTACAGCGCAGCAAAGACTCAGATCGCTGTTATCGAGAGGTCAATGGGAGGAAGAAGAGAACCCATGCTTACTGCTTGTGGGTATGGCAACCATGCAGTTATTTTGGTGGCAATTTCCCAAATAATACTGGTGGCTGGACCCAATTTAACGTTCTTAACATTTAGTAGTAAATTACTTTATAAGAATCGAATCGGCATAATTTTAAGAGAACGTAAGTGGCAATCTAATGCCGTTAATCAAGACAAAAGGGACATCGCGACAGCTAAAACAAGCCGAAAATGCTTTGAAAATAAACAGTGCTTACCTTGAAAACATGGTTCTGGTAAATTTGAAAACAACGTATATTTATTAATTTACTTTGGGTATACCAATGACGAAGGATAGGCATTACGGACAATATTAACCAGTCATTTTTCGAACACGCTGAGCTTCTTGTCGTGCCTTCTTAGATCATTACTGATTAAAAACACCATTAATCATAAAATAGGGGCAGAGAAACGAGTATAGTTCAATTTTGGGGGCATAATCCATTTATAAAATTAAATTACAAACAACAACCACTACAAATGTTCGAAAACTCCGCGATATGCTAATTATTTGTGGTTGCCATGGCAACGTGAAGTGCGCACGATGGGAAGAAAATGCAATTTTGCCACCAGTGGCGTTACTGCTCCCGCTGTTAATAGTGTCGATCTGACTAAAAGTATGAAACCATCCTTGCTCCAAACTTAATAATTTTCCCTCCCGTATTAATAATTTATTTACAGAGGGAATGTCCGAAAAGGGTAAATTTTCGGTATCTGCACAATCGCAACCGCGAGTCAAATTGCAAACGATCCCCAACCTATTTGGTGAATTTACTTTTTAAAGACTGGCTGCGCCCCCCCGGCCCCCCCGCTAACG
>JAHWFO010064573.1:10513-27074 GCA_023313115.1 Rhysida immarginata | reverse complement strand
TTTATGATTTAGTATCTCGTTGGGAGAAGGTTGTCGATAATGATGGATATTATTTCGATGAATAAAAATTCATTTATGCATTAATCTGAGCGCCAATTGTAATATTTGCAAAAACGAAAAAAACTTTCCCCTAGACCTGATACATAGTTTATTTAACAAGAAGTTCGGCTCTCTGTTAAACGTTAACGATTGTTTATGATGATTTTGGCTCGAGACAGTTTCGCTATTGTTTACTTTTTGAAGCGCGCCCGAGTTCGTTTTTGAGTGAGAGAAAAATACAATCTTCCTCGAGTAATCGTGGAGCAGTGAGGTACGGTGAAGTCGTGCTCGCCTGAATGAGTAGAAACGGCGAAAGATACTCACCCTACTGCCCCTGCCATGGCCGAGAGAACTTGCAAGGGAATTCCTCGAACATGTATGTCACAGATTTCCACCAAATTGAAACATGTTACTCATGTGAAGCTACTATACAAAATATGTAGATGCTTGCAATATTTTGCTTCTTTCAAAATAAACCGGAAAACGAAAAAAATTGAGCATACATAGCCATACAAGGACTCCATTGTTAAAGCAGATAAGCTATGTGGAAGAATGTTCAATGAAAAATTTGTTTCGATTTACTATGCGATGAGAGATTATAATAGAAAATCTTGGAAAACAGACGGCCTCAACCAGAATCGATGTTGAGCGTCGACGTTTTGATTGAATTTCCCCTCTCTTGTAGAACAGCAGCTAGATTTCCTTTTTAAAATTATTTGATTGTTCGCCATGATAGAACGTTCGGACAAATGCCATGATAGCTGCCTGTTTTTCATTCGAGGAGTTCCCTTTGAAGGAATTTGTGAAAAAAGTTGCTGAATCCTTCCGGGACTACCGCAAAAGCCAATTTCTTTTAGATCGATTATCTCTTTTGTTTATTGGAAGAAGATTATGATTTGCCCGAGCTATCATTTAATTTATTGCTGAACACTGCGAATTTAAGACGATGTCATGAGATTTTAATTATTTTTAGCGTTATTCGATTTCTTTTATGCTTTCTACACATCTAGCGTTGATCCAGATGTCCACCGCATTCGCCTTCCGTGTTTTGTTTGAGCTTTCCGGATTGCATCATTTCTATCTGCGTCTCCACGTGCTTAATTCAGCTCGCCTGTAGAACACCAACAATCCTGATTTCGAGCATTGCCGCCCATACTGGTCTTCAATGCTATCTTTCCCTCATTATGAACTGTTTAACTGTTTTGTCTGCGTCTCCGCTGTGTAGTTTGTCGTGTTTTTCATTTTTTTACTTTATTTTTACCTTCTGATTTTTTTTGCTTTGCCTTTTGTTCTTTGTTTTTTTCCTTTTGTTTTAGTTTTGTAGTTGTGTCCCACTTTATCTTCTACGGTGCGTGCTCAAGAACAAGGATCAATCGTAGCCACGAAATTGTTGGATCGTCAATACGGTTTCGTCCTCGACGCTACAGTGTTTTCTGGACCTGTTCTCTTCCCGAATTCGTACTGCAAATCCGGCCATACGGACAGTCTACAGTTAATCACTTCGTCGGACATCTTCCTTTCGTGACGTTTTGTGGATTGGCAATTTTCCGTGAATCTTTTGGTTTTGTTTGACAATTGTGCATTTTCTTTCATGACGGAATTAATTTTACTCATTTGCAGATTTAATGTTTTAATTACCGAAAGTGCGCCTTTTAGCGTTAATATATGCAAGACAGACTGTAATTTCTTTTAATCTGTTTTTTTTTTGGGAGACTCTACTGTTAGTTTGTTTATTTCACAGGTCTCTACCTTTCCACCACTGAGAGTTGAGTGTCCTTTTCATTTTCCTCGGGACGAGGATCGTCGTAGGCCCTGGTCGAGAATGTGTATTACGCCTCATCTGCTATTGTATCGATCAATTAGAAAAATTTTTTCACTGCAAAAAAATTAAAAAAAAAAACAACAAAAAAATAAAACCTGTATCCTGCGGCTGAATAAGATCCACTTGTACCTTGCCCTTTCGAAAAGCCTTTTCCGTTTTCTTTGGGTTTTTTTTTTCCTCCTACACGTCCTGAACCAACGCCGCCTTGTCTTTTAGGTGGCGTTGCCTGAACGCACATCGTTGCCTTAGGCCCGTTTTCCATTTAGCGACTCTTTGGCGTTTGTTAGGCGTCTGCGTCTTTTTGGGTATTTGTGAAAAACGCACTCGTTTTCCAATTAGCGTCTGCATCTGTTAGGCGTCTGTCAGTCGTCAGTCACGCGTCTTTTCAAGATCTGAACTGGCTAGATTTTTACGCGTTTTTTCAGGCGTCTTTTTAGATCTAGCCAATCAGGTGCAATTTACTTCGCTATGGATTCTGGGTAGTTGTCTTCGCCGATTCAGATTGAGAATCATGGCTGCCGTAGCTGCTGTTCGCCTACATGGGTTCTCGTGACTTTTCCCTCGTGAATTTATTAATAAACAGGTTATAAAAATTTGGTGAATCATTTATTTACTAAGTAAAAATGATATAGTAATAAATTCAAAGCGTGAACGTGATCGGAGTGGTTGATATCCTCTTTTTCCATCACCTTGAGAGAGCGACAATTGTTTGCAGTGACTCGAGACCAGATTCAGGATAACGGTTGAAAGTCAATAAATGGAAAACGACTGCGTTCGCGGGCTAATCACGACGCTTCTGCAGGCGATTGCAAGAGGCTCAAAAGTCGCCGCACATAACGAGACGCCGAAGAGTCGCTAAATAGAAAACGGGCTTTAGAATCGAGATTTATCGGGGTTACAGTTCCACTCATTTAATTTGGGAATAATCCTTTTATTATCACGGGTGTGGCTGTTTAAGATATAATTAAATTCACTCTCCGGGGGTGGTGACGCCTATCCAGTTATCTTAGTTGGTAACCAGGCCTGCTCATTCGGTTTTACTGGCTGCAGCTTTTCTGGCGTGTATGGCCAGGTTGGAAATTTTTTAACTCCTTGGGCACGCGAGAATCAGTTTTAGCGATTCTCGACTTGATTTTGGTTAACTTACAAAACTGTTAATTCGCGATAAAATTCGTATTTGGGTGAAGCCGATCGCTTTCGGCCTTTGCACCGAAACTTGAGCACGCTACGAGGTTTGTCGTGCTTTCCCTATGATAACTTTTTCTATTTTAAGAATTTGTTTTGAGGGTTTTTTTATTGGTTTTCGATTTGGCCGTTTTTCCAAACCTGCTACAAGTTTTGTCCAGCGCAACATATTGTACGGTTTCTGTTTCCGAAATCGTTACACTTTGAGATAAATATATGGTGTGCCCAAATGAAAAGGAGATTTTCACTTAGTGCCGTTGTATCTAATCGAAATTGGTAAATATGATTGTCCATAGATGTAGCATCATCCCGGCTCCCCACTTCCCAAAACAGCTCACTCTGCCATGAAGGCCGGAAAAGTGATGCTGAGTTTCTTTTTCAACAAAGGACCCATACGCCTCGACTGGGTAGAACTGGGTGAAACAGTTAACGCTGAACGGTACTGCAACACGTTGCCGAAGCTGAAACGGGCATCGAAAACATCCGCACACAAAAACTCTCGAAATGGATAGTGCTGCTCCAGTTCAACTTGTGGCCAAGAAGACCCTCCACCAGCTGGAAACATTTCGATGGGAATTCCTTAAACATCCTCAGTACAGTCCCGGCATCTCCCCGTGAGACTCCCATATTATCGGCCTGTTAAAAAAAAATCACTGACAGGTCATCGGTTCACCTGCAACAAGGAAGCGCAGAACACCGTGGAAAAAGGATCCGTATGCAACCCAGTGTCACGTAATCTGGATAGAGTGCAGTGGAAGATAGTATAACATAGAAATATTAAAGACACAGTGAAATACATTACTGAATAACATTATTTGAAACCTTCAAACTCAGTTATTGAAATTCCCTTCTGACACGAAGGAGACCCAAACAAAATGAAAAACTTTAAATAAAAATTAGGGTTTAACATTGATAACTAATGTACACAAGAAATAACGGGTTGTACGAACAGCACCCCTTTACACATGAATTATACAGTTTTAAGAACAAACTTCAGTCTTTAATTCAATTGCAGTTACGAAGGGTACCAGATTATGGCCACTTCAACTTCTTGGGCACAAGAAAACTGGGCGCTATCACGATACACTTAAGATATAACGACCAGCCACGTAAGGAAAACAGCGACGCAGAAGCGTTAGAGGCTACGCCTGAAGAGCAGAATCTGTAAGAACAAAGATAAACCTCTATGAGCAAAAGTGTTCTTTGAAGCGCTTGGCTTTGATTAAAACTAGCTAATTGATATAATTCTGCGTGGCAGCTTTGGAACTTAATTTTCAAGAAATTTAAGTACGGAGCAGAGAGAGAGATAAGAGTGAGCTTACCTGGAAAGTAGGGTACGATGCCGCCCAGACCGTCCTCGACGTCGGTTCGAAAACCCCAAGGGGCAATTATTTGGGAAACTGGATATCGCTGTCCTCGCTCGTAATGGTAATCTTCACGTAGCACAGCGTAGACTGACTCGGGCAGACCTCTCAATGAGGTTACGGCGTTGAATGGGCTGGGAGATACAAACTCTGACGTGGCTCGCAGCACGGATTCGTAGATGCTCATCAAGTAGAGCAAATCTTTTCTTGTCGCACGGCCCCGCTCGAAAGATCGGTTGGTTGGTTGCTTTGGGTTTTAAGGCGCGTCAACTGCTGATGTCATTTTGCGCCCAATTCTGACTTAAGATGTCACATACAACTGGATATTATCATGGATACATAAAAAACCGATAATCTATATAAATATAATTTGCAAGGCTGATTCTTTAGACAGTTCGTTGATGAAAACTACTGCATCTATAAAATTTATTTTGGTCTTAAATGAAAGATCTTGGTCTCTAGATTTGTCAAATTTAGTTTTCCTGTCCATTATTACCATAAATAAGCGCTAATTTACAATTCAAAATTCTCTTAATCGCATGCGTAATAATAAGATAAAAAATTTTTAAATTTTGCATTATTGTTGCACGTTTAACCATTGTTGGTGACGGATTGAAACGTCACCTGACTATTATCGTCTGAGCATCATCTATATATTTAAGTTACAAGGCTGATAATTTAGACAGTTCGTTGATGAAAACTACCGCATCAGTAAAATTCATTTTGGTCTTAAATGAAAGGTCTTGGTCTCTACATTTATCAAATTTAGTTTTCCTGTCTATTATTACCATAAATTAGCGCTAATTTACAATTGGAAATGCTTACGCTGGCAAACCAAACAATCCTCTCCACAATGGCGTCACTATCAACAGCTTTGCTACCATTCATGATCAAATCAACAACAATTACGTAAATAATTATTGACGATAACAATAAACAACATTACAGGGAAAACGAGATGGAGACGGGTTATTTACCGTCACGTTTTGACAGGATCCCTCTAGTTGAAAGATAAAATCTCAGACCTTAGAACATAATATGGAATTCTAAAGATAATATAAAATTCTCAGTAAGCTAAAACAAGGATATAATTGAACAAAAAAAGTTATATCACAACAGTATTCTAATACCAAGTAAAACTATAAATGATTAGATGAGTTTAAAAATATGAATATTCGTAACACTGATAAAAGATACTTAAGAAACAGCATTTAAAAAGATGATTATATGGGTTTAAAAAAATGGATTTTCTTTAAAAATCAAAAGTTTTTTTTACAGATCATGGGGTTTTCCCCCAATAAAAAATCAAGCGTATACTCAAGATCTATTGAACGACGTAGCTTAGAGTATAAAGTACATTGAGTGAGAATATGTTTGACCGTCAGAGTTGCCCCACATGAACACAAAGGAGTTGCTCTTTATTCAAAAGGTAGGCGTGAGTGAGGCGACAGTGGCCTATTCTTAAACGGGTAAGGACCACGTCTTCACGTCTGATGCTTAAACTAGGTAGGGCCCAAGGGCTAATAACAGGCTTTATTTCGAATAACTTATTTGCAGGATTAGGCAGCCAAGACTCCTGCCACAGAGATAAGAGTTTCTTATTAATCAATGGAAATATATGATATGGTATGGAGAGTATTTCAGTGATTGGAAGATGAATTATAGCTTCTTTTGCAGCGCTGTCAACTTTTTCATTGGGCAGAATTCCCATGTGACTAGGAATCCAGACAAACGAGATCTTAGTACCCTGTGAATCGAGATATCGAAGATATTCTAAGATTCTTTGGGAGAAAGGGTTATCTTTATTAAATTTTTCCAAAGATTACAAAGCACTCATGGAGTCGTAGGATATCCAAAAGTTAGAATGTGGATAAATAAACACAAATTCTAGAGCTTTCGCCATAGCAGTAAATCCCGCTGAAATAACAGAAATCTCGTTTGGTTGGTTGGTTGATTAAAAATTTTAGGGCGTCGACTGCTATGGCCATTTTGCGCCCGACAAAAAGTTTAAAAACCCACAGTCTATGGGCCAAAAGTTTAAAAAATCATGAGAAAAAAATTCATAAAAACGTGAATGACAAAGATGGTTGCTTGGTTGGAATTTTAGGGCGTCGGCTGCTATGGCCATTTTGCGCCCGACAGAAAGTTTAAAAACTCATAGTTTATGGGCCCCAAAAGTTTATAAAAACAGATGAAAAACATTCATGAAAAAGTGAATGACAAAGATGGAAGAAGAATAAAAAATATGACTATGAGGACTTTAAAACGACTAATAAATTTAAAAACAGACATTTTTTCCCAGGGTTCTCCCGTAATAAGAAATATTAATGTAGGGCAGTGTAAATCATTAGTGTGTAAAGAGCACTAAATAAAACAAAACATATACTTAATGGTCAGATATATACAATGCAAAAGCAATAAAAGGATGAATATATGAATTTAAAAACATGAATTATTTTTAAAAATAGAAACACTTTTTTAAAAATCATAGGATTCTTCCCCAATAAAAAAACTAGTGAATAATTCAGTCCTAATGAGCGTCGTAAATTAGTGTGTAAAGGGCACTGTATTAGAATATGTTTAATAGTCAGCATTGCTCGACAGGAACTCAATGGAGCTGGGTCTTTTTTTAATAAATGGCCGTGAGTGAGACGGATGTGACCAATCCTAAGCCGAGTAAGAACAACATCTTCTCGCCTGTTTGTTAGACAAGGTAAGGACCAATGTGTGATGGCACGCTTGATTTTATATAATTTATTCGCTGGGTTAAGATGCCAAGACTCCTGCCAAGAAGATAAGAGTTTCTTATAGATGACCGGGAAGAAATGTTTGGGGATTGAGAGTAGCTCCGAAATAGGCAAGTGTGTAATAGCGTCTTTTGCCGCGTTGTCGACCCGTTCATTTTAATGGATACCCATATGGCTAGGGATCCAAACAAAATAAATTCTGGTACCTTGGAGATCCAGTTAATAAAGATATTCTTGAATTCTTATAACAAAAGGATAGTTTGTATTGAATGACTCCAAGGATTGCAAGGCGCTCAGGGAATCGTAGAAAATCCAAAAGTTGGAATTTGGATAATTAAAAGAGAACTCTAACGCTCTGGCTATGGCTAACAATTCTGCAGAGAAAATGGAAAATTCGTTTGGCAAATGATAAGAAAATACCAAGTTTTCTATAAGGAACGCACAGCCAAATCCGTCCTCTGATTTGGACCCGTCTGGTGGGAGCCATCAGGGAGGGTTTCTAAAAAATTCTAAAAAGTGCCTTAATTTTAGCTTCCATAAAATTAGATTTTTTCCCAGCAAACAAATTGTAATTTATATCTGGTTGGGGGAGAATCCACTGAGGAAAATCTCTGACCTCTCGGTCATGCTTGGCTGGAAATGGGAGGTTCAGGCTCTCCAAAAGATTTTTGAGCAAACTGTTTATACTTCTAAAGGTATGATGGGGAGGGATATTAGGTTTATTTGTGCCACCCACGTGCGGGGGCGTGACCTTAATTGGGCCTCGGGACAAATCCAAACCTTCGCACGTGGCAACAAGGGAGGGTGGACTCATTTGAGGTCAAAACAATACTCAGTGCGTTTCAGAACCCAAATAACTTTTAATTACTGAATAGCTAGTATAAACATCTAAAAAAAATGAATATTCTTATTATAAGGTACTAGATAATTCACAACTACAATGGGGCCCCTGAAAACTATCTGTCAGCATATCACTAAACTCTTAATAACATAACAATTTATCTTAACAATACAACCGCAAAATTCAAATATCCTGCTGTCTTTCAACGCAATTGGGTTCAAGTACACCAGTCATTTCCTCTATCTGACCAGAATTATGTGAATCTGCCACGCAATCGAAGCAAGCAAGCGTCGTGTATCCCTTTTATTAATGAGGGAGGGATACGGGAACCCTGAAGTGCTCCAGACTATACAACTCCCTTGGTCAGTTATGCCCCCTCTTATCGATACAGGGGTGGATGACTACTCCGTGTACCCGTGATAACCCATCCTCTTACTGCAAACAGCGCTGTGTGGACCACGTATGTGAGCTCAACAATATTACTATTACAGAGCTTATCTAACATTTAAAAGAAATGCTTAGATTACAATCTATTTTAAACTACAGTAGTGAAATCACAATCTGTACGAAGTTCTAAATGAACATTACTATTACACTGCTCACTATGAAGTAGTGAAATTTACAATGCATTCCCTAAAGAGCGTCCGTACAAAACAGTTTTGCTCTTCTCGTTCTAATGCGCAATAGACACTTATAAAGCAGTTTTTCGCGAACTAGAGTACTAAATTTCTTATTAAGCATTGTTCTTGGCTTGTAACGAATTAGTTCTCTTGACTAAAAAACAGTTCCCATTAAATATAAAAAGAAACGATCTCACCAGACTTGAAGGCAGGATGTTTTCTTATCTTCGGTGAATCGCAGAGAGAAAAGAGCATTCACATAGATTCGGGCTGCAAATCGAATGATGCTAATAAGTTCCATCTTAACCGGTACCAAAATCAATTTCAACAGCGTGTTGAGATGTTTATTCGCAATTATAAACACTCCGTCTACCACTGCCGAACCTATGATTTAGTTACTCGTTTACAAAAAAAGTCGGACTTAGGCATAGGCGACATTTTCGAACGGGGCTGAAAAACGGTCGTTTGACCTCAACTCTCAGCCCCTTGCTCTCACATATGTCCGTCACTTACAATTTCCATTTTCTTTTTAATTTTTTTAAAAAACTTAAACAGTGACAAAACAAAATTGGAAACATCACAGTTTTTCGGAGAATTTCTCCCCGTACAACAAAGCCCAGCCTCTCTTGCTGAGACATTGTGGTAGAGGAGGGAAATCTCAATCTCCATACAACAATGACACTAATTAAAACGGACAATTCTCGTTAAAAAAGATACAAATAACCTAAACAATCGTGAAACACACTCTCTTAAAACGGCCACCACACAATCGTGAAAAAAAAATGCAAACCCAACTACACACTTGTGCACACACACACACACGATCCAAAGTCAAGCACTAGCGCACCTCCCCCACAAAATGAAACGCACACTGACTCACAGTCAGATATTAAATAAACAGGCAAAAGCTGGGTGCAGACTTTCACCATATATACGAAGAGCATATTTAAGGAGGAGTTTGGCTCTTCTAAACCATAATGGAGGCTCAAAAGCCTCTACATAAAGGCTCTCTACCGGACTTGTACGGAAAGCTCCTGTTGCAATTATTATGCGTAGGTTATGGATGGGATCTAACAGCTTCAAAGGCATAGACAATGCTTCCATAGTCTAATTTAGATCTAACTAGGGAGTCGTATAAAAATAAGAGCATCTTCCTATCAGTGCCCCATTTGGTAGTGGAAATAGAGCGCAAAACAGTCATGGCTTGTAAGCATCTCGCTTTTAGATTACGAAGATATGGGAGCCATGATAGTTTCCTATCAAAAGTCAAACCCAAGAATTTATGGGAGTCCACCAATGAGATGGGGGATCCATATAGTATAAGGTCCGGGTCTGGATAGAGACCTCTCAAAAAGCAAAAGTGGACGGCTCTTGTTTTTTGTGGTGATAATTTAAAGCCTACTTCATTGCTCCAGGTAACAAGTTTGTTAATGGCTAGTTGCAGTTGACGCTCAGTAAAGAACATTGAGGACCGTCAACAGTAAATGGCGATGTCGTCAACATAGAAGGAATAGTTCACAGTGGAGGAAGTTGTAAAACAAGCCTGTGGGACACCACTATCCTATGTAAAAGGGTGCGAGAGAGTTGACTCGACGCGGACTCGGAAGGTTCTATTCGCCATGAAATTACACAGGAAAGAGGAAAGACGTCCTGTAAGGCCTTATTTCCGCAAAAGTATTGCTATTCCATGTCTCCAAGTTGTATCGTAGGCTTTTTCCAGATCAAAGAAAACCCCTATGACATGCTGTCTATGTCTCTGTTCGAAATGAATCTCATGCTCCAACCGAATAAAGTGATCAACAGTTGAGCGAGATTTGCGGAAACCGCACTGAACTCTAGGCACCAGGTGTTTTTTTTTCCGGATACCACATAAGTCGGACAGAGACCGTCCTTTCCAAGACTTTGCACATACAGCTAGTTAGTGCTATTGGTCGATAATATGAAGGACAAGAGTGGTCTTTATTCGGTTTTGGAATAGCAATAACAATTGCCTCTCTCCATATTGTTGGAATCTCTCCTAAAGACCAGATGTAATTATACAACGAGAGAAGGTGGGCATAAGCTTCCTGCGTCAGATGTTGCAGGAAAGAGTATAATATTCCATCTGGACCTGGAGCAAAATCTCTGGAGCAACAAAGGGCATATTGCAGTTCCCGTAAAGTAAACGGGTGATTATATTTTTCGAGCTTTCGGGATTTAAAATTTATAACATGGATTCTTCGAAAAGTTTTTGTCTTTGAAAGGAGACACTGCAATTTTTTATTCTTCCCAGCACCTCAGCAAGTGTTTTCCCAAGAATATTTGCTACCTCATTCGGGTCATAGTACGTATGACCGTTTTGAATGAGGGAAGGGAGTTTATCCGAGAGTTTTTCCTATTTATTTTCCTAATCATTTTCCAGATAGTTTGAAGAGGGGTGTTCTTATTAATGGACGAAATATAATCCCTGCAACAGAGTTCCTTATTTGTGGAAATGATTAGTTTACAACTGGCTTTTTTTTCTTGTAAGTAATAAGATTCTCAAGAGTGGGTTGAGCGGGAAAAAAGGCGGAAAGCTCTCTTATGTTCTCGAACCGCTAGAACACATTCTTCATTCCACCTTGGCACTGGGATTTCGTGGAAGAGGATCGACATTTAGGAACGGATTGTTCTGCCGCATGGAGGATGCGGGAAGAGAAATCCTCTACAGCCTCATCTACAGATGGAAAGGGTGTTTTATTCTCAAATTGTAGATGGGATTGGAAGACCTGCCAGTCTGGTTTATCCAATTTCCATCCTGGTAGAGGGTTGGAAAAAGTAGAACTCAGGGAAATACTTATCGAGAAATGATCACTACCATGTAAATCTGGGATTACACTCCAGGCTAAATTATGTGTGAAAGATGAAGAGGATACAGATAGATCAATGCATGACAGAGTGCCATTGGCTGAGTGGAGGAAAGTTGGTGAGCCATCGTTTAGCAAATTGATGTTAAAAGCTTTCAAAACTTTCTGTATCATAAATCCTCTTTCAGAGAGCTTTATAGATCCCCAAATGGGATTATGGCCATTTAAACCACCCAGAAAGGCGCTTGAGAATTCACACAGCAGAGATGACAACGATGTTTCGTCCGTATATTGATCCGGAAGTAGATATAGTTAACATACAGTTAGAGGTGAGGGATCTTTGAATACGACTCTATCTGCTACCCTGGAGATTAGATGTTAAATTAATGGTAGTAAAAGGCAAAGACCTTTGAACTAAGATGGTAACACCTCCACAGGCTTTATTTCCCGACGTATAATCCTTCCGAATAAAATTAAACCCTTTTAGGGTAGGAGACTGGGATGGCAAGAGGAACGTTTCTTGCAAAGTCAATAAGGAGAAGGAGAACTTACTGACTAAGAGCTTTAGGTCTTCTAAGCGAAAAAAGAATCCATTAAGGTTCCATTATAACAGTGCCATGATGAAGGTTTTAAGATGTAGGTTTAAACTCCCGCGATAATTCCATCTCCTCAATAGGAGACACTTGTAAGCTTAAAGAGAAGTCTGGCTTTCCCCCCAAAACTGGAGAATTTGGTGTAGTTTCTACTACACGTTTTTTGGAGGGGTCAGGCGAAGGTGACATCTCTGACGAGCGTTTCTTGCCATCTTCTCTTTCCGAAGTTTTTGGAGGAGTTGCTGGTTGTACTACGGAATTCGAAGTCCGAATAACGCTAGCAGATGGTTCTGCGGGGGTGGATATTCCACAGGAAAAATCTGCAATACGTAGATCTGTCATAGTACCAACTGTCATAACAGAAGACCGGCTCTTAATTTAACATTACAGATGCGTAATTTTGGACTTCATTCCGTTCTACCTGCCTATGTGCTTCTGGAAAAGACAAACCCCCAAGGACACGAACCTCTTGGATTTTGTTTTCCTTCCGCCAAATAGGACAGTCTCTTGAAAGGGCAGAATGGGCTCCCTTACAATTACAACACCGGAACTCGTTTGAACAATCTCATGTCCGAGCAGGCTGCACTTGCAATTAAACTGACATTTGTGGCCGTACTTCTGACATTGGAAGCATTGCAATAGGTTGAAGATAAAGGGTCTCACGTGACAGTGCATATAGCCGATATAGATGGTATCAGGCAAAACTGTTCCCTCAAAGGTAACAATGAAGGAATGAGTAGAATGAGGAACACCATTCCTCCTTGGAGCGATACGGCGAATATCAACAACAGATTGATCATGCAATTCGGCAATGATTTCCTCGTCCCCCATTCCTTCCAGGTCCTGGCACGTGAAAACACCTTTCTTATAATTCAAGGTTGCGTGGGGAGAAACCGAAACGGCTTTCACTGCAAACTTTCTTAAGGATAAAAAGGTGGTAGCTTGTTTATCCTTAAATACCTCGATCAATAGATGGTCATTAAACATTCTCTTTACATGTATGGTAGCCCCAAAGAGGCGTTTCAGTTCTTTTGAAATTAGAAATGGGGATATGGTCTTGAACGACTCCCCACTTGCCAATTTCATCTCCAAACACTTCGGATTCTTTGGCGGTCTACGGCTCGATCTCTCTTCACGAGTGTTCTCTTGTGTTTGGTTTATATGCTTATTTTGTTTACCCCTATTAAGTAAAATGAATTTTCATCTCCCTCGCTCCCCACCCACCACCGAGCCCATTGGCACCAAGGATACGAGGAGGATATAGGCAGCGCCTAACCCTATGGCCGAAGCTCCAAGGAGCGACGACCAGCCGATTGATCTGGACGGGCTCCTCCAGACCACCCACCCTTCCGAGAAACAGGGGCCAAAAGTTGTGTGCTGTTCCGAAAAACCTTCCCTCAACCACCAGGAGCCCACTTTCCCCAGAAATAGGGTCGCTGTGCACGGTAAACGACCAGGTGGACGTACTGGTCGTAATGGAGGCCATGTCAAAAACATGCCTCCATTGCGAGCACCAGTCCCTTTCGGGGGTCCACAACCGACCGGACACTTTTAGTCTGGCCTCTCTGTTAAGGCTTGTCTAGCATGGGTGACCCAATCCAGCATAGCCCTAAGCGTCACTGACGCACTCAAGCACCTCCACCACGACAAGGTAGTGCCCACGGAGGGGAAACTCGTTTGGTAAGCGATAAGAAAAGGTAGAATTGTTTATACAGGGTGTTTCAAAATTATGTACAATAAATTTAGTGACATATTCTTCAGGTCAAAAGAAGATGAAAATGTTCTATAGCACTTTGTCTGGAAACGATTTGTTTGCGAGTAATCCAATATCATACAGTAGGGAAGCACGGTAGTTAGCGGACGATATTTTAGCAGTTCAAGCGTTTCGACCCAACACTAGGTTGAGTGGTTTGTTCCATTTAAACCTACTTTAGGGTTGTTCCATTAGTTGTGTACGGTTGTTTCCATTACTGTAGTTTCACTACTGTACATCCACTAGGAATATCAATTTCAGAACGTTTGCGTGCTTTGATATACGCATTACGATTTACGTAAAAAAAGTCATGTACACGTATTCCAGTGCAGAATACACTGACATGCACCTAATGTATGGTCTTGCGGACGGAAATGCTGTGGAAGGAAGAAGACTCTACCAAGAACGCTTTCCGAATAGACGTTTGCCAAATAACCGAACATTTGTATCTGTCGACAGACATTTGAGGGAGCGTGGTTCCTTTGGCCGTTAAACAGGACAAGGGCGGCCTGTAGCACATTCTCCGGATGAGGAGGATGTGATAATTGACATCATACATGATGAACCACAGACAAGCACCCGTCGTATTTCTTCCATGGTACACATTCTGCACTCATCTGTTTGGCGCATTCTTCACCATCAGCTTTTGCATCCAAACCACCTGCAACTGGTTCAGGCACTGAACCCAACGGACTATCCACACCGACAACGATTTTGCCAATGGATACAACGTCGTCATGCTGCAGACCCTAGTTGTCTCAGCCAGATACTTTTCACGGACGAAGCAACCTTCACCCGGACAGGAATCGTAAATTCTCACAACCAGCTCCATTGGGCAGATGCTAACCCGCATGTTACCAGGGGTGCGTTGTTCGACATTGAGGGAAAGCGCGCTAGTGAGTCGCGCTCTCGCTCGCTCGAGCGCGACGCTTATCCGAGCGCGCTTGTCCTTGGAGTCGAACAACTGCCTTTTAAGCCAACGCTTGTACAGAGTTGGAGGGGGAGGCGAACCACAAGCGCTTAGCGATTAGTCATTGCATGTCTCATCGAGACTTATCGAGTAGTAGGGAGAAGTGTGCGCAGAAACGTCAAAACCGCGCGGTTTTTGTATTCTTCTCTTTACTTTTCCAACGTGCTTCTCTCTTCTTCAATCATGTAAACGACGCAGGAAATAGAATGGGAGAAACAGCGGCAGCGCATCCAACTTCCTACGGACGAGCAAAAATCATTTTTACTTGATACTTTAGAATCAAGTAGAGAGATGGCCCACCAACAGACAAATTTTTTGGAGGGTGAAACTTCCAAAGACCGCCAAAAGAAATGGCAGGCACTGGCCACAAAATTAAACGCCATGGGTCCGCCAAACAAGACCCGGGCGGGTTGGCTTAAGATGTGGCGTGACTGGAGGAACAGAACTCGCCAGAAGTATTAATTTTTTTTTTTATTGGTCGATGATACGGTGTTTCATACTTTTTTTTATTCGACTTCATTTTAATTCGTTTTGAAGATACGTGAAAATCAAGGCGGAATCAAATAAGACCGGGGGAGGAAAATCAGACATCCAGCAAAAATTAACAAAGCTGGAGCAGCGGTAATTAAATTCATTTTTTTAAGCTTTATTTCATGTATTTAGTACTGAAATCGCACATGTTGTAGAGTATTAGATTTGGCCGGGAGGGATTCCGTCGAGGGGATCGAGGCGATCGTCCCGAACCCCGACGGAAAACCAGTGTTTTCGCCAATAAAACCCATGGACGTGGTGGGCTCAAGCCATGACATTTCTTTTCTTGAGGTCAGTATGAATTATGATTTGTTAACGTTGTTATCTTTGCACCATATAGTAAGAAACTATAGTAAGAAACTTCCGCACAACTATTTAGGAAATGCCCTCGGACACGCGCATGTGCGAAAGCCCGGAGTCCACCGAGAAAAGACCGGCCTCATCGGTCAGTATGAAGTGTCTGCCGTTTTATATTGATTCTTTCTCAAAATCACTAATTACTGTTAACTCCTTTTTAAAAGAATATTTTTTATATCCTTTCAGTTAGCCACGCCCAGCATTTCTTCCTTCAAACGAGGTATAAATTGTTTGATAATTTTGAACAATTGCAGTGTTATAACTATAGGATTATTAGCAAAAATTTCGAACTCATCTATTCCATTTTTAGTGCTTCAATGAGCAATTTGAACCAGTCTAAAATTATCAGTCTAAAATTCACAGATTAAGGAGAAAAGGATTAAGTTTTTCTCCTTAATCTGTGCTAAAATTCTTGAATGCTTTGTGGTTTGCAAACCCATGCATGTGTACTGAATCGGACAATTACTATTATTAAAAAATTTTTTTTTCCGCATGAAACGCATTGTTGCATGAAAAGGAGTTTCAGGCGGTAAATTTTGAATACCATTGTTGTAGCCGTTGGTTTTGCTAATAACAACGCTCATAACTTGTTGATTATTGGCTAACAAACGAATGATTATGCTCCAAACGGGATGGCCTATTTACTTGTAGTTGTTATAAAAGAATGACACTTTTTAAGCATACATTAATTTTAAAAGGTTCTCAAAAAGTAAAAAATATCATTTTTAAATTTAATACAAAACGAATTTTTGTTGAATTCAGAGGCACCAAAATTTGGTATATGTTTACTTTAGTATACCAAGCCTCATACTAATTCAGGATTCGTTAATACTTACGGAAAATAAAGATAAAACTTAACGAAATGTTTACGCGCTAGCAGCATATACTTTCAGTATAATTTCTTATGCACATTC
>JAHWFO010064572.1:0-16052 GCA_023313115.1 Rhysida immarginata | reverse complement strand
TCAACCGCGAGGGAATCTGACCCGTAATTAAGTTCTGTATGACGTGATTTCTAGTACCCGTAGCAATACTCACGGACCTCATTTCAACCCGACCGATAGGGTAAAACGCGTTAGTGGTTTGCAGAGTCTTTGCATGTGCTAATAACGTGGCTGTGTTAACTTTAACTCTCTCGACATTCAGCATTGCTTTTTGGATTGTAATCTGATAATTTGGGTTAGCTACGTCAGACATCAGAGCAAAGGAGGGTTTACTTCTGTAAAGCCTCAGACGAAAATCCGTAGAGTTTAGTAGCAATCGACCCTGCCGAAAGATGTCTAAATGGAGCGGGCCTTCCATGTAGTAAACGCCGTTTCGTGCGAGTCTTTTACGTAACTTAAACCCATTGTTTGCATCGTCAGCATTGTCCATTTTACCGCTCGTGTCTTTACAATACCCGGCTGTTGTGAGTTGACTTTGTTTAGAAGTCTGTCCATAGTTCAAAAGAGTTTCAAAATAAGCTCTGTACGGATATAAGTTATTACTATGACTAACTAACGTATCACCTAGATAGCAATCGACTTGTGAGAATAGCGAATGTAAGAAAAGGTTCACAGGCCCTGTTTTATCAGCAGCTGGTAACGGTCCGTCCCCTTTGTTGATAACGACTTCTAAGTTCAATGTAGATTGATCGAGATCCGTGTAAAAATCTGCCAAACCAGGTACGTAGAATTCAATAGGCCCGTCTTGGCTGATGATGGCTGTTGGCTGGTACCCCGTGACGTGCCGCTTTTCCTGGTGGCCGCTCGTATGAGGTATAGAAAAAATGTCGAGATCGCTGTTGAGACATTCAGTGCTCAGCTGGTGTATCATTGATGCCATGATTACATATGTATTAGGCGAACACCGATGATAAAGGACGTATGTTTAAAATCGGCTTAGAACGTAGTTTTGTCTGTGTTTTTGTCGACTTCTTCTGTTTCTTCCTCTTCTTCTTCTGTTTCTTCTGCCCGTTTTTCAGCTTTTTTGAACGCTGCACTCGACTTCTTTGTCTGTATTCACTCTTTAGAAAGCTCTCCACGCTGTTGCCTCTGGGTCTTTTTACATGTGAATGAGTAGGAAATGCCGAATTTCGTCTTTTAACACGACCTCTACCTCTCTGAACTCTAGCACCCATTTCCTGCAGGGCATTACCTCCAGCTTCTTTCATACGTGATGACAACGACTGTTTAAAACTTTGACCATGTATCACATCGTTAAAAACGGAAACACCTCCCTTTAGGGCATGCCGACCGAGAATCTTGCCCACGGATTTGAGTAAAGGTGTTGCCAAGCGAAACAGATTTGAAAACACTGAACCAATTCCATTGCCTCTCTGGAAAACCGACCCTCTAAACACAGGTAAACCATTCCCTCTCTGGTTTAAATAGTAACGTGATATTACTTCCTGGCTCGGCTGATAGGGGATATGCATCTTGAAGTAATCGAGGAGGAGAGAAAAAAGAAATCAACCTCGCACTACAGTTGTTTCTTACGAAAATGTAATTTCACTATGGTTTTACCTGTTAAAAACGCGAGTAAATCACCGTGGTCGGAATGAACCGCGATTTCAATCGCGTCAATGACATTTTTACTTAAGGGAAAGTAATCGGGTGAATGAAAAGTCTGATAAATCACTTCTCGTCTGGCATGTGAAACGGGTATGATTCGTAGGAGCGGAGCGAATGTGTTACCCACGACCTGCGGTTGTATGATGTCTGTATACAGATAAAAACCATGTATGCCACGTGTAAGATCTATCGGGATTGAACCCTCACCGATTACGAGTTCTAGGTCGGCGAGTTCAGCCTGTAAACCCAATGTGTAACATAAACCATCGCTAAAACTAATATAGCGACCTTCTGTGCATCTGAAATGAAAACATTTGTTAGGTGTGAGATTGATTTTGTAAAAAGCCTGTTCTTTCAATGGAATCAACTTAACGAGCGCCTCGACAACATCGTTACGACTATCATAATACCCCTCGGGAATTTTTAAGATGCACCGTTCTGGAGTGTCAGGCAGATCAAAAATAACACAGCTGATAAAACCGTCATCTGTGTCGTTTAAGGGCATAGTAATAGGTGTTTTCAATTTCTTGTTCAGAAACCTAGCCGGTATAAATCCATTGTTGACAGCGGCTGGGAATTCGATGAACCGTGTTGAGGACCCCGTAAACAATACGAGATCATCAACAATCTTTGTCTCGATGCCCGCCTTTCTAAAACTAGCTTTTAGAAAATCAATTGCGGCTTCCCTATTTTGCAGTTTGGTACTCTTAAATTCAAAAATTTTTTGATAAAGAGGTGCCGACTTGGGATACCTAAACGTAACAGAAAAATCGGATACCCACTTAAACGGCCAGTTGTAATCCGGAGTTAGAGAGAAACGGTCCTTGTAGAAAATGTTTGGCGAAACATTGAACAACTTACAGAATTCGGGCGTGTTAAAGCGAATCCCGACATTCAGAGGCAAACTCATGACGACATTGAGGTCTAAAGAAGGGTTATGGTAAATGAGAGCATCTTTCAAATAGGCTTGTAACACCAATTCAACTTCGATTATGAAAGTCTGGAATGTCGGAGTTCTTACTGGTGAAACAATGCTGAAATCGATTTGTTCATCTATGTGATCAGTCTTGAAATCTATTTCGAAAGTGTTGTTTACAGTCGTAATGTTCTTGAAGAGGGCAGGGAAATGTGTTTCCGATAAACCAACCTCCCATCGTCCCTGGAAACGCAGCGTCCTCGGCAGTCTTGTGATAAAATGAGCTGTTGTATTGGAATGAATTTGATCACCCGTAGGTGTATTTGATGGTCGCGTAACATAAAAATCCGTGTCTTCATACATGATGGCTGTACTCGGCCCCAACTGCTGTCAATCGCCTCTTGTCAAGCATTTAAAAGATCACTCTCTCGCACCCATCTGTTCATACTGACTGGGTAACCTTGCCATTTCACAAAAGCTTCGCGAACACCACGCCTCGTACGCCGGCGAATAATCTGTTCAATGTTAAAAACTTCGGGTTTTTTCACCTTTTGTAACTCCTGGTCGTAGAATACACCTGAGACCTCGCTACCATCGTAATCTTTAATTTTCTACACAACAGGTTTTCTATAAATGATTTTTGAAACCTCAAACACCTCCTCTGTCCAGTTTGGAAGATAACCTTTATCAAATATGTTTTTCACTTTCGAAATACGTACGTAATCACCGACTTGCAACCTCGGCTTTGTTTGTGGTGCAGCTGTATAATAACTCTGTTGTTTCAGCCATAGAGCTGGGGCATTTCGTTCATTGACATCAGCTGGTGCCATACCCAGGGCTCTGTGATTGCGTTGGTTGTAGCTTAACACGAGATCCGGTAAGACGTCGATGTATCTGTGTTTGTTGGTAAATGTAAAAAACTTAAACATCCTCGTTTTTAACGTACGGTTGAATCGTTCGATCGTAACGGCTTTCAAATCTGATTCTGTGGTGAAGAAATCGATGTCGAGTGCTTTAAAATAATTTTGTACGTGTTTGTTTAAAAACTCCTTCCCTTTATCGCTGTTCACTTTTACAGGAACACTGCTGAGTGTGAAAATTTTTTGAAAGGCTTTCTGAAGCTCGAGTCCCCTCTTCGTTTTTAGAGGAATGACCCACGCATAGCGCGAGAAAACGTCGATGCAGGTAAGTAGAAATTTATAGCCATCGTTCTGTTTTGACAGACTGGTTAGATCAACCAAGTCCACTTGAAATTGTTCAAATGGCGCATATACACGCATTCGATTACGGGGGTAACGATGACGCACCGGTTTATGCAGCATATAAGCTCTCACGCCCCTTAACCATTCACCTGTCTCTTTTTCAGAATGATTTGTTTGTTTAGCTAAACCTCTCACGCCACCAAAACCTGCCGCATTAGCGGGGTTAGAAAATGCCTCATCCATGACAAAAATTTAAATTAAGTTATGTAAAGAACACATCTGTATTTATTTATTTATTTATAAACAGGTATATGATTGTACAGGCCCAACCTTTTAGACAGTATTAGCTCCACCTTAGCTGCACCCCCTATCCATTGAAACAATGTATCCATTAGTTGAAAATTAAAAAACAAAGCAGCTTGAAACACCAGTCGTTTTATTTAGAAAAACTGTAAAAAGAGCTTGGAAAAAATTTGGTTACCCTAGAAACAATAGCGAATTAGTAATTAGGTAATCAAAAATCGAGGGGCGCCAGTACTGAACCCGTTAGCCAAAAAGTATGGTATATAAGCCCGTCAACAGGTGTTCACTTGTAAGCCAGAATCACCCAAGTGGCTTTTGCTGAGAGCATTAGGACCCCTCTAATCTCCCACCCTGGTGCTGGTGCTTAGAGGGGTACCAGCACCAGGGGTATATCAGAGGATGATAAAATTAATTTTATTCCAGGCCCCACCCAAATAAAAGACCAACGCCCAAATAAAAGACCAACGCCGAAATAAAAGGCCAACGCCCAAATTAAAAGGCCAACGCCCAAATTAAAGGGCCAACGCCCAAATCAAAAGGCCCCACCCAAAAACAAGGGGGGATGAGGTGGTGGGTCACATGACACGTCATCTATGCGCGGATTGGTTGAACGTCTGTGACGTCAAGAAGGTAGGGGAGGAAGGGGGTTGGGGGGTCACGTGGGGCGAATACTGCACGCTGATTGGTGGAAATCGAGTCGCATATGATTAAAAATTGACCACGCCCACCTCATTAATATGCGACCAGACTAGGAGTATGGCTACTCTTGTGCGAACATTTTCGACAACTTCGGCCGTTCAAACACGAGCTTCGCTCCTGCCTTTTTTCTTGCCTTTAACACATCCAGTGGCACGAAATTGCTTGACAAAATCCATGATTGCTTGCCTGCCTGGTGCGTCTCGACACTTATACTCCTTCCGGAAATTTCTTTGCACGGTTACAGGTGATTATGTCTCGAAATACCATTCGACAACCTTGCATTTCTGCTCTGTTGATAAACCGGGCGCCATTCTTCAACAATACGATTTTCATGCAGCGCCGTTGCAACAATACAAACTCCAACTATTTAGAAATTCGATATGGCGCTCATATTCTTTCAGTTGTTTATCCCTAATGCACGTCATTCGAGTGAAATGGTCAGAAATTGACTGAATCACCCCGTACATACATACATACATACATTCATATACCTGGTCATCCAAAAGTGTGTTAAATTTTTTTACATTGTTTACGACATTTTCAGTATTTGCTTTCCAGCAATTCAATGCTTCCATAAGAATCAATTTTTTGCGCGTGCCTCGTGATTCTTATGAAAGCATTGAATTGCTGGAAAGCAAACACTGAAAATGTCATTAACAATGTAAAAAAATGTAATACGTTTTGGATCACCCGGTATATATAGATAATTATTAACAGTTTATTATTTTTTATTTTAGAGTTTCTAAGAAAATTAAAAAAATATTATAAACGTCTCTCAAAAACTATCATAAAGTCTCGTAATTATCTAATAGAGATTTTATCATAATGAAGTTGCTAATTTTGGTATCTTTGTTTATTGGTTTGGGGTTTATTGTAATGATAAATATCACTAACATTTATACGTAATTCATTTAAATTTCAACATGTGGATTTCAATTGATATGACTGTAATCCACTTGTTTTTTAAATTTTTATCCGAAGGAAAACCATGAAAACTTGTTTTTAATATTTTTTACTTTAAAAGTGAACTTTGGAATGCAAAAGTAACTCATTTTGTTAGATTTCGCGGTAAAAACGAAAATAGTTTCACATTTGTTTTCAAATGAGGAACTATGAAATCTAAGAAAGATTTTTATATTTTGCAACTGAAATACATTTGTACACGTGTCGCGTTTTTTATACAGTGCTAATTTATTTAAAAATATTTACTTAGCTGTATTTTTTATTAATTTATTAGGAGCTTTAGCATAATTTCCATATTTTCATTCGAAATATGGGTAAATGTTCATTCAACGAACTTTGGCTTAAAAATTCTGTATATGTAAGTTGGATATCAAAAGATATTAATAATCGTCACATTGCAAAATGTATTTTATGCTTGAAGAACGTGAATATCTCCAGTATGGGTGAATCTGCATTAAGGAGCCATATGAAAGGTAAAAAACATCGTTGGCTCTTCGAAAAACGTGATAAAAACAATACGCTTGATCAGCTGCTAGTGGATAAATCTAGTAAAGATATGCCAACAACTTCCGTCTCATCATCTTGCGAATTCCTCGGGAGAAAAATGCGACGATCAAAGCCGAAAAACTTTGGGCATTAAAGATAGTTAAAAGTCATTATTCCTATCGTTCGTGTGCTGTTAACGATTTATTATTTAAACTCATGTTTCCGGACATTTTGATAGCAGAAAATTTCTCCTGCGGAGAAAAAAAATGTGCCTACATCTGTTGCTTTGGCTTGGTTCCTTATTTTAAATCCCTTGTTGTCAGAAAATAAACATTTCGTAATTTTATTTGATGAGAGTTTAAACAATTTACTCAAACAAAACAAATGGATGTTCACGTTAGATTATGGGAAGATGGTAAAATCCAAACAAGATATTTTAGTTGTCTTCTTGGGACATGCAACAGCAGATAAAATGATGGAACTATTTCGACAATGTATTGAATGCCTGCCAACAAAAAATATTCTTCAATTATCAATGAATGGGCCGAATGTGAACTGGAAATTTTTTGATTCTTTTCAAGCTTCGATTTCTTCTGATTTTAATGTGTCGCTTTTAAATGTTGGTAGTTGTGGCCTCCATATAATGAACAATTCATTTAGACATGGATCCATGGCTAGTGGATGGGGAATTGAAAATCTTCTTACAAGCATGTACAGATTATTCAAAGATTCTCCTGCAAGAAGAGAAGATTTTATAGATAAAATAGGTGCACCAAAAATGCCACTCAAATTTTGTCCACACAGATGGCTGAAAAATTCACCTGCTTGTGAGAGAGCTATTGAACTTTGGTCATATTTTGAAAAATACGATAATGAAATTAGCAAATAAGTATTTAAAAATCCTAGCACTGTTTCCTTTGATGTAATACACAAATTCTTACAAGATCCTTTTACCATACCGAAGTTGCACTTTTTTAATTCAGTTGCTAAACAGCTATTGCCATTTTTAAGAGGATATCAGGCAGATGAACCTTTGCTTCCATTTCTGGGTAAGGATATGGAGAAAATTATTAGAAGTTTAATGAATCGCTTTATTAAGAAGACTGTAACGGATGAAGCATCTTGAATTATACAGCTCTTTAACTTAGATTTCAATGATAGCAATGTGTGTTGCCATTACAAAAGAATTGATATTGGTTTTTAAGCAGAAACAATAACAGAGTTTGATATCAAAGAATGTTAGTGAGCGGCAAGTTATGAATTTTCGAATACAATGCAGAACATTTTTACAAGAACTACATTCAAAACTACTAGTTAAAAACCCCATGTAGTATTCTCTTGTTCGTCACCTGAAGTGTTTAGACCCCCAATTAATGGCCACAAATGGACATTCGTATGTGAAAAATTTCAAATCAATTTTAACATGATGCGCATCGTCTCCAGCCTGAAGAGTGTGACAGTGTGTTATGGCAATTCCAAGAATTTGTAACTGATGTAGCAAAAATAAACTCTGGTTTCATAAATTTTGATTCAACTGAAAAGGCATCAAGAATTGATGTATTGTTTAATGAATATATGTCTTCAAATCCATCCTTCAAACAGTTGTGGGATATTATTTTTATCACAAGGACAAGCATCTGTGGAAAGAGGTTATTCGATAAATACGGAACTTATTATTGAAAATATGCAGGAAAATTCTATTACATCTCAAAGGATTATATATAATCACATTTCATATGTTGGTGGGATTGAAAATGTTAATCTCTCCAAATCCCTCCTATTAAGTGTTGGAAGTGCCAGACAAAAATATATGGCTTATTTACAAATAAAATCAAAAGAGGAAACACATGTTTCAGTAGTCATAAAAAGAAAGGCAATCCAAGATGATTTACCATATATTAAGTGAAAAAGAAAAATAAGAGTATTGAAAAAGATGTGGCAGTATTATTAAAATCTGCAGATGAAATGGCACAAAGGGCAGAAACCGAAAGAAATTTTGATTTTATTATCAGATCCAATAGCTTCAGAAAATCGGCAGATGAGAAAATTGGATTAATAAAAGTATTGGCTCGTGAAGTAACTCAATATGATTTACTAAAAACGACTAACTGAAGGTATCCTACGAGGGGAGATCAAAAAGTAAGTTGCACTTCCACGGTATGGCCATTTATTACACCACCTATAGAAAAGCAACACGACTGTAGCAGCATACAATGTAGGTTCACTTTTCTACATAGTCCCCAAGAGACCCTAAACATTTATCCGAACGATCAATCAACTTTTTGATTCCGGATGCATAGAAATCTCCTTGTAACGTGTATGAGCAGGCTATTAGCAGCTGACGCAGTGGAAATTAATATTACACGTAAACAGTGGTAGGATAATAAAAAATGAATTTAATAGATAATATGAAAACTCAAATAAAGAATAAATATAAAAATAAATAACATGTAATCCTTAACCTCTAGGAAAAATCAACACATGCAATTTCTCAATTTGGCAAAGTATAAAATAAAAAAGCTTACAATTGAAAATAAACACTTAACTTCGTGTGAAACAAAAACTAATAAGTAACCTTAACTTCCAAGCAATTAAAAAAATAACAGGTTACCAACTTCCAAATATAATGTGTTGGCAATCAAATACACAACTCGGTAAAACTCACCGAATTTCATAATAAGAAACAGTCTTAAACTCAATTAGGCATAGCCCTCTTATTATACGACAAACAAGCACTTATGTATCCAATAGCATAAATATCAAAGATCAATACAGGCTTAACCGCTAAATATAAAAACTAATTCAACTTGAAATAAATATTAGCAAAAGGGCAGTCGAAGAGTAATCAAACACTTAACATAAAATATTCATTGCTTGAGGAATAATGAATCACACACTTATTAGCACAATGAAAATATCATATCACATGCTATAGAGTTTTCAAGTTCAAATGTCACGTCCGGTAGAGCACAAAATACGTCCTTATGAATGCAAATAGCAAAGTGCATAAATTATCACAATGAGAAAAAGTCAATATCAAATAACTTAATGTCCAGTCCGTAAATGTCTTTATTAGTTAAGAACAAATGAAAACATTTAGCTTTACAAATGGCGCCTTTTCATTATGTTCGTCACACTACAAAAAAAACAGAACATAGTAATTAACATTGATAAAAAGCACTGGACACATTTAGGAATAATGACTTCATTTTAACTTAACAACGGGAATTTTGTCACCAAGGGTAGGTTTCCGCAAATCACTATGACCTATATACGAAACCGTACCCGTAATTTAGGTAGGCACGGAGACCACAGGGCCAAGCCCCTCGAACCCTCGTGCAGCCACTAAGCTCACGACGATAAAAGTCACTGAACACTGTGCCTATCTCATGATAGCCACAGCTCACTAACGTAAAAGTAATCACAAATATCGTAGGCGAAATTGCTAACGCTTTCGGTAACAGGCAGGACTGGTTACGGGCGTTCCCATTCAAAGCGACGAAAGCACTGTTCGTTTCACGCCTCTCCGTAGCAGAATTCTCCGCCCTGAAGGCTTGCCGGCACGGATCCAACGCTGTCATGGTAACTGGTGCATTAGACGGCGAGCCGCTTTCCTCGTCGCTGTGCAAGCTGTCTCGGCCTCCACCGCTCGGCTTCAGCATGTAAAGCCCATTCCGCCTTACACTTTCGCCCACGTACTTTTTCGGTCCGTCTCCGTTGCAAACAGCACGCTTACCTATAATCCTCTCTCTCGTTCGCGCTTCGAACTTTCAAAATCCAATGCTCGAATACGATCTTCGTTCCCATTCGCTGTCTTGAGTTGATTCATATGACGACGCTGTTTGCTCCGCTCCGCCCCCGTCTTCGAACGATAGAAGTATCGAGAGCGAAACCTCGAGCCAGTGCGGAGCCTACGAGAAACAAGGCCTCAGCGATCGTTTGTGACGTCACCAAGGCTAGGGGAAAGGATAACTGACCTTGGAAGGAGAGCTACTCCTGAGATGTTTGAAATCGAAGTATAAAATATTCTAAAAATTACCGGAAAATTATTGATTAGTGAAAAATTAAAACCTGTGTCAATTACTAAATTTGTTAAATAAAACTAATAAATGTCAAATGTCGTAAAATAATGTGAATACACAAATGAATTTGGCTACTGGTTACATTTTAATATTCTCTGATAAGTCATACATTACAAGAAAAAAAATCATCCCTTTACAAAGAATATGAAAATTTATTTTTTTAAGGTTTCCAATTTGCGTTTGTTAATTTTTTGTCCCATTAGCATATCATTCTTTTTCTTACAACAATTATTCAAGAGGATATTAGTACAAAACCAAATTAACATCTGCACAATTTTTTCGTTTGTGTGCTTAAATTCGCAAAAATCAAATGGAAAATTTTTTTTATCATCTACAATGTCCTCAGTAATCTTCAAAACCATTAATCTTTGATTACTCGATTTCAAGAAAATATCTTCAAGCTCTCCACATAATTTTTAATTACAATAAAAACATGAACTATTAGGTTAACAACCTCAGGTGTGGGGCTTAATAACTGGCCTCGATCTAGCTTGTACAGATAGGTGAAAGATTCATCAAAATCAAGAGTTTTTTTCCAGTGTCAGAAGAACCTTGCAACTGTTACATTGTAGTTTCTTAATTACACTGAACACACAATACCCAGAGATATATGTCAGTACAGGTAAAGAGCATTCTACATCTGCAATGTCACTGTCATTAACTGTAATGTTAGGTTCATTAACAGAATCTGTATCTTCGTTAAGATCAAAATCATCATTACAAGAAAAGTCAGAAACATAAAACATACCCTTATTTTTTGATAAAATGCCTAATTTCAAATCAGATTGAATGCGAAGTTTTTTTTCAGATTCAAATAATTGTTGAATGGAAATGTGGTAGTGACTCCCAGACATTTGTCGATAAAGTCCAAATCTTCCCTCCAGATTATCTGTCTGGAATTTACCAAGTAAAATATATTCCAGGTTTAATTTCTCTCTACAGTAAGATGCTATTTCTAAAATGGCATAGGTTGTTAATTTTAAAGCACTATGAGTTTCTTTTGTAAACATACCTGTACTCATTTGCATTTTCTCCCATGAATCTTACCAATCCAAAAAATCATGTAAGAATACAAACTTCTCATCATTAGCAGAATACTTAAGAGGGAATTTCCATAAATCATTTTTTCGTACACCAACATGTGGAGTTTTAACGTTCATAATTTTCCACCAAGTTAGAATAATTTTAATAAATGCAGCAGTGCTTTCATAGAATGGAATTCCATGTTTTTCACCCACTACCAAGAGACCATTTATCAGAAAGTCATTAAATATCTGTAAAACCAATTTCACATTCTGCCTTTCAAGGTTTGAAGGTGACAGCGCTTTAAATGTTAATCCATATGCAAACTTTGCTAAACTTTCAACTTCCAGATTATGAAGTTTTTTTAGAGCATCAAAACTAGCAGTGAGAAATTGTTTCTTTTTAGTAAAATTTGGGAAAAAAGGGAAATACATAGATTTGCTGTGATTTTTTTGATTTAACCAGTTGTTCCTGATACACTTCAGGATATGCACAGAGTCAATTACAAAAAACAAAGGTCTGCGTGGATTTGCAGGGTGTGGATAAACAATTTGCAGTTTTGGAGGATTTGTAAACTGTGAAATCGCCTTACGATTTAGAGAATTGTTGTCACTGATTACAGCAATGACATGAAAACCTAGCCTTTCCAACCCAAGAATAACTTTGTTTATAAAATGATGAAGTTCCGTAAAGGTCAAAGTTTTTACTGGGAGTACATGTGCAACCTCTTTGTATGGAGAACCAAAAAAACATGGGCACTTGTTGCTAAGTTTTGTGTATCATATGACATTCCAACAATTTTACCTCCTTTGTAATCCATGCATGATTTCAAATGAATTTCATCCACCATTAGAACAATATTCATATCCTGAGGTTGCAAATGTTGGACTTTCTGTGATAAGTAATTCAAAAAATTTTCATTGCACTGCTCTGTTTGAGGACAAACATTAACAAATGATGATGACAATTTCTGTAAAGTTGATGGATGTGGCAAAATTACCTTCTCAGTTTTTCTGAGAAATGAATAAGCATGTGGAGATATGCTGTGCAAAAGAGTGGCAAATATAAGCATTTCAGGTGAGTAATCAGGCTTTTTCATAATTGCTAAAGCCAATTGTTCATGAATGAAACCCAAATTGGAACTGTCACATGGCATTATGGAATGTATCATATCTCTAAGCTGACTAATCTGTTCTTGAAGATTACAGTCCTTAGATGACTTACTAGAAACTTCATCATTCAGGATCTCGTTTAATGTATTCACATCACTAACTTTCACAGGAAAGCAATACTTCTTGCATTTTGATAATTCTATATTACCTACATATTTCCTTACTTCTAATTGTTCGTTTATAACAACTGATGATGTGATTTTTGGTGCAGGATTCACTGATAAATTCATAAAAATAATACAATTGTCTTTCATTACAGAGATCCAATTTGCTAGATCCATATACTTCTACTTTTCTTTTAACTGAACAAGATTCTGAAAGTTTCTTTCGTCATCGTATTTGTTTTTGTCCTCTATGCTTTTACTGATAGCATTAGATATGTTGTTAAATTCTAGGCGTCGCCTTTTTCTTCCAGGACTTTCACGGATTGAAATTTCTTTTGACATGTACGTTGGACAATTTGGCATAAGCGATGGAACAGCTCCTTCTCTAAGCCGTGGTGTTTTTAAAGGCACTGATAATGACTTTCCAGTTCTCTCATCATGTGCTACAGATTCCCGTATGATGTCATGGTCAGCAAAATGTTTCTCGCACACCTTTCAAAGAAGAAATACAATATTCCAATAAGTATAAAAATAACAACATGGGTAACTGATAGCAAACATAATCCGACATTGTTCATTTTCAGTTGGTTTTAATATTCTCGCAAATTATATAAATGTAATTAAATAATATGGGTTAAAATGAAATAAATTTATAAAAATAAACATTACCAGTCTCCTTGTAATTATCTTAGATTCACGAGGATATTAACCAACCGAAAATAAACAATGATGTAATCTGACAAAACCCATCATTCCCTAATTCAAATGATACCACACGACAACAAAATAAAAAGGCTCCGATATATACAAACGAGTTTTATATATTCGTTTTTGTGCTGTAATCTTCTTTTCTTTGTTGTTATCTTACTGTCCACAGCTTTAGCTGTCTTATATTTGGATCACTATTTGTATTACAGAACGTTAATTTTGATAATTAACCATAGATTGTAGTCAGTTATTAACCACATTTGAATTAAGAATTTACCATAAATTGTGTGTATTACAATCGAAAATTGATTATATGATAGCAAAATTATTTTAATTGAGTTTACAGAAAACTCATCCTTGATTTCTTTTCTGTTAGAACTGTTCATCGACAATCATTATGCGAGAAACATTTTCGAGTTTCCTTGGCGAATTCAATTTAAACAATTAATAATAATAATAAGAAGAAGAAAAATATACCCTAGCATAAGCCTACTTCAAGGAATCATTGCAAGGATTTAACGTGCTTTGTTTCTCAGTAACAAACAAGATTATCTAGCTCCTTCCCATTTAATATAATTTATATTGTCGGTACATACCTTACTGTTTCTTGTAGGAACAAAATTTTGCCGGTTAATTGCTCTAATCCATTTGTCACGTAGATTTTCTTCATTTGGGAAACCAAAAACTGAAACTTTCTCTACAGACGTGTAATTGCCCTTGCAGTTAGGCACAGAACATGTTTGAGGCATGATGAGTTGGCAGAATAGGACAAACCACATAAAATAAAGCTTAACTTCATTCATCAATCTGTGATTACTGACCAAAAAAATCGCGAGATTGCAAGATATAGTAACATCACTGAAATCGAAACGCATTGCTCGTACGCTTAATGAAAACTATCCTCGGACTTTCACATCTCACATGGAGCCAACGGGAACAGGAAGTCTTGTAATGCAGGAAAGCCAACAAACAACTCTGGAAAAGCTCTCCATAGTTGTGATGACGTCACGTATTTTTCATTAGGATCTCAGAGGCCTTGTTTCTCGTAGGCTCCGGCCAGTGTCGCCTAAATTCGAACTTCGTGACACTCCTCCAGCGTTTTGTAATCACACGGTGACAGCCGCTTTCACCTCCTCATCGTTTCGAAATCGTTGTCCACGAATTCCTTTTCTAGCTTACCGAAAAGATGAAAGTCGTATGGCGTTGTATGGAGGGACTGTATGGAGGATGTTGCCAAACCTCTCACTTGAATCGCTGCAGCAGTTCGCACGTTTGGCGGGCCTTGTGAGGTATTGCATTATCGTGCAACAAAATCACACCGGCGCTCAATTTCCATATACATCAGTGATTTCACGATGGACGTCCGTGCAATTTACCTGTTTGGCCCATAGAAATCGAATTGCTGCTCGCACCTCAAGTTTGGAGTGGACATCCAGTTGACACACCATTACTTTTAGCCCGCTAGTCACACAAAACACGACGGGAAACCACAGCAACCGTCCTATCCAATGTCTGCGCAGTTAATGTTCTTTCTCCGCTTTGCCCAAGATTGCGACACACAGCACGCTCCTGCGGCGAGAGTAGTGCAACTTACTTTTTGATCTCCCCTCGTACATTTTTTTCTCTTTATGAACCTATACACTTGTGAATAAAACAATTTTAAATTTACTTTTTTTTTCTAGGATTTTGTAATGAAAAAAATTGGAATGTTTCATTAAATAGTTTTGAATAATGTTATTAAAATGTGTTTTCATTTACCATTAAAGTGTGATTATAGTCCTTGAATTTTATCATCATTTGTCCTGGAAAAGTCTTGAAAGTCCTTGAATTTTGTTTTTCACAAAGCGTACGCACCCTATGTCATATAACAATCAATTTGTCAAGAAGGAATACATTGTTACTTTCTGTTCATTTTTTAAGGATTACTGACATCGGCGCGCACACGTGAAATCGCTTTATCGACGGACGATTGCTCAAGTGCTCATAATCTATGTTATTAAGTAGCGGAAGAATGGAGCTACTTATTGGTTTTATAATGTCAGTCTGCCCCTTCATAATTTCTACATTTTTTGAGATAGAAGTTTGAAATTCTGAATGTAGCTTCCTATGGGCATGTCCATCTGCACTACTTAATTTGGTTTTGATTGGTACACAGGGGTCGGTATTAAGGGGGTGGGATTCAGAGAGGACAGCATATCTATGTCCTATTTAGGTACGTAAAGGCGTGAAATTCAGTATCCAGATTCCTCTAGGTAAGATCTACTTTACTATGAAGTTTAGGCCCAGGTGTTCCATTGGGGTTGGATTTGCAGGGGTGGCAGTCACTTGGTCTTTAGAACTATGGCAACATACGGCATGTGATATAGCATACGTTCGGAAATGAACAGAAAGGAAAGGAAATACGAGCTTTTTACATTTTCTACATATTACGTTCGAGAAACTTAATTTTTTGATTAAAATGCTTGGGGAGAGGTAAAAAGTTCAGATAAAGGGGTAAAAATAGATGACTGCAGGATCTGCTATTTGCCTTACCCTACTCGGGGAGGGGGTAATTTCTTTTGAATCAATGTATAAATGTATTTCAGCTTCACTGCTAAAGCTATTTTTTGGAATGTTTACAAGATTTTATTTATTTTTTAAATTATCATGAATTTAAATTGCCATCTGATAGGGAAACCATTAAAAAGATCGAAAATTTCTTACTTTTTGCACCTGAAATGCATTTATACAACTGTACAGAATATTTTTCACAAGGGATGGGTTTATTTAAATCATTTGCATACAGGTATTTATTTATTTATTTATTT
>JAHWFO010064565.1:0-13638 GCA_023313115.1 Rhysida immarginata | reverse complement strand
TCAGAGATGCAACAACGTTTACAAGCTTTACAGTTGTTACAACAACCACAACCTAATGCAACAATTGAAAATATTTTGCCAGTCCTGTCGCAGACTGCAGCCTCGCTGCAACAGATTGTCTAAAATTTAATAAACTCTTCGTCAAAGTCATTGTAAATATATTCAACAAACGATACTGCACGAGCCATTCCTATTTTTAACCGACTTCAAAAAGGAGGAGGTTCTATGTTCGTCTGTATGTATTTTTTTTATGTATGTCCATCTATATTTCCGTCATTTATAAACCGCTTTTAAAAATTCTTTTTTCATTGGATTCGATTTAGCACCAAGATGGTCCCATATTAATTTCATTGTTAAGTCGGTTTAATTTTTTTTAATCCATTCAACTTGTGAAGGAAGAACTACAGACAATGCGGAAGAATGAATACAAGAAATTGAAAGAATTGCAAATCATACACATTGGACCGCTTCTCTTAGACTACGTTCGCACTACGAAACTAGTTACAAATAGAACTAGTTTCTTTTCTGGTTCCAGGTGAACCAGTTCTAATTGAACACTAGTTTTATCATCCTCCTGTTCGCACTGGAAATCCTGTTTAGAGGTGGAAATCCAGTTGCAGACACAACAAATAGAGCGTGCCCTGGAATGATTAATGCTTCTTCTTCGTTATTTAAAAATGGCGCTTTTTGTTTTCCAAATTTAGTTTCGCCATCTTTCCACTTGATTTGTTTGAGATTGAGAACACTGTTGTTCGGTAGCCATTGTGTATTTTTAATCCGTGATCGTATCGCTATTCGTGAAGACTTATGGGAAAACTACCCAGAAGTCTTTGCATGAACAAGCACTCTCCAGCCCCAGATCCAGTTTGAGAAACTGGGGTTGGAAACCCCAGTTCCAGAGCCGAAAGAACTAGTACTTCTTACACCCAGTTTTGTTCGCACTTCACTGATAAAACTAGTACCTCTGATAGAACTAGTTTCTTTTGGCTAGTGCGAACGAGCCTTTACTCTCGTCAATGCAGTTACTCGATTACGCGGTTCAGCGTCGGTAGAAAATTACAGAATTGGGAAGAATGGTAGAATAAGTTATAAGAAAGATTTAAGATGCGAATGTCCTTTGCAGACTTAATATCTTATCAAGCTAAAAGACAATTAAAAAATAATGAAACCTTGGTAAAATACATTTTTGAAAAGCATTCCTTAATAGAGAACGCACCATTTCAAATTGAACAGAAAGAAAGAGTATCACTAATACTAGAAGGAATCACGAATACAACATGGTCAGTACTGTGAAGTCCCAGAGAGGGTTAGGAGTAATTTGAAGACGTTGAAATATCACCAGGGGTGCTCCCTATGTTTACTCCCATCGGGTTCACCTTCCACAGGATTTCTCCCTGTGGGCTTATCCAAGATTCTTCTTCGCTAGTAGCCGCTGAAGAGGCTAAGCTAGTACCGGGTATTTGCTTTAGGCTTTTAGTCTATTATTTATCTGATTTGTACTCCTTAATACGAATACATTAATTATTTTATCCTAACAATTTAAATAATAGTAAATGGAGAGGCACGTTTATAATAAAACTAGCAGAGTTACCTGGCGTTGCCCGGGATAATTACATTTGTAGGTACAGAGAACAATGTCAAAAGATTAAATTATAAATCGCAATTGGTTAAATAATAACTCAATCAATAACACAGAGCAAAGGGATTTTCCATTCTACTAAGAATACGAAAAACAGGACGTCTAGGTGATATATCGGGACTTTATTTAAACTTTTCTTGACTTGCTTCACCATTGCGGAGCATCACCAGATACTTTAGATTCAATTCTTTTTCTTGCCCTTGAAGTAGAAGCTCTTATACCCTCTTGGTCTATTCGAAACTCCCGTTGTTCAGATGTTCCAAACGCCCGTATAGCTTTTTCTCTTTTTCTCTTTCCTTTCCAGACACATAAATTTTTGCCAGTCGTCTGGACGTTTGATAGGGAGCTCAAGGGAGACACGCGCGACTCCTATGCCTAATCAATAGACGCTGCCTTATTAATGTTCTGTCACTGCATCTTCACTTTATGCTCATTATCAATAATTCTTGGAAACGAACGATCAGTCATCGCATTATCAGCATCTCAGTTTCCAAAATATTCACATTCACACAGAATATAGTCAAAATGTATTTTTAGGAAATGTTTGGATCTGCTGTGCTACCAAATAAGCTAGGTGATAACGCCAGCGTGGCTCGGACTTTTTTTTGGAATAAATTTTGAAATATCTTAAAAATAAACACATGAAAATGCTTAGAATTAATACAGTAAAAATTCTTAATGAAAATTTGGAAAAAATATTTTAAAGGCTCACAATGGATGGACCTCTCCAAGGATGCTACTGCTAGCATAATAATTTCTTACTCACATAATCTTACTTTAGATGTACACTTGATGTTGCTGCAATTCCCTTTCTTCTCTCGATGTCTTGAAGCAAACTTGGCCATTCATCACTTTGTGTAGTCTAGCGGTCGCCGATTCTTCTAATTACCATTTGCACAATACAGCTCGGAGCTAAAGGATTTCTTCCTCTGTCGTCTTTGCACTCTTTCTCAATAGTCTGCTAACGTTCCATTATCTCCAGTTACTAATCATTTTTAAAGATTTTCAAAATATTGTTAAGTACTAAGAACTCTCTTTTCTAAGAAAAGCCTGAATAACAGGAATTCTATGCATTGTTACAAATTCGTCATGAGATATAAATTTTTGATCCCTGCCTAGTGTTGGTGCATTGCGTGTTTACACCATTGTTGATACCTATTTTTGCACAAACTTTTCCTTGCATTGTTGGTTATGAGATATATACTGTTGGTCCGTGTAGAGTGTTTGTGAATTGCGTGTTGATACCATTGTTGATACCTATTGTTGCACAAACTTTGCCTTGCATTGTTGGTCATGAGATATTTCTCATTAATATGCCCTGCCATAACCATGAATATCGATTTTTTATCGATAATTATTATTTTTCTGAAATCTGAGGTAGACAGTGACCTTCCTCATGCTTTGAAGGTCATGTATGCAAAATTTCATCAAAATCGGAATAAAACTGTATATATATTACAGTAGGTAAACAGAACAACCTCAAGAAGTTAAATTAAACCTCAAAATTGGTTGAATAATAACTCAATCACTACAATATAGAGCGAAGGGACTATCCATTCTAAGAAAAATCCGAAAGACAGGAATTAAACCTCTTCACTGAAAAAATCCATTTTAGGTGATATACCGGGATTTGATTTACCGAAAAAAAATTTTTAAAGGCTCACAATGGATGGACCTCTCCAAGGATGCCTTCTAGTCTAAATAACTTTTTACTCACGTAATCTTACTTTGGATATACACTTGATGTTGTTGCAATTTCCTTTCCTCTTTCGATGTCTTGAGGCAAAAATTGGCCATTCATCACTTTGTGTAGTCTAGCGGTCGCCGATTCTTCTATTTACTTGCTTACCATTTTCTCAATAAAGCACGGAGCTAAAGGAAGGCTTCCTCTATCGTCTTTCACTCATTATCTCCAGTTACTGATCATTTTTAAAGATTTTCAAGAAATTAAGAAGTACTAAGAATTCTCTTTTCTAAGAAAAGCCTGAATTACAGGAATTCTATGCATTGAATTCTATATTGCACAAATTTTGCCTTGTATATTGGTTGGTCCGTGCAGAGTTTTTGTGAATTGTGTGTTGATATCATTGTTGATACCTATTGTTCCACAAACTTTGCCTTGCATTGTTGGTCATGATATATTTCTAATTAATATGCCCTTCCATAACCATGAATATCGATTTTTTTATCGATAATTATTATTTTTCCGAAATCTGAGGTAGACAGTGACCTTCCTTTTGGTTTGAAGGTCAAGTATGCAAAATTTCATCAAGATCGGAATAAAACTGTAGATTTGCATAAGAAAAAACAAACAAACAAACAAACATCCTTCTTTATATATATATAGATAGGCTTTGCTTTTTATTCCAATTAAGGTAAAAGGACAAATTAAAAGATATAAAGACTAATAAAAATTACTCAATAAAATGAAGTTGAAAATGTTAATATAGTTGATGAACTTCACATGAGTAGGATTTGAGTTAGATTAGACTTCATTAAGGGGTCATTACGTTTTTTGGCAATTGGATCTAGATAGGTATTCACTTGTTTACCTTACATATTTAATAGAAACAAGAAGAATTTTGATATGATGGCTTTTAGAGAATGAGAAAGGGAAATGAGAAAGTGAGGGATTTGGAATCTGCAGTCTGGCCATAGCTGAGGTTTCTCATCGTATAGTTCTTTTCATTGTGTATTTTCTCCTCCTTACTGTTACGGTCACCGGGGTTCCTTGGGGGTGGGTTATTTCTGTTCCACTGCCGGGCTCCGTTGAAAAGAATTATTTATTTTTCCATACAGCTTCATACTTCTGATTCAGGATTCTATTCATCTAGACAATTACTTCAGCATTACGCCTTAACGAAGTCTTCAAGAGAGAGGGAGCAAGAGGGCAAGAACTGGATACTGAAGAGTGGAGAGAGAGAAAGAGATCTGGCAAGAGAGCTAGAGACCGACCACTGGATACCTCGACACCTATATTTATAAGTTTCCACAAGGAGAAACCTCTCCAATTTCTCATTCCATATTCACGTGTAAGTCTTCTGAATTACACCTGGCTGATGCAGTGTTTGGCTCTGTTCTTTTGATTCCAATCAGCTGTTATTTCACTCTGATCTCTCTATACAAATTACTGCTTCATTTAATGATTGAATTTAGAAGAACTTGAAACTTCTATATATTATTTCATGATAATAATTTAATTTATTCTAAACTTCTGATTTATTCTTCAAATAAGCTTTTCATGTTCATATGGAGGGTACCACTTCGTAAAATCCTCTTCATACGGCAAATTAATAAATTTATTAAAAATTTATAATTTAATTGAAAAGGGGTCGAGACCGTACAGTATCATTAGCTATATTTATATGCTCAACTGTTTCTGAACTCATACCATTGGATACTTTCGTAAAGTGAAAGATTCAGTTCATGTAGAACAGCACAGTCGCCCAACGGATTCAGTTAAGCATGATGAATCAAATCCTTACGTCGAAGTAAAACATAGACAACGTGACAATTGATCGTCCTGAAAATCAATTTGATATCTGTTTTCGTTGTGCAGAAAAAGGACACGTTTCGTACAATTGCGGTAAACCTTTTACGGAGAGAAAATAGAAATCCATTACTCATCCTATTGCGAAATCAACATCAGAAAATATTTCGGAAGATGTTACAAGTACATCAGCAGCATCAAACAAATCGACACGTCAGTCATCTAAAACTCAAACACAAAACACAGTGAAGTTAGATACCACCAATCAAATCAATTGCATTGATGTCAGGTGTCTTCTCGAAGAGAAGAGCGTCAGATGACGTCGGGGGAGGGGAGGCACGGACTCGAGGTTTCAGAACAAGAATTTTCTGGAATAAAAATTACGGCTCGAGTTCGTGTCCACCCCCGCGGGAAAAGAATGAGAGGAGCATGAGCGGGGAGGAAGGAAGAGTCGATGTAAAGAAGAGAAGAGGGGGAGTGAAGAGGAAGAGTAAAAAGAAAAGATTGGAGAAAGAGAGAAGGAGAGACTCGTGGCAGTCGGCAGGTAGTCGCGACGGCTTCATGTGTGAGCGACTCGATAAGTCGGTAAACCGGACCGGGACTTTGAGGCAGTCATTGAAGAAGACGGCGGGTGCAGCTTCCGAGGCAGGAACGGTGGAAATTAATGTTCCGAAGGCGGGCTGCGTAGTTGGAAAGAAGTCCGTCGTCTATTCTTCGGAGCCGGCTGGCAACGTGGCAACGGTCTCCAACGTGCTCCCTTATCAAAACCGGCACCACCAAGGTAATAGAGGATTATCTATTTTTAGTATTACGCTTGGGGTTCCGAAGCAAATTACGGCTAGTCGGTTTAATTGTCTAGCGGTGCTTTGGATGTTCAATAACGAACAACTACGACATTTATTCGTCGAGGCACGGATTGTGCTCGAGGATGAGCCGGTTACAGTAATTTTCCCTGGAGGGGTGCATAGGTATCTGCAGGAAGGACTAGGCGTTATATTGCCTGCGTCGGGGAAGCAATCCTTGATCGTTCGACGTGAGAGTTAATTCCGCAAGGAGCTGGAGTCGGATTTCTGCGTTCTTTTATCCCGATACGTTATTAAGTAATATTGGAACGGGGCATTAATTGCTTATTGTGGCTCCGCTACGTGAGTTAATGTATGTTGGAATCTGTCTACCCACGTCGTATTGCGTTATTGAAATATTGATAATTGTGTTCTTATTGTTGCCTGTTGTTTAAATTTTGATTGATTTTATAGCGGCCAAGATAAAGAGAGATAATTGCTTATTGCTAATCTATTTTCTTTATTTATATTCTTCTTCTTGCAAGATGGTTAGCGAGGTCGTTCTCGCCACCGAGGGACAGCATTCTGCCGGAGCGGAGTAGGCTGGATTCTCCTTTTATTAGAGACGTCGACTCGGCGACATCAGCACGGTTCTTCCGGATTCGACGTAAGGAAAGTCTTACCTGACTTTACCTTTGGACGGTCGGACGTTGGGCGTGAAGGAGCGAGTGGTATCCTCCACGTCATATCCACTGCGCTGGCTCTCAATGTTATGCGGGCAGACTTGGATCCTGTTATGTTCAAATTATTTAGTTTATGTGTCCTAAGCATTATGACTGACAAATGATCAGTATTTATCTAACCAAGGAGGTTATTTTGAATAAACATTTATTTTTATTTCACAATTTAGTGTTGTTTGCATTCCCACCTAATTCACGCGTGATAATTGAAAATAATGATGCAGTTTACAGTAGCACTTGTGCCAACTATATTGAACGGGGACATTGCTATTGATGCTTTGGCAGACTCAGGTTCCGTTATGACACTTATTCGTAAAGAACACGTTCCATCCAATGCATAACTTTATTCTTGGCAGAAAGGAAGTTACAAAGCCGCAGTTCATATAATGAAACCAAATGCTTGGTTTACATCCAGAATTCAAGTTGGAAACATACATTACGTACTGCCACAAATAGGCATATTTGAAGATTTGCCTATACCTCTACTTTAGGACGTGATTGGCAACTTTCTGTATATGCTAGAATAATTTACGAACCGGATGGAGGAACTTGTATCATGACGCCAACAGTTACAGAGACATTTGAATGTGTTAAAGTTATTAAAAGTATTGTTGGATGCATTTGTCCGTTGTCGCAATATACGAAATCTCTATTGGAAGTAAAACATGATCAGTCGTCTTCTACCTTATTAGAGAAATCGTACGCCAATCATGAGAGTTCAGCGGAAATCATGAAAAAATCAGATCGCATCTCACATTCAGAAAAGAAGACGTGATTATGATTCTCCTATGATGTTAAGTACTTCACCAAAAACTTCCTTCATTAGTCCACTACAGCAAGATGGAAGAATTTTCAGATATTTTTAAGTCCGTGGAAGAATTTTCAGATATGTTTGCCACATCTGATGAGAAGCTAGGCAACTTTCCTGATTTCGAAATGGAGACAAATCTAGAACACGATCGTCCAATTAAATGTGGCCCATGCCGTTTACCAGAACCAGAACGTTTATTTTTGAAACAAACTATGGAAAAATGGATTACTCAGGGTGTGTGTAGGATTTCAAAATTGCCATATGCTGTTCCTACGTTTGTTGTTGAGCAACAATTTCATACCGTGACACCTTTTCGTCCAGTTGTCGACTATTCGAAAACAATTAACCCTTTTACGATTGCAGATCCTCAACCCATCGATCATATGGATGATATTATACAATATGCATTTCAATTCATTCTTGATGTTTTTCACGCTTATCACAACATCAGAATTTGTGAGAGACATTCTAAAAACAGCAGCCGTAACACCAGAATATCATATTGAATTTCTTCGAGTTATGTTTGGGTTAGCAGGAGGCCCAGTAATTATGTCAAGAGTTAGTAAAGCTTCTTATGGTCATTTATATGAAAAAGGAGTTCTTACATATTTTGATGACATAACAGGTGGAGTCCATACATTTGATTCATTTTTACTATTACTTCGCCGTATTTTTGAAACAACTCGTAGTAAGAACTTGAAATTGAAGCGAGAAAAATGGATTTTTGCTGCAAAAGAAATTTCCATATTTGGTCGTATTATATCATTAAATGGCGAACGTCCAATCCTAAACGTACATCAGCAGTTGAGAGTTTTTCAACACTTTCTTCAGTTCATGAACTTCGTTCCTTTTTTGGGATTTACTAACGCTTTTCGCAAGTACTTACCTAAATATGCCATCATGGCGAGACCACTGATCGAGTTGTTAAAAGTGCAAAAGTCAAAAACCATTGAGGATAGCACAGAAATTAAACAGATTTCAGAGAACATGCCTATTCAGCTTAATGTCAAACAACAGGAAGCCTTTAATCATTTGAAGATGTTCGTTATATCACCTCCAGTTTTGTCATTTTTCAACCAACTATTGTTGAGACTGATGCATCATACGAAGCATCATGCCTTTTACAGGTTCAGAATGGCAATCGTTTTGTTATTGCGTATGCAAGTAGAACACCTAAAGATCCAGAAACTCGTTACCATATTAATGATCTTGAAGTTAGAGCAGTTTATTGGGCACTTCTAGAAAAGTTTCGCATCTATCTGTTAGGGATACCATTTACATAGATCACTGATAACTAAGGAATACCAACGACTGAGAAGTAGTGTGAGATAGAAGAAGGTTTACTAATTTTTAGTAGGGTTCGCAGAAACCATTTTTGAAGTTTTAATAGTCTTATTAGATTGTAAGAAGTGGAAGATCCTCCAAAAATTACACAGTAGCAAAGAGCGGAATGAATCCAAGAAAAATAAAGTAATAGCAAGATATGATAAGGAAGGTAATTTAACCGGGAGATCATTCCCTGTTTCTTGTTCAGTTTAGAAACAAGCGAATCAATATGATGGTCCCATGTAAGGCTGCGTGCGAGTCGAATAATTTCAAGAAAACTTTGATTTGAACGCATTCGAACATCCTATCAAATCTACATTAAAACAATTCGAAATGATCTGTTTCTCGAGTCATTCGAGCTTTTATCGAATTCATTTGAACTAGCATTTGAAGTTTGGCTGCTGTAATGAATTGTGTGATTCATTCAATTAATTTGTATATCAACAGCTTTTGAATGCCTTATTCGAAATCTGAACATATTTCTCTTGAACATATCTTGGTTTTCTTCACTTTTCGCAACATATTTGTTATAATGTTTCCTAATGAAAAAACTAGATAATGTATTTGGTTCCATTTCTAGCACTACTGTTCTAACATTAAGTTAACGCTGCAGTCGTAAGCGTACGAGTGGTTCTGAAGTCTTTGCATTTCAATTAGACATTTGAATTGAAACAGCATTTACAGTGTCCCCGAAGATTTCTAATGGATTAGTCTGCAATAAAAACCGAAATGAGCTATTATTTGTAAGCTTATTGTACCCGAAGGTTTCGAATAAGGTTTCGGATAAAACCAGTTCGAGCTTACAGAAGTAATCAGCCTCCTTGAATTGAATTAATCGAATAGATTTGATTTCAATTCAAGTGTTTTTGAACTTTTTTCCGAATCCATTTAAAATTATATTCGTTTCATTTGAAGCAGAATTTGTGGTTTTCAAATGAATCCGTCTTCACCCTTATTTGACTCGATTTAACACTCGTACGCAGCCTTAGTCCCATGTCAAATCATGAGAGAGTGTTATATCCAAATATTTAAATACTCTAATACACGATATGAGTTGATTATCATGAAAAACTGGAGGAGAAACGTATATTACACTTATTCCGTTGAAAAAAAACAAACATTAGTTTAGTTTTGTCGACGTTGACAGTTAACTGATTCATTGCATTCCAAATTTAAGGCGGCTAAGAGTTTTGTTAAGAGACTCAAGAATTTGATTAACGTCCCTATTTGAGAACAGTAAAGTAACATCATCGGCATAAAGAATTGTTTTAGTTGAGGTAAGGTATTGCATTTCATTTTATATTCGATAAAATCCCAGAAAAATCTTTGAAATTTTCACAAACTTTTTCCGCACTTAACCTCACTTGGGCATCCGCCTGTTTTTTTTTTAATCGATATTTCATGATAATACGTGCTTTTCATACTTGGCAGCATCTCGAAAAACGCGGAAAATTGCCATTTTTGCTCACAAGTCGTGATATTTCAAACTTTTCCTGCTTGGCCGCATGCAACACTTTATGCTTACGTTTTCAGAGAATTTTTCTTAACACTCTTTTAATGCACATGGCAGCATCGTCAAAATCGTCCCAAAACACCTAGTTTTTGTACAAATGAAAATTAAGTTTTCCATGTGAAAGCCACGCGGGGACCATTCAAATTTCCTCTTATTTTTGTCAATACTTTTACACCTTTCAGTCCTCTCCGAGACATAAACGAAAAAATCACACTCTAAAATATGTCACCATCTCTGTCCATAATGCTTAATGTGCAACAATAAACAGCGCATTCATTCATCTCTCGTCACAACGAATTATTTGTTGTAGCAATTAGACAATTCGTAATAATGAATCAGTATTGAAAAAATGCTCTTCACTTTAACTTCGCCATCATCTTCAATGTTACTTTGAGCTACGACAACATATTTATATGTTAATTTTCTAGCGCCACCAGCTTTAAATTCAACAAGCATGTATGTGCCGACTTTCATACTTTTAGCACTCACTTCTTTAATTGCCTGTTCGTCATCATCAGATACACCACTGGACTCACCTGACAAAGCAGAGGAATAAATATCTGAAACTTCAAGTTTCTTATTCCTTGGTATTCTGTTTGTATTAAGATTTTATTTCATTAGGCAAGCATAAACTTTCTTCTCAAAACACAAAGATTCTCATTTTTCATGCAAAAATCATACGTCCCAGAGTATGTAACAGAGTGGGCTAATAACAGAGTGCACAATTAAGTCTAAAAGTAGCTTTTCTTAATACAAATAATATTAAATTTACTAGTTTGTATGCAATTTCAGGAAATAAACTATTTTTAATCATTAATTTAAATGTAACATAGTGGACATAAAAAAAACCCAAATTAACTATTAGAGAAAAAAAATAAGTCTTACCTTGCTTGTTGACTATGGAATCCAAGCACGCTACGAGAAGACCGCTGAGTTGCTTAATGTGCTCACATGGTGTCGCTGTAGTTGCAGATCAGTCTATAGTTATGAGGGGAGTAAAAGCGCTAAAATCAAGTAGCGCAAAAATGAAAACGTTTGCATGGAGAGGTAGATAACTGCGAAATATGAAAAAAATAAGAGAAGAAAATCGTCCTATTGTTTAATTCGATGAAACATGGATCGACTTAAGTTTGGCTGTTTGTCCCCCAATACTGAATAGATTCATCTCCAAATGCAGCGACACTATACGAGCATATTAAGCAACTCAGCGGTCTTCTCGTGGCGTGCGGACAGTACTTAGTCATCTCTAAAGTGTTGCCAGATTCAATTTAATTTATTATTTTATTTTTGAAATGGCTGTAACATAGTGGACATTCCAATACACATAAAATGGTGGGACATCAATAAGGAACAATTTTTATTATTAGAAAATATTTTTTAATGAAATTTATTATTAAAATTATTTTTATGTAAGAGATGCAATGAAATTTATAATTTACTTAGGTGTAGTATTTAAGCAATTTCTTAAATAATGATTTAACTCTTATTGATTTGAAGTTGGGACCTCAAGATTTGTCATACTTGTTCTTAAAATAAAAAAAATTTAATACTTTTTTTTATAAATCACTTAAGTCAAAACAATAAATACCTGATTATACAAAATTAAATGAAGAATAATTAAAAAAATATGTTTAATTGGTAGCATTTCTGAAATTTTCTGAAAAAAATTAAAAAGTATTGGACATGATTTGTACCATTTTCCTGAGAATGATCCGTATTCGAAAAACATTTGCAATGCAGAAACGGAGCGATTTATCAGATGAGTACAAAAAGGAATGAGTATTTGCTTTCGAGCCAAGGGTTGGGGTTTGTGAACTGTTCGCTTGCTGGTGTGGTAAAAGTAACCACACATGGCAAAATGGTGTTATAGACAATAAGCGACGTAGAAATTATGGTGCTCCACGAGCCGTAGATGGAACGGCGGCTGCGGCGGTTCATTCGGGCAAATCGACTTGCTACAGTCCAAATGAACCAAGGAGTTATCGCAAATGTGTCCAGAATGACAGTTCAGCGAACGTTGCTTCGTATGGTGGCAGCACCTATGCTAACGACTATGCCTTGGCGGTAGAGGCTGGAATTTGTACGGCAGTACCAACACTGGACGTCCGCTGATTGGCAAAAGGATGCCTTCTCAGATGAATCACGTTTTTTGCTCCATCAGCCGGATGGACGTTGGCACATACGACGAAGACATCAGAAAACAAACACACTTCAGCATTTGTGCATGGCAGTAAGCTGGCGAAAGCAGCATTATGATCTGGAGAATGATTTCGTGAGTGGCAATGTGAATCGATTTAAGTATGTGTCCACTTTTACTGACCATGTATACCATAAATTGTTTTTCCCGAGCATGATGGCATCTTCCATCATGATAGTACGATGTACAGCTGAATTGTACTTGAGTGGTTAGAGGAGCACGAGGAACACTTTACCGTACTTCCCTAGCAAAGTCTCCGGACTTAAAACCAAGCGAGCATCTATGGGACCACCTCGCTCGGGTTATTCGCGCCAATTCGAACCCTCCAACAGCTGTCAACTGAATTGCAATCATCATGGTTCAATATTTCTGTGAACATTTTCCGTCGCCTCATTGAGTCTCTCACAGCCCGTGTAGCCGCTGTCCGGAATAACCATATTCCGGATATTAACAGGTGGTCACATGTGACTCGGCTATTTATTTGTTCTTTAAAAACCAAAACCTCATGGTACTAAGAGTAGATATATCTAATTTGGTTGCTTTCCTCCAAAGGATATATATTGGGTTTTAATTATTATAGCCACCCTTTATTTATTCTAAAATCCTTGCGTTATCGAACACGCGACACTTTAAGATAGATTTAGACTGTAAAAGGCCTGAGAAAATTTCATGATTCCTTTTCAATTCTTTCTGACGGGAAAGGATAAATAACAGAGAACGGCAGGATTAAAAACCCTTTGAAAAAAATGAGGGCAAAAACAACAACAACTGTACCACCAAATATTGATTTTAGCTGATACATTGCTCGGTAGTTTTGCTTAGTCAGTCAACAGTTGCTTTATCGGTTACCAAGATTGTCAATGCTCTGACTGCAGTCTCAAATATACAGGGTTATTCAAAATGATGGACTTAATTTAATTCATCTTTATTTTTAGAAATATAAATTGTACATGTATAAACCATTAAGGAATGACCTACCCAAATAACGAAAGGCTAAACTAGTCGCCTTCACATAAACCATTTGAAATATATTTCCAAAGTTTTTGAATCCTTTTTGAAAACATTAAAGCAGGTTCCACTGAATCAAATTCGTTCATCTTCGAATTTATTAATTACTCTTATACATTCATCATTCATTCA
>JAHWFO010064561.1:9097-24334 GCA_023313115.1 Rhysida immarginata | reverse complement strand
AATAATAATAATAATAATAATAATAATAATAATAATAATAATAATAAGTACACTAAAAACAACACTTCATCAAAGCAGAACAAATGCCTCAGACAGTTAGTTAAGAAGAGTTAAACAGGCACAAGACATGAGCAGCACAATCAACGCATTAAAGAATATATTGACACATTTTAACAAAAGTTGGCTGCACAAACACAACGCCTGAAGAGACACAAAACATGCACTCAGCGCAAACAGCAGAACAAGTTGTTCGCAAACAATGAGAAGACATTCCATAAACCAAGATTACATACAGACAGAAAACACTGGTCTGCCAACACAAACAGCACTCCAACATTATTGGTCGTCTCTTTGGTCTGTCTCAGTTGAATATAATAGGGAAGCTAGCTGGATCAAGGAACAGGAGATACCATCCACATTATCAAACATGCCTTATACCGACATAACAGCAGATGAACTCTAACAAGTCATTAAACGTAGATAGTATTCAGAACGTCTGGTATAAGCACTTCACCTGTTTGCATCTGATCCTTGCAAAACAGATCTACAACACTTTGCAAACACAACAGAATTGCCACATTTCCTCACACAAGGAAAAACATACATGGTAACAAATTCACATAACACTAAAGATCCCACACAATATAGACCTATCTCATGCCTGCCTACACTTTACAAAATAATAACTGCCTGTATCACAAACAAAATTTATACACACCTAGACACAAACAACATTGCCACTGAGCAACAAAAGGGATGCCGTAGAAATCGTATTGGTTGTAACGAGCAACTCATGATACAGTGTGGTCCTACGGCAAACTCAAAATAAACATCGACACCTCCGTGCAGCCTACATTGATTACAAAAAGGCGTTTGATAGTGTCCCACTCATGGCTTTTATATACACTACGATTATATAAAATTAACCCTACACTTATCACATTTTTAGAAAGTACAATGCCGCATTGGAAAACTACACTACACCTCACACTCAACAGTGAAACCATCACGACTGACAAAATACAGATAAACAGGGGCATCTTCCATGGTGTTTCACTGAGCTGACTCTGGTTTTGTCTTGCGCTAAATGCACTTTCCAACAGACTGAACAACACAACTCATGGCTACACAATTAAACACAGTAAAAGCTGCCACTGCATGCTTTCACACTTACTCTACATGGACCACATGAAAATCTATGCCTCCACAGAAACACAACTGCACCAATTACTTGACATGTCACAAACTTTTTCAAAAGACATACTCAAGCAATTTGGGTTGGACAAATGCAAAAACATTCACATTCAAAATGGAGTAGTCCGGGAAGGGGGCTTCACATTAGATGAACCAAATCACATTGCTGCCATGGAAAATGACGAATTTTACAAATATCTAGGATTTAAGCAAGCCAAGCTTCTGGAACACAAACATATAAAGAATACCTTCAATAAACAACATCTATATTGGCTAGAGAATACTTAAAACGCATTTAATTTTCAGAAATTTAATCAAGGCCATCAATACTTATTCCACGCCAATACTCTCCTACTCTTTTGGAGTCATACAGTGGACACACACAGATCTTGAGGGACTTGAAAGGAAACAACGTAAACTGCTTACAAACCACAGAAAGCACCATCCACACGCAGCTATTGAAAGACTCACCCTGCCTCGTTCAGAGGGAGGCAGAGGTGTTATTGAGATAATAGATCTACACCAGAAACAGTCTCTTTCAGAGAATGCTTTTACTCTAAACAACACACATCACCATTACACAAAGCAGTCCTTATGGCTGATAGAAAATACACACCTTTGAATCTGAACAGCGTGCAGAACACCCATAACATACAACATGCACTAAACTTCAATAAGGCTCGGAAAGCAACTCCACGGTAGACATCCTTCTGACCTCAACCAGGCACACATCGACAAAAAAGCGTCGAACTTTTAGTTTAGTGAAGGGAGTCTCTTTGGGGAAACTGAAGGAACCATGATTGCCATACAAGACCAGGTACTCCTTTTACCCATGAATGCTAGAGAAAGAGGTAACCTTTTTGAGTTAGAGACACGGAATCCTATCAGTTCAAAGGTCCTAGGCATATACCTCACCCCTAATAATTTTAATCATCATATTAAACATAACCTTGTTAACAGTATTCTGAAGATCGAATAAAGGCGCCAAAGAGGCGTTGTCAGCATGAACAAAAGTACGACAAATAAAGTGATAAACCCTTATCCTACCGATGGGGTAAAATTTAACCCCACGCCACTTTAACGTATAGAAAAATTAATGATAAGCATGTAAAAAAAATTGAAAAAATTTGACTTAGTCTATTTTAGGAGTATTTCCTGTCACAGTAAGATTTTTTATGAACATATCATGTTAATTTTTATATGTTATCATATCTGTAATACTCACATGGACAACCAGTGGGGTCACAAATTACCCCATTCTTAAGCACTTTTTATTTTTAGTCTATGAAATTTTACTTTCAGCTTTACTGTTTCAGTTTTCTTTTCAGAAGTTTTACTGTTTCAGTTTTATTTTTAGAAGTTTACTGTTTCAGATTACTTTAAGAAGTTTTACGTTCTGTTTTACTGTTTCAGTTTTACTTTTTCTTCTAAAGTATACTCTATAGATTTCTCATGTATTACATCAGCTAAAGATATTGTTAAGATGGCAAGCTCATTTAAGCATAGTTTGTGTGAATGTGATATTAGGAACATATTACAGGATTCTAGTGAAAGCAGTATTTCTGAGTTTGAAGATGAAACAAGTGAAATTGACCACATATCAGGTTAGTATTTTTTATCATTTTATGTAGACTTCATGATTTTTCAACTTTAGAAAGTCTGAAAGTGATATAAAAAAGTCGTTCAATAGAGTAGTTTTGAAAATTACCATTATTTGTTGAACCATTTACAAAAGTAATGAATTACTTTCCAGAAAATGAATCAGTTTCAGAAAACTCTCATATGAATTAGTGCCAGTTGATGGAGAGGCATCATATTACCTACCAAAGGATAAAATAATAAAATGGCATCCAGATCCAGTAAAACATCAAGGAGGACGACGATCAGCGATAAACATCATTCACGCAACCCCAGGACTGAGCAACTATGCAAAAAAATGTTGATAACATACAATCTGTTTTCAATCACATCATAAAGTGGACAAACAAAGAAGGAGCAGATGTGATTCAGTGAATTTCTGACCATTTCACTCGAATGACATGCATTAGGGATAAACAATTCAAAGAATATGAGCGATAATTTCTAAATAGTTGGAGTTTGTATTGTTGTTACGGCGCTGCATGAAAATCGTATTGTTGAAAAATGGCTCCGCTTTATCAACAGAGCAGAAATGCAAGGTTTTCGAATGGTATTTTGAGACAAAATCACATGTAACCGTGCAAAGAAAGTTCCGGAAGGAGTATAAGTGTTGAGACGCACCAGGCAGGCAAGCAATCATGGATTTTGTCAAGCAATTTCGTGCCACTGGATGTGTTAAAAATAAGAAAACAGGCGGAAGCGAAGCTCGTGTTCGAACGGCCGAAGTTGTCGAAAATGTTCGCACAAGGTTGGTCGATTCCCCTATCAAAAAATCTGTTCGCCGCCTATCCATTGAAGAAGGGCTGTCGTATACCACGACGTGGTGAATTTTGAGAAAGGATTTTCACCTGTTCCCGTATAAGATCCATGGTTATCAGGAGTTAACAGACACTGTAAGACAGAAGCGACAACAATTTGCGATAGAGTTTGGAGCAGAAATGGAAGCCAATCAGGACATTGTGGACAACCTGTGGGTGTCAGATGAGGCCTTCTTCCATCTGTCAGGTGACGTTAATAAACACAACGAATCCATTGAAGGAATGTGGAGTAAAAAATATGGAATTGCAGTTTATGCTTCAGCATTATCAAGAAATCAATTTCAAGAAATTATTCGTGTCCTCCATTTGGCGGTGCTGCCTCTCGCCAAATCAATCATGGCAATGACAAACTTGCACCTATACGCGACATTTTTCATGGCTGGTCAAACCACCTAAAAGACTGTCACATTCCATCTGAGTATGTTACAGTAGATGAACAGCTTCTTACATTCTGTGGCAGATGCCTATTCAAACAATATATTCCTTCGAAACCTGGCAAACATGGAATAAAACTGTGGTTGTGTTGTGACAGTGAGTGCTCCTACGTATACAATATTCAGGTGTAGACAGGACGTCGAGAAAGTGAATCAAGAAAAAAATCAAGGCTAACGTGTGGTTTTGGATATGATCAAAGGAATCGAGAAAAGTGGAAGAAACGTAACTTGTGACAACTTCTTCATCTTAAAACTGGCATTATTAGGAACAATGAGAAAGAATAGATCAGAACTTCCAATGCAACTAACATCGCCAAAAGGACGGGTTCAGTTTTCAACAGTTTTTGCATTCAGGGATGGTGTTATGTTAGTATCATACTGTCTAAGAAAAAACCAATTCTGCATTATTCTTAACACGCTACATGACCAAGCTGAAATTGAAGAGAAAAGAGTTGATAAAAAACCATGAGTAATTTTAGAATACAACAGAACCAAAGGAGGTGTAGACACCACTGATCAGTAAGTAAGAAAATATTCTGTAAAAAGAAAAATCAACCGGTGGCTGTTATGTCTGTTCTATAACATGATAGATATTTCCGCACTGAATGCATTCGTTCTATAGATGTACATGAATCCCGAATGGAATAAAAACAAGGAACACCGCAGTCGTTTGTTTCTTATGGAATTAGGAGAAAAACTTATAGAGGCCAATGCATCAAGACGACATAAAAACGAAATTCCTCAACAAGTAGCTAGCCATGTTGTCAGTGTACCTCACACAAGTAAGTGAGGCCGTTGTTCATTCTGCCCAAGAGCAATGGACAAATAAAACACAGTGCAATGCTCTAAATGTGGACGCTTTGTTTGCAACATTCACCATGAAAAGATTTGTTTTTATTGCAAAATACATGATTGAAATAAGTAAACTGTAAAACAGAAAAACTAAAGTTGTCAAAAAATACAACTGAGCATACTCCATGTGTTTGAGATACACTATGTATAAGTTTAAAAAATAAATATTTTGTTATTTAAACCATATAAATGGTTTTTGTTTAACTTTAGAATTATTTTAAATTATTATAACATTTATTATAACAATTATTGTAAATGTATACAGTGCTGAACTATTGGGGTCATTTATGACCTGAATGGTTGCTAGTGTGTTAATTTTTTGTCGGTAGGATAAAGGTTAAAACTGTAAAGTTTGAACTGTAATATATCAATCAACTGAGTCCTCCCCAAGTACCAAATTAAAACAAAAAAACAGCATAAAGAATTTTTGCCAAAACAGCTGCTTTATATAGGTGAAGGAAAGTCTTTTGCTTAGTGAAGAAGCTAGCTAATCGTTTGATTATTCCCAAACACTTGCTAACCTCCGGAATAAGGGATTCCGGGTAATCTGTAAAGGTAAGCTTAGCACTAAAAACAACTCCTAGATCTTTCACACGAACACGGAGTTGAACCTTAAAAGATCTAATACCATAATTAAATTCAAAGTCAGACACTTTCCTGGAGAAAGATATGCAAAAGGTTTTCGAGACATTTATGGCAAGCCCATTATTACGAGCCCACGAAGACATGAGTCTAAAGCTTGGGACAAATTAAAACAGTCCTCCCAGTCATTAATAACCAAAAACAACTTCAAGTCATCAGCGTACAGGAGGAACTTAACATTCGAAATATTAATATAACTAGCAATATCAGCCATAAACAGATTGAATAAGACAGGGCCAAGTAGTGAAACCTACATATTCTTCCCAGCGCGTTTTCCCCGGTCTCGTTCTTAATAACAAAACTTCTATCAACAAGAAGTGAATGAAACCAATTCCTTAAATTGTCAGGAAGGCCTACTTTCTCAAGCTTCAAGAGCAATTGCAAGCTATTCACACCATCGAAAGCTTTACTAAAATCAAGATACAGCACATCGACCAGTTTTCTTTGGTCAACGTGAGACACCAGATAATGTATCAAGACACTCGGCAGTGAAGATAACAAATAATAAAGGCCTTAGGATAGAACCCTTTGGAACACCACAGAGAGGCCTATAGGGCAATGATGAATGATGTCGTATAGATACAACACACTGTCGATCCAACAGGAAAGAACACGCTATTCGAAGGAGTCCATCAACATTCCCATATGCACGCAATTTTTTAATTAGTAACTCAAACACCTCTGAGTCGAACACCTTTCGCATATCAAAGTAGACCATGTCAAGTTCCTGGCAGTGGTCAAGAGCATCATGAGCATGAGTGGTGAGAGATACAAGATTGCTCACAATGGAACCATGTTGACACACAGGAACATGAGGAAGGACATGTTGTAGAAGATATTTATGAATGATGTTGTCAAACACTTTGGCAGTGGGTGGAAGGATAGAGATCAGCCTATAGCTAGCAATGTCGGTCCGTTTGGCAGAACCACCCTTAAAGACAGAAACCACAATCGCACTCTTCTATATTTTAGGATAGTGGCCAGCTTTTAGACACAAATTAAAGATGTGCCAAAGAAGAATCATTATGACATCTCGAAGGCCTTTAAGAATGAATGTAGGAACCTCTGTCGGAGAATTGCAAGGCTTGGCCCGTAATCTATTAATGCCGTAGGCAACATCTCTATCAGTGAACTCGTTTAAGATGAGGTTATCAATAGGGGGACAATAAGTAGACTGTCGTCCTATAGGTGTGTTTAAAAAGTAGAGACAGTTTTACTGAAATGCTGGGCAAACCAGTTACTAATATCCAATCCATCAGTAATGGTAAGACCAGCAGAGGAAGTGATAGTAGTTATAGTATGTCGATCCTTTCTTTTGGAGTTGACATAATTGCAGAATTTACTCGGGTGGGAGTTGCAGCTGTTTTCTATAGTGTCAACGTAAGTACGAAAATTCTGCCGCTGAAGCTCTTTGCATTGTTTACACAGAGAGGAGAATTTTTCACGTAGATCAGGATGATTACAAGTCTTAAGCTTCTTATGTATGCGATTCTTGGCTTTGATGAGTTTGTTAAGCTCCTGCGAAAACCACACTGGATACCTGGTAGACTTTCTACTTGTAGCATAAGCAACTGGTATGGCTTCACTCATGATTTGAAGAAGGGTGTTATGAAAGTACTCAGCAGCTGTATCAGCGGGTGCATTCTAGCAAAAGTGTCTAATCCGTACTGCGAGCACAGTCATATAAAAGATTATAGTTATCATCTTTAAATTTCTATTGCTGCTTCGGCAAAGTTATAAGAATTTTAGAATTTACGGGAAAGATTGATGCAAAGAACATAAGCATTGTGATACTGGCTGTCAGGTGGCACAAGACAATTTTCTTCTGTTAGAGTAGTAATAGATGTATGAATACGTATGGCAACCGCATCAAGCATAACGTCAGGATTCTGTTCAAAGGGCAGCAACAACTGAAGTCCACAAACAGCTACCAGAGCACGAATTAGAGAGTGTTTTAAGTGGCCATAATGACCTCCTGAAGCTAAGTTGATATTGAAATCTCCTACAAGAAAAACTGAAACTTTAAACTTTAAAATCATATTAATGAGAGCACCATACACACTCCTGATGCCATCAGCAGTAAGACCAGGATGAAAATAAAGACAGCCAATCATAAGTGAACCTCCATCCTGACTAAGAACTTTCCACCAAACATTTTCAATTTCAGTATTGGAAGTAGAGATGGGGAGACTACACACATCGTTTTTAATCGCAAGAGGAACTCCCCACTGGAGGAGGTAACTCTATTAGCTTTACCTTCATTAGTTTATTGTTTTTCTTAAGGCTTTTTTATTTTATTTTATTTATTTTATTTACTTACTTATATTATTTTATTCTATTTTATCTTGGTTTATAATATTTTCCTCAATAGTTTAATTTACTTATATTAATAATTGGAAATTAGTTTTTGCTCATATTAGTATTAGTATCATCATCTCTATACTAGTTTCTACACGTACTTTGCTCTGTAATTTATCATTAGCCTTATCCACTGTCCCCTATTTTAACTATATAGTCAGTTAACTTTTTTTTAACTTATAGTCAGTTAACTTTTTTTTAACTTATAGTCAGTTTTTAGTTTTTTTTCTTGCTCAAAATTTACAACTAATTCAACTTGCCATTTCCAATTGCCTCTGCAGTCCCTCACTCTCACCGCTGGCTCTATGCCACTGGCTCTTCTGTCTCCTCCTAACATCTGTTACAGCTTCCCCTGCTCCATCTTCACACTGGGTGTCAGTTCTTTTACCCCTTTTCCCTTGTGTACCCCTCCCTTTGATCCTTTCCCTGTTGCTTGCTTACTTTTTAACTGTTCCTTTTTATACTATTTTTGACCCTTGCTGTCTTTAGGCTCTTTCTCCCTCTTCTAATTGAATTTCCCCAATTCTATTTTTTTTCTCGTCCTGTTACCCCATATCCTATATATTTTATTATTATTATTTTTCTATTTATATTATTGTAGAAAATAAAATAATCTCGCCATCTTCCCATTCTTTCTGTCTTAAACTTCATTTATTTATTATTATTCATTATTATTATTCATCCAAATCGATGTTGTCTATTTAGACTATAGAAAGGCCTTCGATATGGTAGACCACAATCTGTTAAATAAGAAATTGCAATATTTTGGGCTTAGAGATAATCTCCTTAACCTAATGAACTCTTATCTTACTGAACGTAAAGCTTATGTCGTTATTGGAACAGGTAAATCTCATCCTTTCTCTCCTGTTACTGGCGTACCTCAGGGTTCCGTACTTGGGCCTCTTCTATTTAACGTCTTCATATCCGATCTACCACAAGCCCTCCATAGAGTAAACGTACTCATTTATGCGGACGATACATAAATTTATAAAAAGATTATTGATGTGTTAGATGCACTTATCTAACAGAATGCTATCCAAGAATTGGTCCAGTGGTTCTCTAAAAACCATATGACTCTTAATTACTCCAAATGTTTTAGATGCACTTTTACTAACAAACGTTATCCAATTACTTATCCTTACAATATTGATCAACACCCCATCTTATAGAAAACAACTGTTAGAGACTTGGGTGTGATATTTGACCAAAAACTAACTTTTCATGACCAAATTGTTCATGTTAAACAAAAAGCACTAAAGGCCCTCGGGTCTATTCTGCGAAATAGTGCTAGCTTCACTCAGAAGAATACTTTTCTTCATCTGTATACCTCTCTAGTTTTACCAATATTAATGTACGATCTGGAACGGATGCACCCAACAACAGGCATATTCTCTCGATAAAGTTCAATCAATCTTTTTGAGATTTCTGAATCATAGATATCCTTCCTCTCAAACAGTATTACCATCTCTCACCATGAAACGTGATCAATATGACTTGACCATCTTAAGAAAAATCATTTCCGGAGCAGTTGATGTTGATATTATTTCAAAAATTCGTCTACGAATACCTCAGCTCTCTTCTCGAGAAACAGTGATGCATCTCCATCCAACGCTTATGAAGAAAGCACATGGTCGACGATCCCCACTTTTTTGAATTCAGTCCACCTACAATAGATTGCAGAATTCTTTCGATATTTTCAACTGATATGTTTTTATTTTTATTTTTCCTACATTGTTTCTTTAAGTTTGTTTGTTTTCATGTATGTTGTTCTTTTTTGGCTTCGGCTGTTTGAACTAATAAACTGAATTGAATTGAATTGAATTGAATTATTATTATTATTATTATTATTATTATTATTATTATTATTATTAATATTATTATTTCAAGGTTCCACTTAGCACTTATGCTAAGGACTTTCTTCCTAGTATCACCGAGTGTGCACCGCACACCTAGGGTGTTAATTTAGTTTGGAAAATTATCAGATGATATGTTATATGCTATAGTATTTTGCGTATTATGTGTGCAGTACTCAGCACTACCGTCTTCTGTATCTGTAGGAGATTATGCTACCCAGGAACTTCTTTGATAAAGTTTGAAGTACCATTAAAGATGAGTCCTGTTGCTCCGATGATGATGGGAATCACTTTAGTTCTACGGTTCCACATTCTCTGTATTTCAATTTGTGAATCCCTATACTTATTATTATTATTATTATTACTTTGTGGTGATTTGTGTCCCTGATGGTACCTCTCTGTGAGCTCTGTTCCAGATGCAAAAAAGGAATTCATGGCAAGAGCAGCAACTCACTTACGCTGGGTGTAGTAAGATCTTTCACAGCAGTTGCTTTGGGATTAGCAAAACAAGAGCACAGGACTACTCTGTCAATGGTGTAAACATTTACCTATGTGTTGTTTGTGACAAAATTCCTCCAACTAGCTTGTCTAGAGAAATATTGAAGATAAGACAAAAACGTGGTATAACCAGATTGACTCAGGCTAATGAAATCTGTAATGATGGAAAACTAGTGCTATCCCTGGTATTGATGACTCTGGGAATGTTTCTGGTCATTATAATAGTACTAAACAGGGTGGTTCCCTTAGTCACTGTGACTGTGCTAGGTCCATCGATCTGCTACTGGTGAAATTAAACTTTATAATTGACCAGAACTATTCTCTAGCATCTGAGGTCTCCGATCTCAAACGAAATAATGTAGGACTGCAGACTCTGCTTAATGATCACTCTTCTCAACTGAAGCAAATACTTGCCAAACTTTCAGCCTTAGAAATTCAACATGTACTTATGACCCAAAACATCTTGTCACTCCCTCAGAATCATTTGAATTCTTTGTTCTCTCATCCTATAGTTGAAAACTTGTGGAATATCGCTCAGCATCAAGATATGGTGGAGGAGAGTATTGAAAAATGCACTTTAATTCCGTATTATCCAGTAACTCAAGATATATCATTACCTACACCTTTCTGTGATGCTGTCAGTTTTGGTATTCCATCTGCTAAAGTTCAAGCTGGTTCAATGACCAACAAATTCTTAATAATCTTGGTGGTAAAACCCAGTGCGGAAGTTTCACCAGCAATACTATTGGGAAACAACTTGCACATTATTATAAAAGTTTTGAAACTACAGAAGATTTGCCTGAAAAGTACGCTGCTATTCAAGGTTCTGGGAGACTAGCCTCACTCTCCAATCGGCACAGCACACTGTTTCTTACCACAAACTTTTTATCACACACTTGATGCCTGTTACTACTGAGGAAAATGTGTTGCAGCACATTTCCTCTTTTTCTCCTTCACAAGTTGTTTGCCACAAACTAAAACCAAAGCGTCCTCATTATGCCTCATTTTATGTTTCTGTTCCTAGAACTGAGATTGATAAGTTTTATCTATCAACAAACTGGCCTGGTGGAGTTTTAGTTCTTCCTTTTAAGGGTCGGCTTAACCCCAAAGTTTTGTATAATCCGTTGCCTGTAACAAATGCGAAATCGATGTCTTTGGCTGGTAATATGAACAAGATGATAAAATCAGTTGTATATGAAAATAAGGCTAAGGATGGATCTCCTTTGTCAGATAGTGCTGAGATGGATTCGGTGTTCCTAACTAGTGCTCAGATCAAATTACGCGAACTTCAGCAACGGAGGGCTCAGTTGCCTTAGTTGGTAACTAATTATAGTAATATGGAGATTTACTATCAGAATTGCAGGGGCCTTCGTGCGAAGCTTTCTACTTTAGAAGATTATTCTATTATTGCTCTCAGTGAAACCTGGTTCGTCTCAGATATTGCCTCTTCTTCTACGTTTGGTTAGCGATACACTATTTTCCGCATGGACACAACACTATTAATAATAATAATAATAATATATGTCAAAATGTTAACCCGGCGTTAGTGCGGTGGGGTGTCTGAAACCCCAGACCTTTTCTTTTCGATTTTATCACTACTCGGCGTAGTTTGTCAACAATGGCTGTTTCTATACTTTCGACACACAACCAAAGATAATGTACACGAAATTATATTCATTTTAGTTGAAGACTTCATTGTGTAAGCACAAGTTGATATCTGCGTTGGGGTCTCACACCCCACCGCACTAATGCAGTGACATAAAATTCAAAGAAACGGAGGCTCTTTTGCTTTACTTCTGTCAATAATATAAGGCATTTTTATTTGTTTTCTTGTTTATGTGATATTAATGAATGTTTTAAAGAAGATCCTCATGATGTCCAAGATATAAAGACAGAAAAACTAAATATTCTTGCCAAAGATGTAAGCAATTCTTGTGTTTGGAACATGTAATATTGTGAAAAATATTTTTGCAGGATGCAAAACAAAACAATGTGCAGTCACAATTTATGTTTCATTCTATTTCATGCTTTTATATTAACTCCAATATTAAATTTGCTTTTGTAAGAGTTACATTTTTTCTAAGAGAAATAAAATTCTTTGATTTTTTCATATTTTTTTTTAAATAAAGGAAAGAAATCATACTTTCTCTTTATTTTCCAACTTATTATTTAAGTAATTTTTTTTTACTGAAATTGATTCATAATATATTATAAAATAACAAAACTTTAAAACAAGCTGGAAAATTTCCAAAAATACGTTAGGGTATGTGACATCCCACCGCACTAATGGTGTGATTTTTTGGCACCGCACTAACACCGGGTTAAATGGAGTCAAAGTTGTTTTCCCTTTAAAAATACCTTGTTTAAATTTTTTGTATTCCTTTATCACCAGAGCCAGAAAGTCGCAACAATGCTTTCAGACAATCTTACTGAATGAGAATGCAAGGCGACTTAAAATAATACTTAATAAGTAAATAAACTAAATAAAATTATTAAAATTTTTGTAATGAATTAAAATAAATAATCATGTAGACACAAGATTTCTTTCATTTAAATTACAATATTTATTCAGATTTTAAATTTTAAAAATAATGAATTCATTATATTTTTTTTGCATTATTTTTAAAAATATTACAATTATTTATATGTATCCAGGGAATACCTGGTATGTCACTGCATCTTCATTTAATTATAGCACTGTTATTCCTCCTCTGTCCCCTCCCCTCTTGCTGATGGGAATGATACAGCAGATTTGCAATTAATTCTCTAGGTACATCCATCTTCTGAAGCACTTTTATAAAAAGTCTTTGTCCAATAGGGGGTCCTTCTGATTGTCCAATAGGAGGGTCCTTCTGATTGGCAGACCAAGAAACTGCGTCATCGATCAAGTTTGTAATGTGGGATCCCCTTAGCTGTTTTCCGTTAATTTTTATTTCTCCATGTGAATCCCCGCTTATGGTTTCAGGATACTTTTATAAATATTTAAATAAACGTTTTTGTCTCGAAGTTTTTGTCATGCAAGGAGAATGCTTAATGGCTTATCATAATCATCATCATCATCATATTCAAGACTTGCTTTTCTTAATCCCGATGGCAATTGTTGAAAACTCATGCGTGTAAAACAGCTGTTGAGGAATTCAGTTCGGGGACGAATCAGGTAAAATCGATAATGGCGAATTTATTTATTCAGGGTGAGTCTTTTATTTTGTTTGAATCTGTTCTTTCTGGTCGACATCTTCACGTTTCTTTTCGTACAGATATTTCTGTAAGTTGTCAAGGTAAAATTCTATTTTTTGATGCGCGTTTATATTATGAGAATTAAAAAATTCGTTCATTTTTTTATCCAATCACTTTTTTTGCTCTGACGTCTTTGTTTCATGGCGATCACCATGCGGTTCTGCATTAGTGTTAGGTGTACTCGCAGTAATAGTTGTTGATAAATGATTTACTAATTTCTGGTATTCATGCGAAGGTAATAATATGTATTTCTGCATGATTTAATGTATTACTTTATTTATTATCGGTCCTTCAACACTGACTAATAACAAAGGAAATAAGAATCCCTCACCGTGTTGAATAAGATAGGCTTTTTTAGAACGTAAGGAAATTTTTTTATGTGCTAGGCCTTTTTTCTTCCTCAAATGCTTTCTTATTTACGGTGTCCACGTGACTTTATGATGCAGATGTTAAGGCAAATTTCACTAAGAGATTTTATTTGATTTAATGTTGCATGCTGTAGTAACACTTTTAGGACGGGAAAATTTTGATCAAAAACGGGAAAATTACGCTAATTTATTCAAAAAATTTTTCTAGCCAAAGTATATCTATTTATGGCCAATTTTTTTTGTATAGTTTTTATTGATGTTTAGGCCACTCATGAAACAGTATATTTTATGTTATGTGCATAATTTATTCTTCAAAATAACTCTGAAAAATACAAATATAAGTAAAGAAAAATTAAACTTTTATTAATTTTTAGAAAAAAAACGACAATTATTTCCAATTTGTAAGTTAGGCCAAAAATGTGAAGTATTTCATTATCTGTATGAGAATTAAAAAGAATTAAGAAATTTTATTTATTATCTATGTTATGAATTTTTTTTCATAACTATGTGGAGATTTCAGGGGTTTGAAGTTGGCGCCATGGCGTAATTTAATGCTAGTTGAAGTAATCGCTTAGATCTAACTACAACCAATCAAAATCCAGGCCCCGCCTCTATCCACCAGAGAGCTCTTGAGAATATGATTTTATGTGCATTTTATACAAAAAATAGCACTTGTAAATTTCATATATGCTAAAATAAAATTAAATATTCATTTATTATTATAAAATTTGTATTATTTTTTTACAAAATTCAATGACATGTGTTTATAAACATAGCTAATTGAAAATGAATTTATGTGCGAATTTTAAATAAATTTACAATCATTTTGGATATTGTAAATATAATTTTACAATGTATTTTAATTTAAAATTAAAAGCATTTATTACAATTTGGTGCATAAACGAAAAAACAATTTTTTGGTTCAATTGATGTTTTATTATTCATGCAAAATAATGAAACGTTAACCAAAAATTTCTAACTATAATATAAACATTCCAAATGCATATATACTAGTCCATTTACTAGTATTTACTAGTCCAGATCCAAATTATAAGTCTTAATGTAATGTGAACAATTCTTTATAAAGTTGTACCGGTAGGGGAAATTATGTGTGCCTTACCAGTGTACCGGCACGTCAAAAGGTGGTCACGGCATCAATTGTACCAATATGTCAATCAAGGTGTGCGTGGTCACGACACCAATTGTACCGATATGTGAATTTATGTGAGCACGGTCACCAACTGTACCATACCAGTTTCGGTATGAATCCCTTTTTTTATTCCATGCCACCGAATACCAGTATACCTAATTGCGGTAATATACCCTTGTGATTGATTATGCAAAT
>JAHWFO010064555.1:1005-13383 GCA_023313115.1 Rhysida immarginata | reverse complement strand
AATGTCGGATACACGTCTGTTGGCACCACTGTTGAATGTGGTGGTCAGTTGATGGACTGTGGCTCTCCTGTCACCTTTTACGAGTCGTCGTAGGGGCCGCTCACCCCGTTAATCGATGCCTCGTGACCCTTTACAGTGATGGCGTTGGGACGCGATTTCTGTCCCTGCTGTCCACTCTTTGTACACCTTCGCTACAGCGGACCGTGAATAGTTCGCAAATCGCGCCGTTTCGGAGATGGTGCCACCCTTGCTGCGATAGCCTATTATCATCATCCCTTTTGGACGTCCGTTAAATCCGGACGTTTACCCATCTTGAGGCTCGTGCACCTGCCGTTTGATGTACCAGCTTTAAAGCTTTCTCAGCCTGTTATGCAATTTTTGCAATGTGTAATCGTTGTTGGGGCGAACCATGCGTGTGCTTTGAAGGGGTGCTGGTCATAATTAATTGATATGACAGTGTAGTTTGATACGTCCTAATTCGATTTTTCTTACATTGCCCTGGAGTGGAATCTAACCCATTCTTACGAAGGAGATGGTAGAAAGCCAACAACTTTTGAAAATGACAATGATTGGAGTTATTCTTAAAATATGCAGGGACAGACAAAGTTATTCTTCCGGTGGATGTCAAAAGATACGAGAATTTCCTGATTTTTCTTTAACAATTTCTGAAAATGAGGGTAATTCTGGGGTTGATCTATACTAGGAGAGAAAAAGAGTCTCCTATATTGGGAGAAGGTGCTAATGGTATGGGGGAGGGTTATTGTTTTATTTATTTAATTGATGTAATGTTTGATAGGGAATAGTTTTTTTTCGGATTTTTGTCGATCAGAATCTTTTAAGACAGGAGAAAGTGTTCCGCTTGGATGGTAGTGAGTGAGATATCAGAGAGGAGGAGGAGGGATATTAGTTAGGTCATAGTTGATATTTTTTGCTCAGACGTGATTAATGAGGGAGGTTCTTTGGGCGCTGTAATAAGGGCAGTGTTACGAGCGACAAAGGAGCCAGTTTTAATAGTAGAATATTTTGTAATAGCCAATTAGGATGGAGGACGGCTGAGGGCACAACGAGAGGAGAGGTAAAAAGAAGAAAAACGGTTAAAGAGAACGACGACGGGATTAGAGGGAGAATGGAATTGGAAAAAGAAATTGGAGGCCGAAAACTTTGGATATGAAAGAGAAAGAAATGACAGTGCCGAATAATGAGGAAGGGGAATGCTGATGAATGGCTAAGCGAGAGGAAAAATGATGAACTCGTTTCCCGTGGATTAGAGGGAGATTGGCTAAGCTGTTAGGCAGATCAGTCTTATTTTTAAGACTAAGGACATTCTGGACATTTCCAATTCCATTCGTGCACAATAACCTCTCATTGAAATTAGTCCGACGGATAAATTAAATACTCAGCCATGGTCGAGACATTTTTTCTCTTCGCATGTAGAATTGGGGGGGGGGTGTTCTAGAAATTTTGGCGTCAACTACAAAGGTCATTTTGCGTCTTTTACACAAGTTATAACAGTACGCAGCCCGGAACAAACACAAACATCCATGCCCACGGCGTAATTCGAACCCGCGGCCAGGCGGACTCGAGAACTAGAAAGCCTACGCCCTAGCCCTCTCGGCCACCTGGCCGGCTGCATGTAGAATGGAGCTTGCTCCCTATGACGGAATGGATCACGCTGTGTGCAGCGATATTCTTTACGGAAGCGTCTAGAAAAATTAATGCCGACAAACGAATTTTGACACTGAAACTGATTGAGTTAATGGGAAATTTTTCTTGTAGTATGAAGGCTTTTTCGATATAAATTTAGGACGTTTTGTGATATGCCAATGTGTGTTTTTGACCCAATATCTGTTTGAGTAACTTTCAATCAGCGAAAAGGACTTTTTTATAATATCATATTTTATACTTTGTTGGAACTTAATTGCTTTCACTAAAATTTACGAGCACTAACTAGACTGCAAAGAATGTTATCGTTTATTACGAATAGAGTTTATATTTATAAAAATAAACGTGATGGGTAAATCAAGTGATAGCATATTGGAAGTTGCGTTTATGATTGTAGGATTGAAGTTTTGCTTTCTGTATTAGTACAAGCTAACTGGGACGTTAGTGGACAGTTTTTCTTGGACACTACCTTTTTATTACGAGTGTTATTGTGATACAATGCAGTTATGCTTCGTTCTCAATTCTACTGAGGTTTTCCTGGATAATTGACAAAGAAACTGATTTTACTTACAAATTTATGTCATAGAAGACCAACTAATTATGTATTGTGGATTGAGTCTTTTTTTTCCCTGTTTAACCAAATACTGCTTCTATGTGGTTAAGCCTCTCATGTGAACATAATGGTTCATCACCTTCCCTCTCTATCGCAGAGTTAATTCAATGAATAATAATTATAAATTAGGCTAGTTTTGTCATTGACTTTTGCTTGTTTTTAATGGGATTTTTTGTTTCCTCCGTTTTATGTATTGACCTGTTGGCAGCGTCACAGGATACAATTATTCCATTGTGCGGCGAATGGCGGAGGATAGAACCGTGGTACCAAGAAGATTTGACTGGTGTTCATATTTCTTCAACCTAGAACTTCTGATATCATATATTAAGCTTTGCTGGTACGAAGTAATTGTGTAGGAAATAAATGTTGTCTATTTATTTTGATGGTCAACCAGCAACGTATTAGTTTCATTATTCTGGCGTTAAATGGTGTTAAACTTTAAGACTAGTTAAACTTTAAGACTAGTTAAAAGAGTTATCATTTTATGATTGTATTATTTTATTATCAACATTCTTCCTCCGTACTTCTAAGGTTTATTATTTTCCATATTCATTCTTTACATGTGACAGGCAATCTGTGATGTGTTATGAATTTTCAATTTTATCGCATCGGCAGAATGGAGACGGGTTTAATTTTAATTTGTAGAAGTATGCATTGGGTGGGGAATAGGAGAGGAGACTGTTGTCTGTTTTTGACAGTTTAGGCATTGGCTGAAAGGGGGTTCCTTAAGTGTTTGCCGTTCGAGCTGGATTTCCATTGGTTGTTGTTTTCCCTGCATATGTTGAATGCTGTTGTTTTCAGGCCATGGAAGAGTAGGAATGCGGTTTTCTGCAAATGTTTGTTTCTTATTTCTCGCCGTATGACAGGACGCTCTGTCTTGCTGGAAGATGTACTCATCATGCTTGAAGAATCTCTTGATATTTGTATGTTGTGACTGTACCGTTGATAAAGTGCAACATAAAGAATCTCTGTGTTGTGACTGTATCTCTCTGAGTTGACATGCAGCCCCATACCAAAAGCGATGCAGGCAACTTTACTACTCAACAATCTATAGAAATTAATAATAAATGAAAATTACTACTAAAAATATAATATCACTTCCCTTCACTCAACAATCCTGATCACAACAATCAAAATAATCATAATATCACAAATTGTATTAGATCACATTGTTTTTTTTTTTTATTATTATATCTTCCATTCATTCAAAAAACTTTATTACAGAAGATGGGAAAAAATCCCGAAAACGTTATATTTCAAGTTAGTCATCTACGTATTACGAATCATCGAACTTCCATCATAGACCTTCTTCATCTGTAACTGTGTATCTCCCTGTGTTTGTGTAACATTTCTTCACTAGATCTTCGTCTCTTCTGTGTTTCTTCTCTATTTCATCTGAGTTTCTCCACAAGTCCTGTGCTTCATTTATATTTCGTCCTTCAACTTTTACTTTACCAATTGGGTGACTTTTTTCATTGTTTTCTATTATTTATTTTAATTTATTTGTCTTCTTTTAATTAAAGGAGTGTTATTTATCTTAATTAATATATATTTATCACAACTCCTACGTTTATAATTTCTATTGGATTGCTTCATATTAATTGGAAATTCGCCCCAAGATGTAATAATTTTATTTCTTTATATCAGGTGATCTTATCATACGGAGTGACACCAAAATGGTGATACTTATTTAATTTTGTGTAGGGTTTCAGCTGGCGTTTCATAGTTGGTAATTTTGCAAATTTTATAAAAAATTTTTTGGAGTTTAGGTTGAAATAAATATTATGCACTAAAACAATCAAGAAAATGTGGATACTCGGTGGAAATCTAGATGACTTTACATCTCGACAGATTAAAATGAAAATGCGGACCAGTGATGGTTCCTTCTTTCCAACAATTTTATTGCCAAATAATTTAAAGAATAACTCCACCTTAATATTCAACTTAATTTAAAATGAAAGGCCGAGATATAAATAATAACGTAGCATAAATGAAAAATTTCAAATCGAACGCGAAGTATATAAAACGAACGAAAATCACGAAGGTCAAGATGAAGTGACGTCCCCATTACAGAAGAGGAAGTGACGTCCTCAGGGTATTGACTAATGTGAATACCCGTGCATTTATTTTTATACAAATGGTTTTTTTACGATGGCTTACGCTTTTTTACGATGGTAGGCATAATTTAATTTAATTAGGGATCGTTAATGGAAGAGCTTCTCTCTAATATTTATGGAACTGGAGCCTAAACTAGTCCCTTCGTGACGTCGATCTTAGATGTCAGCTGATACAAAATGAAGCGCCAGGAAGTAGCATTTTTCACACTTTAGTCGTGATTTTCATAATGAAATAATGGTTTTAAAATTTTTCTATTGCTGCAGTTGTTTTTTATTTGTTTCAAATAATCATATTCTGCCAAAAAATTTTGAGTGGAGTTGTCCTTTAACTAAATATTAAAGAGCGTGATAAATTTTGTGAGAAAGATTTAAACCCATCTTATGATTAATCTTATCTTTTATATAAAATAATCCATTTTGGAAAGCGTTGGAGTTCATTTTTATCTTTATATAGATAAGATAAAAGCGGGAGAGAAAATTGTTAACGTCGCCATTTTACAATTAACTGTTCGAGGGACGAAATAAATTTCTTAATCGAGATTTGAGTGAAATCAACTTTCCATTGTTAATCGTTCATTTCGATGCAAAATATTTGTCTGCCAATGTAAGTACGTTTTCGATAAACATATCATTTGAAATTATCTGCTACACTTACTTCAGAGTTAAAAATTCTATCAGAGTGTATTTGGTCTGAAAAAGTATAATGAACGCGTTCTCCATATTTGACGAATTCGTTGTTTTTCATTGAGTTAATGGAATAAGTTTTACCTAAGTGAAGAACTAGAAAGATTTATACCGTTACTGTCGATATTAATAAGCACATTTCAGCGTTCTCTGAAAAAACGCTGTTGCTTTTTAAGCAATTGCTGTTCTGGTTTAAAAATAAAAAATGATTAGACAGACACAACATCACTCCCATTAGGAGTAAAACTTAGCGCCATTTCGTGAGCGGGATCACGTGAGTATTCTTCCATTTCGTCCAATTTTCTCTTCATTACAATTGTATACAAAATCATTTTTACTGTCGGGATAAACTAGATTCCCTTATAATGAACGTAAAAAATATACAAAATCAATTACATCGTTTTATGTCTTTAATGGAACACCTTCACGGTTCTTGAAATTAAAAGGATGAAAAGCAGAAATACATCGAAAGGATAAGCTATTTTTATGTTTATTTATTTGCATGTTTTGCATCCTCAAGGACTACTAAAGTATGAATTTGTTTTCGGTAACTAAGGATTAAATTGGTAAAGATGAGGTTTGCATGCTTCATAAAAAGGTTAAGGGGTAAATTCATTTTGATACATAGTGATTCTCTTGTTTGGAATGGTAGATTATTTCAGTAAATAATTGGATTATATGGGAGTAAAGAAATTTTGATTTATAGTCTCTGTTGTTGTTGTTGTTGTTATAAATGGTATGCTTTAGCCATGTTTTTCAAAAGTGGGTAAGGTGGTAAAAGGCTAGAGAGCTGTCTCCTAAAATTTTGCTCCCATCAATAGATTTTTGAAGATTAATAAGTTCATCATACTGTAAACTGCGGTGATGTCCAAAGCCAAATCCGCATATAACAATTTGTTATACTTACTTTTCAAACCCGCTTATAGTAAAATTAATAGATTACGTGTTTAATGATATGAAGGCTGCAAATAGGATTTTTGGTATTTTTGGTTTTGCTGCTTTTGGAAGCTTCCATAAACCACGTGGCCCGGTCGGATGAGAAAAGCTGTGAGAGGAGTCGGTAAAAAGCTGTGTGAGGGGAGGGAGGTCCGAGCTCGACCTAGGTATTTTCGACCGTTGGTTTCGACCTGCGCCTTAACGCTCTTGGCCATCAAGCCGGCTTGTTAAATATTTTATTACAAATTTATTTTAAAAATTCAATTCAACTGAAAATAAGAACTTGTAAAGTGATAAATGATGTGAGAAATCTGATATTTTTAATATCACAGTTTTTACCGTTTTAACATCATAAAAATTCATTGTTTACGACGTTCGTGAATACCTGTAAATACTGAGAGCATCCATTTTGTGGGTTGTCACGTGATTTGATAAACGGCTTCAATTGGCTGAATTCGCTTTCCATAGGAAAGAATGGAGTGTCATTACTCGTTTTACTTACAGGGACTCTAAGCTGTACGAGGTGGGAGCGTTTGGATTAGTCGACACGCCGAAAGCAAATGATATCGATGTATAAAAAACATTAAGCACGCGACAATTACAAATTACAGACGCAAATTCGCTTTCAACTGTAAATTATTTTTGATTAGGATTTAGAAAGGCTCGATGAAGAAGGATGTACCTGAATGTACCCGAGAAAGATATTTTCCCAGTGATTGTAATTTATAGGAGTGGATAGTGTCACCATTTGCTGATTCAGAATATATATATAATTATGAAAAAATTACATAAAATAAATATCGATCGTATTCATTATATGTAAATATTTGTTGTGTATACCCAATTACAGGGGTAAACAGGCAAAATGCTCACGAAGGAACCAAATTAGATGTTTCTTGTCATATTTTTTATTTTAATACTGAATACTAAAATGAAAACGAAATTTTTCTGTGATGCACCAATTTTTAAAACTCGCCATATTAAGTATTTCCAATTTTCATCATCCCAAATATGCAAATTAGGACACATTCAAATCCTATCTTATAAACCGTAACAGATACACGAAAAATTCTAATTGAAGACTTGTTCTTTTTAACCAACGAAAAAAAAGGAGGTTCTCAAGTCGACGCGTATTTTTTTTTTATGTATGACCACGCATAACCTTTTACAGAATAATCCGATTTTGATGATTCTTTTTTTATTAGATACAGTATACCTCGAAATTTTGAAAAAAAAAATTCCACCCCAAGGGTAAAAAAATTGGGCTTGATTGATTTTCACGTGCTGATTTTCACCTTTTTAATCGATTCTGTTGAAACTTTTATATACTTGCGCTAACCTATTATTAAGTAACGAAAAGAGCTTTATGCTCAGAGGGTGAGGAAAGGTGTCTGTCTGTCTGTCTATCTGTCCGTAACTCTAACTCCTCCAAGGCTATGAAAGATTTTCAAAATCTGTTTTTGTCGGTCGTTGAAATTGACCTATGGCAAGAACCAATCGCAAATATTATCTAAATCGTTCAATAGCACGTGCACAAATGGTACCTTCGCTATCCCACTTAGCAATTTTCATGGGAAGATATAATAAGTAATATATCAAACAAATCGTAATGACGAGATAGAAGCGGGTATTAATTATTATTTTCGCCAATTGATAAATATGGTTCCGAGAATGAACCATATTGAAAATGGTTGTAATCGAAACAATGGCACGTGCTCTAATGGTACCCTTATGAGACCCTCAAAAATTTTCAATGATAAGATCTGGCATGTAATATATCAAACAAATTGGAATGCGATCAAATTTTAATGGTACAGACAGTTTTATTTACCCTATTATTCCCCTAAATTTCATCATCCTAGATGTTACAGAACTTGAGTTATTAACTTATTGATCTTGGTGGCGGCATTTTTATTTCTGTCCATATCTCACAGTCAGTTATCGTTCATATACGGACGAACTTTTTTGCTTAGAATCACCCATACTACCTACTCTAGAAGTTTGTACAATGAATTCTGAAGGAAATAAGAAAATATAATAATAAATAAAACATTCAACGCTTCTTCTTCGTTTGTTGCTGACTTTGGTCTTCCTAATTTAGCTCGATCTTTCACAGAGCCTGTAGCTTCAAATCTTCTAACCGTTCTCTCCACAGTCGATTTGGAGATAGGATCCATTCCAATTCGAAAAGTATCAAAACTGACCTTACTGATCTGTGGATACTTTGATGCAGAGAGGAGACGTTGAATACCACTATTTCCACTTTACCATTATTTCCAAATAAGTTTGGATTCATACTGAAGACGGCTACTTGGTAGCCGAAATGTGCATATATGATGAATAAACCTATTGTGGAAGTAGTGGTATCCAACGTCTCCTCTCTGTGGACAAAATGATATGCTAACAAAGACAAAGGAAACCACTGTTCCACAAGAAAATAATTTAATAACATTAACAAACAATAACAATATAACAGAATAATAATAATAATAAAACGAACAAGTATGTACATTTCGAGAGCCATGTCCTCTTCAGCGTGTACAAACGGGAACCGAAGTTAGAAAAGTTTGGGAAAAATTCCCTTAATTCTCGTATATTCTAACATAATCAGTCAAGAAAATAAGCTTATCAAGGAAAACCAATAAGAGTAATTCAAGCTCAAGACAGAAAATAATTAGAAATTTTTAACCAATCAAACTCTGGGATTAGTCCGAAGTCCGAATTTAAGAGTTGGTTGGTTGGTTGATTGTTTATTCGCAATCTCCAAGGATTCTAAAAAATTAAGTAGATGAGGAAACTTGGTGGAATGTAATATTTTTCACCCGACTCGGATCATAATCGTGTCCTTGATTGATAACATTGTCAGCACAAAAGTAAACATTTATTCTCCCATTTATTATGTGAGACAAATGCTCACTTATTCTTGTGGTAATTTTTCTTCGGATCTGGCCATAACAACAGCAATCCCATGAACCAATCTAGTCTTGAATATTCATATACTGAAGAGTGACGGAAGTTGGGGTTGTTGGATATAAAAAGCTGTATTAACTTCATATGTATTAATCCATAAACGATTCAGATCCATAAAGAAAGGGATTAAAGAAGGAACCTAAAAAAAGTAAGATAGACATATATCCCAGCCAACCTACAATTCTAATCATCAATCTAATCTCCCCTAATAAAATTATGCTAGGAGGAGGAGCCATATTACAAACTCTCAGCATAAATCATCATAAACATATACCAGGAAATATAATTAAAAGTCCCCTATTAACTAATATTTGATTAATTTGATTAGGACTTCATTTTATTTTTGAATTCAATTTCATTTATCTTTTGGACAAAATATTACTTTCTCATTATTATCTCATGTCATCGCCATTTATTTACTTTATCTATAGTAAAAGAATGGGTCCAGTAATAGCAGTATTGGTAGCGTCTTTATTGCGTTATATGCGTTTCGAGATAATCTCATCATCAGGAACTTTGTACGACTACAGACAATCGACAATCGAACAGCGCAGGGAAAACGAAACGAGCGGTACGAAAGCAACGCTTTCACTGCCATACTCATCCAGGAAGTAACCACGGGAAGTAACTGAACTAGGCAAGAAGCCAGATGAAACCTAGTTAAGTCATCCAGAGGATAAGATGGGGTCCTTACCTATAAGGACGAATAAGTTGATTGTTGATTGACGAGGGGCACGAGGAGCTATGAGATCCAGTATTCGGGAAAGATGGCCTTTTGGATGTCGTCGAAATTGATGTTCAGGACGTGTTGAGGCCTGCGATGCCTGAGGAAACTTCTAAACGTGAGTGGATGCTCCAGAATATCTGCAACCAGAGGATTGGGATGGTCCTTAATCTTCGGTAGCAACTTCTTCAGTGTAACTACCAATTGGAGGTTTATGGAAATCTTCAGCAATAGAAATATTTGTTGGGTGCAAAATGGCCTCAGCAGTTGACACGTTCTAAAGCCTAAACCACCCTATCGCGTCTCAGCGATTTAAGATCTATGGTATACAGTATTGAAACTGGCTCTTTGATTTGTCTAAGTTAAAGTTAAGACAAAAAGAAAATTAATTACTAACTTAGTTTTAATATATAAGAATTTAATCTTTATTTCAATTAAAATTTAATTGAATTAAACAAAGACAAGTTAAATTTAGTTAAGATGCTTTATTAGCACAAAAAGTTAAACTACTAAAGTGCTGTATAGTGGATTTATGATTCAAACATCATTTGAATCAGACATTGCGTTGTGTATTTTTTTTATTAAACCATTACTTTAAGTTACGACTTATCAAATCTTGGCTGTGAAGAATTAAATAACTGTGGTTGCAAATTGAGAGAAAACAGAGGCAGTAGACTAAGTAAAAAGCATAGAAATTTCAATTTTATTATTCACAAAAGATCTCATAAGTATCATTTTCCATCAGAGATATTGTAAAACAAAGAATTGCTCAGTAAAATTAAATAATGTTATTGAAAACATGAGATAAATAAGTCATAAGTGCTTGAATCAAATCAAGTTATTTCAATAATAAAGAAACTGTCAAATAGACAGGAGAACATACAATAATGTATGTGAAGAGAAAACTATAGAATAATTTGTGTGGCCAGCACAAAGTGAAAATTAAACATTAAACATTTAATGCAAGACTGAGCTAGGCGGGCTAAAGTAAAGTTATCCAGAAGTTATCAAGAAGTTGTTAAAATAAAACAACTTGCAAATTGATTCAATCACCAACAAAAGACCAGAGAAGTTATCTTCTCTACTAAACATTATAGATTCATATCCAAAGGATATGGAAAAAAAATTTAACATTAAATATACTTGACTACTCAACTCTGACTACATAATGGATGCAAAATAAATAAAGGGACACTAAAAGTTAAGAATTAAAAACCCCCCAAGAAAATATTGAAAGATAAATTTAAAATTACATATTGGCCAGGACTGAAGATAGAAGAAAAAATTTAAAAAAAATTTACAGTTAATTAAATTTGGAAAGGTTAAACGTCCGGATCACAATTAACTAAGAGTCCCTAACAGCATGATGTGCTCACGACAGTTTAAAGAATTAGCATGGTGAGAAGCGGATTAAAATGACTTCTGGAGAAGAGATTGTCTGGGAGGCCAGAACAACCTGAATCACAGTCTATGGAATAATGTCCATCTCAACAGAATTGGTGAGTAAGGATGAATATGGAAAGATTGCTTACAATATCCTGATACTGTTGAAAGGCTAATTCACAATTACATCTTTGGATGATTATCAGATGGACATCAGGTTATGGAAAGATACACAGAAGTGGCATGTAGATGGAATAGCAAAATCGCTGTTGGAACTGGAGCCGATGTTATGGCTCCAGAGGAGCACCCTTAGTTCTTAAAGCAGGCAGGGTGCCCAGGCGCGCATGCTGTAGGAATACGGGCAGCCCACAAGGGCTGCACCTCCTATTCAAACGCCTCTTCACGGTGGGTCATCGGTGTCGAGGGGAAAGGTGAAGAGGTACGAGGTGGTATTCGTATCCCCTTCGATGACCTTACAGAGACGCTGAGATGATGAATAGCGTCTCCGGAACGTAGCTGGGCCAAGCCGATGCCATTCAAGATGAAGGAAAGACCTGAGATGGATGGCGCCCTTCCTCCAGATGGCTGAGGCTGGCTGATGAACACCAGCAGATCGCTGCTGATGGGCCAGCCAAAGCTCTGTTCATAAAGGCGATGGAAGTGGCTAGGTTCAGCTTGTACGCAGCACCGGTGGAGCAGTCCATCAGAAATCGCACTGATTGGTAGGTAAAGTCAGTCAGAAGATAGTGACGAAAGAGGCGATCCTAAATGGACTGAGCAAACGGACACTCGTAGAAAACATAAGGAACTGTCTCAAGCAACCCGCAAAACTGGCAACCAGCAGATCTGACCACTCCCCAGCGATGTAGACATTGGAGAGAGTAGAACACATGGTGCAGCAAGCGCCATTGAAAGTTGAAGACCGCCTTCTCAAAGGCGAGAGACTTGACGGACTTCAAGATGGCTGACCATGGATATTCAGGGTGCCACCGTACGATGTCAGAAGTCGCACTCTGGTCAGACTGCTGGAAGAACCAAGATAGACGAAGGTTTCCCAAGTCCTGCGGGTCAAGTTGTCGAAGGCCAGACAGGAAAGATGACAAATATCGCCAGACTAGATGGCAAAAGTCCGGCGAACGTGAAATGATCGTCACTGGCAGCATGGATGGAAAAGTTAGCCTGTTCACTTTCAAGAAGAAGCGCAGATGCAGAAAGAAGAAGTTGGCCCAGATGGGGGGGAGGAAGGAGGAAGGCACGAATCAAGGCGGCCATTCTGGCCGCGATGAGGT
>JAHWFO010064543.1:3216-14213 GCA_023313115.1 Rhysida immarginata | reverse complement strand
AGACTAGCAAAGGTACCCGGCGTTGCCCGGGATAATTACACTTGGATGTAAACAGAACAATCTCAAAAAATTAAATTAAATTTTGCAATATCTTAAAAATAAACACATGAAAATGCTTAGAATTAATACAGTAAAAATTCTTAATGAAAATTTCGAAAAAAATCTTTTTAAAGGCTCACAATGGTGCTGGACCTCTCCAAGGATGCCACTGCTAGTCTAAATAATTTCTTACTCACGTAATCTTACCTCAGATGTATACTTAGTGTTGTTGCAATTTCCACTCTTCTCTCGATGTGTTGAAGCAAAACTTGGCTATTCATCACTTTGTGCAGTCTAGCAGTCGCCGATTCTTCTATTTACTTGCTTCCCATTTGCTCAATACATCACGGAGCTAAAGGAGTGCTTCCTCTGTCGTCTTTCCACTCTTTCTCAATAGTCTGCTAACTCTCCATTATCTCCAGTTACTGATCATTTTTAAAGATTATCAAGAAATTGTTAATCAAGTACTAAGAACTCTCTTTTCTAAGAAAAGCCTGAATAACAGGAATTCTATGCATTGTTACAAATTGAAACTTATCCATATTACATCATCATCTTATGTTCATTGTAATAATTCTTGGAAAGATTGCTTTAACATTACATCATCATTCTGTGCTCATTGTTATTGGTGAATTGCGCGTTGATACCATTTTTGATGCGAACACAATGGGCCTATTGTTGCACAAACTTTGCCTTGCATTGTTGGTCATGAGATATTTCTCATTAATATGCCTTGCCATAACCATGAATATCGATTTTTTATCGATATTTATTATTTTTCCGAAATCTGAGGTAGACAGTGGCCTTCCTCATGCTTTGAAGGTCATGTATGCGAAATTTTATCAAGATCGGAATAAAACTGTAGATTTGTATAAAAAACATACAGACAAACAGACCCACAGACCCACAGACAAACAGACCCACAAACATCCTTCTTTATATATATAGATGAATTGCAAACTAAATAACGAGGCCAGGGAGGCGGAGTCTGTGATTTACTTAGTACAACGAAGAAAACGATAAAAACTCAGCAGCTTCACTTGCAGATGTTCAAATAACTGAGTACTGCCCGAAAACCAAAAACTTGGGGCGTACATAATTTTGGATAAAGCAAAAGATTTGTTTATGTCACGTGGATTTCGTCAGAGAGCGCGATCAGCGAAACCGAAAGAGGCTGATGACGGGGCGACGTTACGTAATCGTCTAAGAGCCACTCCGAAAGCGACACGTGCGGAGAAGGAAAAAAGGAGAGTAAGAGAATCTTGGCAGCAACGTGGGAGGTCAAGATATCGAGACGGCTTTCAGGTGCGGAAAAATTCGAACATGACGTACGAGCGGATAAACGTGGTCGCTGTCGCAGGAGAGACAGAGAACGTTATTTGAAGGTAGAGGCGGCAGCTAAGGCATCTTCGTTCGGAGGATTTCGCGACAGCGAGCGGGTGATAGCAGCCGGCAAGGGAGAGGGTTCCCATAGTTGCTACACAGAAAGCAAGCAAGGACCCATCCTCGCTTCAGGTTTAAACGACGAGGAATAGCAGCATCGACTAACGAGGGCCATTGACCGAATTCTGACGGAGCTGTGCATCGAGACAAGCCCCGACGAAGCTCGAGGACCGAGCAAGAGCAGTTCACCGTCTTATTCACCGCTGACAGCTAATGCCTCGTCCCCGTCGGAGGAAAGCGGAACCAGCTTTCATTGCCACGTATTCTCCAGGCACGAACGGACTTTAATTGTTCATGAATTCAATAATTTAAGCTACGGGAGAGTAAAGTTAAATGTTACAGTGCTCCAGACGAACGTCATAGTGTCAGAAATTGTGCAATATCAGAGAGCCTTTGCTGACGACGCCATTGGATTTAAAGTCAGAGATTCAGTTCTCGGGATTTATCCCTTTTCCCTCGGAGCTTATTTACTAAGAGGTGTAGAGGGATTTATCCGGAGGCCTTGAAACTCAGTCCCGTATGCCTAACACGAATTATTTTTCTGTACGACAATTTTGATGGAACTCTAAAAATTACAGAACTTTCGCATAACGTGAGAGAGAGAGCCGTTGCTTCATTCTTAATTGCTTTTCCTAGGCCGGCGAAGCCGAGAGAGGCATAATTTGGAGACGTCAATTTGCTAAATTGTTTTACCACTAGTTTTGTTATAATGCCCTTTCTGAACTGATGAAAGAAATGCTTGAATCTTAATTTCTAGCGCCAGTAGCAGGTTCACCACGACGCATCGGCAGCGCAGCTCTTCGTAAAAACAGGAAGGCCGCGACTCGACTGGGCGTTTTGTGTCGTGTTCATTGTGGTGTTTACTTCGATGTGTGTGTAGAGTGTCTACAGGATCGGATAGACGATATCCTGATCATTTATAAGATAGTGCATGATACATACGTCGTTAAGGTAATGAATGATCAATTCTGACGTGATTAGTGTTTTTACCTCTACCCGTATTATTGTGTTACCAGATGTGTCGTACGAAGCATTGAATGTCAGCGCGCCATAACCGTATAGTGGTGCTATATTGTGTCTTATTTACTCAGCTATAAAAAGCGCTGTGTGGCAGTGCTTATATTGTGCTACGGTGTTTCTGTTGTGCTCGAGGGAGCGTTTCAACGTGTTCATCGGAGCCTATTACAAGCTTCATCCAGATCTACAATAGTTTTCCAGTTCGTCTCGGCGAGTTAACTTCTGCCTCGTCATTCGTCTGGAACCTCTTCACAACGCTCTCCTTTTCGCCGCTACATTCTTCTCAGCAGCTCCTCGCATCCCTACTTTGCGTCTTAGACCAGATGTCTCAACGAGCTACCTTCAGCCTCGCCATTCATCAGACATTTTCCGCCAGCTCCACAGATAAGGAGCTGATGAAAGACTTTTTTAGCAACTGCTCGACACATCTGGACGTTGCTACCCGAGTGTTGAGTTTAAATATTTTCGTTCGGGATGACCAACAGACTTTTTTTTATTGGGTTACGTTACCATGTTATTTCCACTGCTTATTTAGTTATTGACTTTTCGTTTAACGAAACGTTTTACATCGTTTTGTGGCAGTGCCACTTATTTTAATTTCTTTAATTTCTGGTCAATGAAATATTGATTTATAAATTTTTTTTCACGTTCAATGAAATATAAGAAACGTGTTTTGTCTCCTAAAGAAACCAGCAACACGCTTGATAATACCCACACGCCTCTGGTTTCCACTAACAAAGAGTCAAGATGATCGGAGAAATATAATTTTGAATTAAAAATCACATCGAGATCTTTAATCGACGTTCTGCGCTGAATTGAACTGGCCTTCAGAGTACAGTTATGATAATACGAGGGGCGATTGATAAATAAGGACTCCATGGCTGTAACTTTATTTTTTAACCGATTTTCAAAATTCTTTTTGTATCTTATACTCACATTTGTCCTCTACGTAATGCATTATTCACTTTTTGACATATTCCCCATCCCTTTCCACGCATTGCGCCAACGCGTGACCACTCCTGTGAACCCGTTGAAGAAAAATTTCGGGGGAGTTGTCGACACTAGGATTAAATGGCAGCTTTGGACCCTCTTCTGGAGTACGATAACGTCCGCCCGCATATGAGTCACCACACATTAAAGGCGTTGCAGTGCCTACAGTTCAAAGATGGAAAATTGCAGTTCCTTAAGGGACATGAGTTGGTTCTGACGGCGAGGTAAACGCTGCCATTCAATCCTGGTGTCGACAACAACCCGAAATTCCTGTTCAACAGGTTCCCCCGAGTGGTCACGCGTTGGTGCAAAGCGTGGAAAGGGATGGGGACTATGTCGAAAAGTGAATAGTGCATCACATAGAGGACAAATGTGAGTATAAGATACAAAAAGAATTTTGAAAATCGATTAACAAATAAAAAAAGTTACAGCCATGGAGACCTTATTTATCAGTCGGCCCTCGTAGTTAATGACTTTATTAGAATACTTTAGACAGAAGGATTTTGATGCATTTAGTGAAAGCCCGTTCAATTCTGCCCAAAGAGCAATAGAATCCAGCGCCGAAGACAGTTCGAGGCAGTCATCCCAGCAATGAATAACGGAAAAACAGTTTCAGATAATCCGCGTATAACAAATACTTGATCCGCAGATCGACAAAATTTAATGCTAAATCAGCAATAAAGATGTTAAAAAGCACCGGGCCCAAAGGAGAACCTTGAGAGACACCGCATCGAATTCTACCAGTAGCATAACTACCATTCGGGTCCTTGATGTTAAAACTACCCACGTTAAGAAGTGAAATGACCCAGTTTCTCACGTTATCCGCAAGGCCAACATTATCCAATTTGTTCAGAGGGAGAAGCAAAGTAAGTAGAATTTAATTGGTAGTACTTTAAAAAAAAAGAACCCCAAAACTTAAGAGTAAACGTGGCTCGTTAAAAGACTTATTTTGGTTTTAAAATTGCGATTTTTTTTTATAAAATACAAAAATTCTTTACAAAAGAATGTTCTATACAATTGAGGAATAGGCATTGCGATCTCAATTACAAAAGAAAATTATTTCTCGGAATTAAATAAAGAAATACTTTCTCGTCAAATACGGCAAAACACTGTAATGAGAAATATTTATCGTTACATTGAGCGAGTTGAGAATAAATATAAAAAAATTGAGACAGACCAATTCCTTATAAAGAATAAGAAAAAGAAATTTCAAAAATTCCCATTTAATGTCTAAAGAAAGACTGCGAAATAATAATTAATTATTAATGGCGAATAAAATTGAAATGTGCAGCATGGCGTCCCTTATGCGCGTTATTGTTGAAATAACATTACAAGAAATTTCATTATTACTTTATGGGTAAACTCGCAAAATAATGATACTCGGTAAAGAATCATGGCTGCTGCGAGAAAGTGAGAAATTCAATTAGAAAATAAACTTCAAACGGCGGGGTAGGAGTAATTTGCAGAGCATTGGAATGAAAAATGATAAATAGAAGTTTAACGCCATGCTGCAGGCTAGTAAGGACGTGGAGGAACTGAAGGAAGAACGACTGGTCACGCCAGAAACTGGAAGTGGTCTGTCTGAAATAAAAAAAAAACCAGCAACCACGGAAAAAACATCAACAATAGCGGGACACACATCCTCGTGATCACGAAAATTATTCGCTAGCTGCAGACAGTGATAATCACGTGGAGATTTTGTAATTAACATCTATTAAAACAATATATACTCAACAATCATCGTCTGCAAAGCAGTAAAAAAAATTTAAAGAATAGAAAAAATAGAATAATTAATTACAAACAATATTATATCTATTTTTACATAAAAAATCTGAGTTTTCCTGAACATAATTTATGAAGCAACAGTTAACGCTATCGAAGTCCTTGCTAAAGTCGAAATATAGGACGTCTACCTGTAACCTTTGGTCGATATAAGGAACCAAATAATGCAGCAAGCATGCCAGATTATTGGAGGTAGATCTTCTCCTCCTGAACGCATGTTGCTCTTCAGGTAGATTGAGATCAACGAAGGAGGCGAGATGGTTAGCAACATATGTTTCAAGAATTTTAGCAGGGTAAGGAGGAATCGTAATCTGTCTGAATTCATTCAGTAGACGGGGCCTTGCTGACTGAGGATAGGGAACGATGTTAACGATCTTCCAGTCGCTTGGATAAACGCCGGATGCCAAGGAAGCATTAAACAATACCGCAAGAGAGCCCTTGAATACAAAATCGGGTATGCCTTTATGGTGGACAATCTTAGGCACAGTCATTCGTTTAGCCAAAAGAAAGATTTCGGTAATAACGAAAGTTTACCTTCAAGCTGATCCCAAAACGATGAGACTCGCTCGTCAGGAAAAGATAAGACACCGTCGCTCCCCATAGTTTGTTCAAAATACGATGCTATCTCTTCTGCTGAGAAATAGTTCGACCAAGATTGGGCAGAACGCCTTTTACCAAGTAATTCATTTGCGGTGTTCCAAAATAGGCGACCCTGCGAATTTAAATCTTTCTCCACCGACTGATAATATCAACAAAATTATTATTATACGCAGTCTAAAAATTCTTCCTGACCTCCTGAAACGCAAGATAGTCCTCAGAATCCTTAGATTGTTTAAAAAGTCTATGTTTCAATTGTTTCAGTTTCTAAAGTTGGATTGTGTTATTAGAGGTCCAAATTGGAAGCTTTGACCTCATAAACTTGAACTTAGAAGAGTTAGTTAAAGTAACATTTTTGATGACAGCTGCAGCAAATTCATCCATTATAATATCCCAGATCTGCTCAACAGACTGGGAGTCATCAAGAACGGACCAGTCTAATAACGAGAGATCTTTAACTAAAATTCAAAAAATAGGCCTTCTTAAAATCACACCGAGAAGAGCAGAAATGTAGTACCAACTGCGGGCGCTCAAAATCACAGACGACCGCCAAAGGCGGATGAAATTTATCTTCAAAATCAATCACTGACGGTGCACGTTTAACCACTATATGTTTAGAGGCGTATATCTTGTCAAGGGTGTCGCCATAAGAGTTTTTAATTTTATTATAATTACTGATCCCAAGTTCAGCTGCCCACACGTTCGTCAATCTAAGCCTAGTAGCATTAATATTGTTGGAATTCCGAGTCGACTGGGAAACTGTATGATTAAAATCCCCGGTAATAATGATAACACCCGGCAGAGTAATAGCAAATTCAGCCAACTCGTCAAGAAATAACTAAAACATGTTATTAGAAATCAACGGCGGGATATAAACGGACCAGATATTTAAACTATTACCATGATGATTCAGCCGGTCATGCTTCCCACTAGAAGACAGCCTAACCCCAGCCACATCTATCGATGTAACAGTTGAGCTAAATTTAATCCCTTCTGAGGCTATACAATTAAGACACCACCACCTCTTTTCGCACTCGTCCGATCGGCCCTGTAAACTGCAAACGATTCATTAAATAACAGTAATGATTATTGTAGAATTCAGCCATGTTTCCGTGAAAGAGTAGACCAAAGTTTTTTAAGTGATGTAAACTGAAAAACTTGGACAGTCTTAGTTTTGATACAAAAGTTCAATCATCAAATTTTGCTGAGGGCATGATGTTCTCTGCGCCATAAATCTGATTATGTAATTGGCCAAAAAACTGAGAGATGAAGGTACCGGTAGGCCATAAATCTGGATTAAATAACTGTTGAGAAACTTGCTTGTCAACTGCTAAATAAAATGAAGAATAAGAGTTGTAACGGGTTTTAAGTCTGTGACATTCAACGATGTCCTCTGGGCTAATTATATCCACAATAGCAGCTTTTACTTGGGAAACATTTGTATCAAGAGGTAAGCGGGAAACAAAAACCTTATCAATAGAACCGTGAATAGCTATATTGTGACGCGCTTTAAGTATAAATTCCTTCGCATTCCCAAAGATCATTACTTTTTTCGTACGCAAATCTGAACTCACTGTTGAGGGTTTAGTAGTAGGTTAATCTAAAAAGCGTCGATTTGGTACAACATCCGCGAAATCAATCCGGTACTCCAAACAAGAGGGTGTGCGCGTGACAGCCGCAGAAGCCGTATCCATGAACGATGGAGAAGGACGCACTTCGGCTCTAACAGGTTTTGAACCCACAGACGGAGAAAATAAATTTAACAACTTGTCGATTTTCAAATACAAAACCCTATTCTGACTCAGGATATCGTTGTTAATTTTGATAAAATCATTAACCGTGTTTATCAGTTTTTCGGCCGCCTCTAAGACTAAATTTGATGTTTCAATCCTCTCCTCTTTAGAACTCTCATTTCTGCTTTTATTAGCAATTAATGAATGAACTGAGGAAAAAGATGGCTCACTCAGCTCGTTTGATTCCCTCCGGTTGAAATAATTACTAGTGGACTCACCTTCACAGTATGGGCAAGTCCATTTACCAGCAAGAATTTGCCTTTTTTCAACATTCACACATAAAGCAAGATAAATTCCAGCACAAACTTTTAATAAAAATTTAAATAATAAATAAATATATAAAAATAAAATAAATACAAGTTAATAATTTCAGCAATAAAAACAAGTCTAAAACAGTATTCAAAATTCAATAGATTGTATGAGATATAAATTTAAAAATCCAATATAATATATACAAATTAAAATCTAACACTATATATATAACTAGAAGAGGCACCCGGCGTTGCCCGGGATAATTACACTTGCACAAACTTTTCTTTTCATTGTTAGTCATGAGATATTGATTGTTGATCCCTGCCTTGTGTTGGTGCATTGCGTGTTGATACCATTGTTGATACCTATTGTTGTACAAACTTTGCCTTGCATTGTTGGTCATGAGATATTTCTCAATTATATGCCCTGCCATAACCATGAATATCGATTTTTTATCGATAATTATTATTTTTCCGAAATCTGAGGTAGACAGTGACCTTCCTCATGCTTTGAAGGTCATGTATGCGAAATTTCATCAAGATCGGAAGAAAACTGTAGATTTGTATAAAAAACGTACAGACCCACAGACAGACCCACAAACATCCTTCTTTATATATATAGATTTTGCTTAATAATATATTTTTATTCAGTCTTTAATTTAAGATACAAAAATTATATTATTTAAAATTCCCAAAAGTGTTTAAATCATGTCTTAAAATATCGGTGTATATTTTCTTCCAAATTCCATTTTTTTACTTTTGAGTTTGCAACATTTTATTATTACTGAAGATTAGATTGAAATAATGCACTAACATATAATCTACTTGTTTTTGCATTGAAGTATATTTATTGAGAGGTATTTCCCTTAATTTATTTTTTGTGCTCTCGTATCATATGGAATTTTTTTTCAAAGTTTCCATATTTATTTCCTTCTTTGCATATTTACATATTCTTAAAATATACAATTGGTAATAGTTAATGACTGTTTTTTTCATTTTTAAAAAGATAATTTATCATATACTGTTGTAATAATATAACTGGTTTCAAAATGTTTTAAAAGTCGCACCCAAAATTGGTAAACAATATTGCAGAACAGATTGGTTGGTTTGGTTTGTTTGGTATTAACGTCCTTTTCAACTGCTATTGTCATTTCAGGACGGCGTTATAGGGGCCGCAAATTTTGCCTCGCAAAGGTTCTTTAACGTGCAGCCGGCGAACGACTACACGGGACCAACGGCTTTACTTCTCTTCCAAAGGAAGTGCGTGATCTCAGGATTTCTCCCTGAAAAATCCTCGTCGTCCCCGGCCGGGATCGAACCCCCGTACTCGGGCATCAGAGGCGATCACGCAACCGCTGAGCCACCGAGGCCGATCAGAACAGATTGAAATAGTGCTTCAAAAATTTGCCTCAGTAAAGGTCATTTAATTATCGATTTAAGCATACGCATGTTTATTATTTCCCAGATAAAAATCTTCGGCTGGTGGATCGACGGACATAAATTGTTAAGAAAAATATACATGGATGTACATCGATTAGTGTTTTCGATATCCTACAAACAACAGGAAGAAGTTTATCTTAGGCGAATGGAAAGGACAGTCGACGTGTTCTGATGAGGGAGAAGGTTTGTTAAGTGATAGTCATTTTTTTAGAATTTAGCAACTTTGTTTGTCTGGTGAAAACTTGTACGAAGGGCGATTGATAAAAAAGATCTCCATGGCTGTAACTTTTTTATTTCTTAACCGATTTTCCAAATTCTTTTTGAATCTTATACTCACATTTGTCCTCTATGTAATACACTATTCACTTTTCGACATAGTCCCCATTCCTTTTCAAGCACTGCGCCAACGCGTGACTAGTTGGGTGAACCCGTCGGAGAAGAATTCCGGAGATGTTGTCGACACCAGGATTGAATGGCAGCGTTTACCTCGCCGTCAGAACCAACTCATGTGAAAGTCGCAATGTGCAAAGTCTTTCATTTTTGAACTGCAATTTTTCATCTTTGAATTGTGGGCGCTGGAACGCCTCTGGTGTGTGGTGACTCGTGTGCGGGCGGACGTTATCGTACTCCAGAAGCGGGTCTAAAGCTGCCATTCAATCCTGGTGTCGACAGCAACTCCGGAATCACTCTCCGGCGAGTTCACCTAACTAGTCACGCGTTGGCGCAAAGCGTGGAAAGGGATGTTGACTATGTCGAAAAGTGAATAGTGCATTACAGAGAGGACAAATGTGAGTATAAGATACAAAAAGAATTTTGAAAATCGGTTAACAAATAAATAAGTTACAGCCATGGAGACCTTATTTATCAATCGCCCCTCGTATATCTTCTATCTATATAAAGAAGGATGTTTGTGGGTCTGTCTGTGGGTCTGTCTGTGGGTCTGTTTTTAGCACATTTTCTATATATAGAAATGTGCTTATGTGATCGGTTTGTCCAGCTGTCCGTCCGTCCGTCCGTCCGTCCGTCTGTAGACAATCCCACAATTCATTGCGTTGCATGTATTGAATTGCATGTATTGAAATCTCACAATTCACTCAATCATGTCTTGAATTGCTGGAAGAAACGAATTATCCTCGCATTTGGTAAAACGCGTGTTGAGAACATGGGTTCGGTTCTGCGCGTGCTCTAAACGTTAATGAGATGGTGTGCGTGCAGGATGCACGTGTTTGACGATTATTAAAAAGGCAGTTCGGTCCCTAAATCAAGAGAATTTTTTTATTCCTAGGGAGCTTAGCATTTATTACGATAACTTGAAAACGAATTAACTTTTTCACAATCTGTTTTCACCAATCCATTAAAATGGGACAGAGTACGCAGAAGTACGAACGTGAGATAACAGGAATAAGAACGTGCTCTAATAGCACGTGCTTTAATGGTGCCATTATGATACCCTCTTAAACATTTCCTATAACAAGATATGGCATGTAATATATCAAACAAATTGTCATAACATATCATGAACGAATATAAAAGAGTAACTAGTGATAGCAAGTATCGGTCTAATGGCACGTGTACGTGCAAGAATGTCTCATGAATGAATAGTTATTGGTTTAGTAGCACGTGCCCTAATGGTGCCCTATGATAC
>JAHWFO010064492.1:178640-323794 GCA_023313115.1 Rhysida immarginata | reverse complement strand
TAAAGGCCTCTAACTCCCTTTCTTTTGATGTTTATCGTAAACCATCAAACCAGCTTAATTTTATCCCGTCAGATTCCAGCCACCCGTGAAACCACAAGCTTGCCACGTTTATCTCTAGGATAGACAGAGCGATCAACCTTCCATTGGATAAGAAGACCCTGAATAAAGAAATCTCCACAATTAGAAGGATCGCCACAGGAATGGATATAACCAAAGGACCATCACAAGGATTTTAAAAAAGAGGACGTTCCATAAATTTATCAAAGACAACACGACTTTAAAGAAAATCAAAGGGAAGTACACCACGATATCAATACCCTTTAATAATCAATTAGTTAAGGGCCTTAGCTCCATTTTTAGTAATCACGACCTGGCTTTATCCTTCAGCAACCCAAACCAAGCAAAGCTATTACTGGGTAACCCAAAGGATAAGGTCCCCCCACTCCTGCAGACTGGAATCTACAAGGTTAAGTGTCCTCAGTGCCCCAAGTTTTATTTTGGACAGACGGCCCGCAATCCTACCATTCGATTTAAGGAACATTTGGCCCACTTGAAGTATGGAAGAAGAAACATGTCCGCTGTGGCGAAACACTCGTTGGATACGGGACATAGAATATCGTTCAACGATCTTGTACTTGTTAAAGCAATAAAAAATAATCGCCTTCTGGATGCCTTTGAAAGTTTAGAAATCTCATCAGCCAACAGCAGAAATTTACTAAACTCCGACAAGGGACCCATTGGAGATTCTCAACTGATTAACTATTGGTCCAAACGGACCAATCACTGAATTATCCCCCTTAGTGGGGTTTATCACATTTTCTGCCATTGGTGCTTTCAGACTATAAATATCGGTCTTGTTCTTTTTCACACTCAGTATCATCTGGTGTGTTACTCCCTTCTTTTCCACCTGCTGAATGATGAGAGCTTCGCCCTCGAAAAGCGCTTCTAGGATTAGGTTGTATTTTTCTTTTTACTTAATTTTTGTTGTGGTTAAAGAGTTATTTCTTTTGTCTTTACTAGTCTATAAGCCGAATTTTTGCCGTTAAGTAATTTATTAATCCCTTCTCTGCTTAAATAAATTTCTGATAAAAGTATTCTCTCTCTTTGCAGCATAATGAGAATCTCTAAAAGGCTGTGGCGGCCATATTGGAAAAAGTACGAGTGGGGGAGGGCCTTAAATGAAAACAGCGTTTTTACGTGTTATTCACTGCAATATATACCGTAAATACATGAATCTAAACAGTTATTCAATAGATAATGAATTCAAAATGGAACATCGAAGCATCGAAGATTCAAGAAGATCGAAAAATTCGAAGTCGATACTTTTTGAACATTGATACATGAGCTACCATCGATACTATCGTCAAGCAATAACTTATAAAATTTAATATAACTTAACAGCACATTGTGCAAGTATAAACAATATACAGTGCATTATTTCACGTCTTTTTCCTCAATTTTCCATCCACTTTTCCACTGTTAAAAGCAAATGATCTGGGGTTCGGTAATTTGCCCCATGGAAATTTTCCCCAAACTGACGCAAACGATCTTTGGAAGAAGTTAGTTTTGTATAACGGTAGCTGTTGGCAACGAGAAATTCGAATAAAAAGTGAATTAATTTACTGCACAATGAACTGGATACTGAATATGCAATGTAATTAATGTATAATACACGGTAAATTTGTGTGAACATTGTCAGCACAGAAAGCAACTTCGACAAAAGCAACTGCCTGAACTTCGTCGAGGAAATTTGTAAGTTTATAGCCCTAAAATTGAAAATTTTATTACAAGTAAATGTAGAAACGTAAAAATGCATGTAACTGAACTTTCTTGTCTTTGTTCAACATTATATAAAGTTTAAATTCACCAAAGTTCAATTTATTTTGGGACATTTCCCCCATTAAAATCATTGGAAGTTTATAGCCCTACATTTTTAGGGAAAGCTTTCCCATTCACACATCAACCAAAAAAAACAACAGAACATTATAAAAAATCAAGTAATCTTTATTCAGTTTAACATTTTTTATAACATCACTGCATAAGCTTTCCATATCTTGTAGGCTTTGGTTCGAGGCAGTTTTTGATCTTTGGAAGAAGTTAGTTTCATATTACGGTACCTGTTGGCGACGAGTAATTTGAATAAAAATAGTGAATTAATTTACTGTATAATGAACTGGACACTGAATATGCAATGCAACTAACGTATAATACACAGTAAGTTTGTGTGAAAATGCGAAATAGGAACGAAAAATTTTAAAAATGTCAATAATATTCTATCAAGATAATTTTTTTTTTTTTTTTTTTTTTTTTTTGCTGCTGGTCAGGAAAAATAACGTGATCAACAGTTACTTTGAGGCCTACACTGACAGGGAAGGTTTTCCCCACACACATCAACAAAAAAATAACAGAACATCAAATTTCTTAATGAAAAATCATGTACACTTTATTCAGTTTTAACATTTTTCATAACTTGAATGCATAAACTTTCTTGTAGACTTTGGTTCAACACAGTTTGGAAGTAGCGATCTTTGAGAGAATTATTTTTGTATTAGATGTTGGCGACGAGAAATTCAAATAAAAAGTGAATCAATTTGTTGTATAATGAACTGGACACTGTATATGTTGTGTAATTAATTTACACTGGCATAACAATGAATTATGACTAGCACCCCTTTAAGGCACACGCATGGTTCGCCCCAACGATTACACGTTGCAAAATTTGCATAACAGGCTGAGAAAGCTTTAAAACTGGTGCTTCAAACGACAGGTGCATGAGCCTGCAGATGGATAAACGTCCGGATTTAACGGACATCTAGAAAGGGGTGATAATATGCTATCACAGCAAAGGTGGCACCATCTCTGAAACTGCGCGATTTATGAACTGTTCACGGTCCGCTGTATGAAGGTGTACAAAGAGTGGACAGCAGGAACAGAAATCACGTCCCAACGTCATCAATGTAAAGCGTCACGAACTATCGACCAACGGGGTGAGGGGCACTTCGTAAAAGGTGACAGGAGAGCCACAGTCCATCAACTGACCACTAGATTCAACAGTGGTGCCAACAGACGTGTATCTGACATTACCGTTGAAGGCACCCTGCTACGGATGGGCCTGAACAGTTCACGCAGCGCCTCCTGCAGTCATCGTCAACGACGCCTAGACTTTGCACGTGAGCTAAGGACCACCATTGGACCACAGACGAGTGGGCTAAGGCCGCCTTCTCTGACGAGTCAAGGTTTTTGCTCCATAAGATTGACCGACGATGGTGAGTGCATCGTGAACGCCATGGAAAGAGACTGCAGGAGGCTACTGTGGGCCGAAAACAGGCTGGTGGGGGTAGTGTACAAGTGCGGGGATCTTCTGTTGGGAGCAGTTAGGTCCACTGATTCGTCTAGAGGGCAATTTGAATGCCTGTGGCTATCTGTCAATCGTAGCGGACCAGGTGCACCCGTACATGCTCACGATGTTCCCCCAATGTGATGGTGTGTTCAGCAGGACAATGCACCCTGCCACAAGGCACATCTTCTTCTGAATTGTTTCGAGGAACACCCTACTGACTTTCAAGTGTTCTCTTGGCCATCTAATTCGCCGGACATTAATCCAATGGAACATTTGTGGTAGCACCTTGATTGCCATGTAAGACAGCTGGACCCTCCACCTATGACTCTCGAAGCTCTGTGGAAAAGCTTCATGCGGAATGGACTGCTATACCATCGGACACATAGTGATGAAGGGTGGCTAATCCCATTACTAAGCGGGTGGTCATAATTCAGTGATATGACAGTGTATAATACGGTAATTTCGTTGTGAATTTCATCAGAACAGTAGATTGGAAGCAGAGACCATCAATATTGATGGTCTCTATTTGGAAGTAGCGATCTTTGGGAGGAGTTATATTTGTATTAGATGTTAGCGACGAGAAATTCAAATAAAAAGTGAATTAATTTACTGTATTATGAACTGGTCACTGTATATGCAATATAATTAATGTATATTACACAGTAATTTCATCAGGACAAAACCTCCTCCAGCCACAGTCAGTCGTTGCAGGGCTGATATTAATCCTTTTGTAAAATACGATCCAACAAGTTTAGGTGCCTTTTTAGGCCAAAATTATTCACATTTGTCAAGTTATAGTACTGTCAAGAAATATTGTTATATCATCTGCTTTTTCATCTGTAAATTGTTAAAATCATAGTATGGTCAAAACATTGTTACATTGTTATTTACTTATAATAATCTTATAATATTATTTAACCAAAATATAAAATACTTCAAATACAAAGTTAATCGAATAATGGTGATTTGCTGAACTTCAATGGTGATTTCCTCCTTCAGCTTAAAGTTTCAGAATAAAGTATAATAAAACATAATTGAAATTTTATTTTTGATGTGTTGTCATTCATTTTAGATTTTATCGCTTTGTAAATAAGAGTTAACAGAAAAATAAGTTTGGAGCCAAAACAGCAGGCACCATCAAGTTTCCTTTTGTCCGGGTACAGTTTGTCCTACAGCCGAGAGGCTACTTGCTTTTTGTGTTATCGCCGTTGTGATCGATGATCAATTAGACTAGTTTCTGTCTTCACCAACAGAGGGCGCTACCTTCGCTATTGTCTCCACTAATCAGAATACTCGTCGGCTGTTGGTGCAGCATCGCAGTGGTGGGAGATATATAAGGGACTGCTTTCGCTTGGAAGTCAGTATGGTTTCAATCCTATTTCAAATCTCTACACCACGACTTCTACGACTGCTCAGGACTACCGATGACTTGCTCAGGACTCGTCAGACTGCTAAGGCAGATATGTAAGTATTTTCCTAAACGGCGTTGTGGCTAGCATCTGATATATATTAATATTCTTTTTATTAATACACAAGGTACGTACAGAATATAAAATTGTAGTATCTTTTTTTCTACAGTATTGCTTTCAATTTCACCATTACAATACAAACGTAAGGATTCTCGACTGCTAAGGCAAATTTGTAAGTACCCATTTCATATTTTCCTAATTGGCGTTGCGACTAGTATCTGATATTTATTAATTCTTATGCTTTTAAATGTTATAGATTTCCTATTTATGGCTCCATCGAAAACTCGAAGAAGCTTCAGGGCTGATGTTAAATTGAAAATTGTTGCTTACGCTAAAGTCCACGGCAACCGTGCTGCTGGGCGTGAATTCAATGTGGATGAGAAAAGTGTGCATTCCTGGCGTAAAGAAGATAACAGCTTAAAAATGCTGCCATCTACGAAAAGAGTATGTTACAGAAAAGTTAAATACCCTGAAGTAGAGGAAAATTTGAAGCAGTGGGTGCTTACTCAGCGAAAAGAAGGAAGAGCGGTTTCCACCATGATGATTCGGACAAAAGCTAAAGCCATAGCATAGGAACTAGGATGTGACCTTTTTATAGGTGGGCCCAGTTGGTGCTCGAAGTTTTTGCGTAGGAATTGTTTGTCTGTGCGGAGAAGAACAACTGCTGGCCAAGCGTTGCCTCTTGACTGGGAAGAAAAAGTAGCAATATATAGAGAATATGTCATGAAAAAAATGGAAGAGATGAATATAGGCCTCTCAAAAGTCTTCAACATGGATTTGTCTCTAACTTTTGATTGCCCTATTAATACAACTGTTAGCCAAAAAGATGAGAAAACTATAAACATTACGGCCGCAGGAGCAAAATAGGTGTATTTTACCATAGTACTTTGTTGTTCCGCAACTGGGGAAGAATTAAGGCCAATGGTTAGTTTTAAGTGGAAAACTGTCCCACATGAAACCTTTTCAAAGAATGTTTATGTTCATTGCAATGAAAAGGGGTGGATGAACGAGAATGTTATGGATTAGTGGATAAAAAATTGTTGGCACAGGACACCTGGGGCCTTTTTCAATCCAAAAACGTTGCTTATGTTAGATTCAATGCGTGCACATTTGAAAGATGCTGTTAAAAGTCGTTTCTGAAAACTCTCTACAGAACTGGCAGTGATTCCTGCAGGAGAGAGTAAGAGGAGAACTAAAAAAAAAAATAATAATAAAAGAAAATCAGAAAATACGGAGAGTTGATTCAGATAAAATGAGATGACTTTGCAGTTCTGTTACGATGGTGTAATACCATGGCGCCACCATCGGTGTGTTCGATGTGAGAGCCACGTTGTTGGACTATCGCCCAGCACCGTAATTTCCACTGAAGTAGGCCGAGTTTGAGGGACTCCATGGGAAGTTCGTTCCACACCTGCTGACACACTTTCCATAGCCCATCAACGGTTCTTGGCCAGCGACTTCCGAGCCGTCGTTTCAGGAGCCCAAAACCACAGAAATCCATCGGTGATGTGTCAGGAGATTTTACAGGCACATGAGAGAAGGGAATAACTCGTATGGCCGTCTCCTGTTCTATCTTCCTGTAGTAAGCCACAGATGACTTGGCAGTGTTCAGTTGTGTTCAGTCACTCAGTTGTGTGACTGCGTGCTTTATGACGTCGCTCCAGCCCAAGATTGTCATGAATTATTCTGAAGACTGTTGCCTGTGAAATACCTTTCCTTTGGGCTAGACTTCTCTGTGTGGGGGGATTTTCTTTCAGCACTTCAGACCGGATTTCTCGCACCACCTGAGCTGGGCGTGTTTCTGGTCTGCTTCTCTGCTCGTCCACATTCATTAGATGGTCGCAATTTTTTTTTTTTTTGATTATTCGACCCACAGTAGCTTTAGATACCACAATGCCATTTCGTTTGCATAATTCCACAATGCACGAAAGACTGAAGTTAGCGTCGGAAAGGCCAAATATATACCCTTCCCAAAAAGCTGTGATTTTGGAAGCCATGTTTCAGCACGAAATGTCCCAAATAACAGCAACAAGTGTATACAAAGCTAATCCCCATGAATAGTGGACGAGTCATGCAAATCACATTCCATCAAGGTCATACACGGCGTTTAAAGTAGTCTCATTTTATCTGAATCAACCCTCCGTACAAGGAATCTTCTACAAAGAAAAACAGGATTTGACATCAAAACAGTAGTCAATTGGCAGTTAAGCTTCTAAAACATCAACAATCGAGTTCAAGTCTAATTGTATATCTTCTGGGGGGAAGAATAAAACATTCGTGTTAAGCATTTTGAATAAGGGTAAGAACTTGGCGAAATTCAAGAGCTTGGAGGTTCTAAAGTTTCAAAAATTTTTAAATTACTTGTGAGTCCTCAGGATAGACGAAACGGCAATCCGAGACAGGAAACTGACTTCATAATCAGAAGAGGTTTTCGAATAGAAACGGTTCCGGCTCAATTCTTAGACAGCAATGATGAGTGCAACGGGAGAGTACATGGACGCAAAGTTTTCTGAAATAGAGATGGCCGGGCGGGTAGAACACATTCAGTTCGGCAAAAGGCATGTTCTCTTACCGAAAACTTCACCGACTTAATCGTAGTCGCAACAGACTCGACGATTTATCCATAACACTCCGCAAACTGTTGGTTCAATCGATCCATACAGATTATATTGTATTCCACAATCTGCAGCCGAAATTAGTCATCTTATTCAAACCATGGAGTGGCGTTCCAGTTCTCTTGGAGAAACTACTGAGTCGACCAATGCTTGTTCACTGGCTGGAAGCGTAGACGCCACTCACCAAAAAAACTAAGCGCTTGAAAAAAGAAAAAAACTTCACGCGCAATCAACGTGAAACGATGTCATTCTAAAAAGTAACAAAACCTCGAGAAAAAATAATTGCTGATGCCTAACGAAAAGCAACAAAGGGAAAAATTTCGCCATTCAACAATGAGTCTTTTTCACAAAGCAAGCTCATTTTCAAAATTAAGAAATGCTAAATATTTAAATATATAGTTACACTGAATTCTTACAAACCTACTGAAAAGAGAAACGGAAATTCTTTTGTCATTATCTTTCATCTGGTTCAAAGAAAAACTAACCCCAGCCCAATGCGTCACAAAAACTCTAATTCGCGAAGTTATGAAGGAGGAAACGACTTACGTGGTCACGACAATTGTTTCCTTCTCTGATGATTAACGGTAACTTGTAGATAAGTTTTGCGTGATTAAGTCTGGCCAGACTAAAACGAGGAAAAAGAATCCTCTATAAGAAGTTATTCGTCAACCGAGAAAAAAGTCTTATAACCCAAATCAACGCTTAATAACGCATCTTGTGCACCCATTATTAGAATCAGTCCGTCGGGAGGGGGACACAGTAACCTCCCTAAAAAAAATTAAATATATATTTATAGTCTCCACCAACACCAGAGAGCGATAATCGAAGATGACGTAGTAAAAGATGGGGCAGGCGGGGTAACAAGTGGATGGTAGTCCGACAACGAACAGAAAACGGGAAGATAACAGTGGTGGAACCCGAGCCAGGAGTCAACAAACTGTGGGTACAATGCGCCAGAGTAAATGTGTGCACAGAGCTTAATTCTGTAAAAGAACAGAATCGAAAGAAGGGCACCATAAAAAACTAGAACTGGGGCGCGAACAGTTCAAATAGGGGACTAAAATATGAAAAGTAACGGTGATCAAAAGGGACCGTTACAACAGGAAAAATGCGCCGTGCATCATATGCTTAAGTAGTTCAATGGATTGATTATACATGGAACGAGGTAAGCATGGAATGCATTTCGTCATGCTTTCAAAAATGTCTGCATGCAGAAGATGACGTTTGTGAAGGTAATGAAGATATTTCTATGTCTGATGAAAGTGATGATGATAATGAAATTCACCTGAAAGTGCAATGACTGAAGATATGTTACATCTATTTTGTTTTGATATGGATGATGAATCATTCGCTGGCTTTGAATGATTGATTTATATGTATATTTTATGACATTAATAAAATAAATTGATTGTTTAAATACTAAAAAACTGACACTTTTTTGAAGACATTTCTTTAATAATAACGACCCAGAATTATGAATAGATCATGGGAATATTCTGATATTCTTGGATATTTAAACATTCTGAGAAAGGTTTGAAATGAGCCACTTTTACACGGGCTTGAACTCTCAGATATTCCGCGGACTTTCTGAGAAGTGGACTATAGGAGAAAATTTTTACAGGAAAGGTGTTTTTTTCATCCTGCGGATTATCTGGGAGACAGACTATCCATGTGAGATTACAGTAATTTTAAGCAATGTCAGGTGACCAGAATGAACATTTTCTTTTAATACAATGTGTGTCTGAATTTGAAAGATAACTGAGATATGAACAGAAATAAAAATGCCGCCACCAAGATCAACAAGTTAATAACTCAGGTTCTGCAATGTCTACGGAGGGTTGTTTACAATCTATGGTAACGATACGAATTCAGTCTTATTTCCCCGAAATTCCCTTTCTCCACCAACGATCATGCTCTATTGATGGCTATGGGATACTACTATCGCTCTGCAGCGCAGTTTCCATTGCAGTAGACTACTGCGAAGAACGGTAAGACTTATACGTTGCCACTCCTGCTGACAACATTTCCATAGTCCATCCAATGAACGAGGACGTCGGCTTCCCAAGGCTCGTTTTAATAGTCCAAATGCGCAAAAATCCATGGGCGACGCGTCTGGAGACTTCACTGGTATCTCGGTAAACAGTATAGCCTGGATTCCTGTTTGCTGTTCCATTCGTGTCAGAAAATTCTGTGTCGATTTGGACGTATGGCTGGACGCTTTGTCTTGATGGAGACGGACCTTGTCAACGTCGTTTCCGTAAAGAGCAGGTAGTTCCTCTGTATAAATTGGTGTCAGAACGTGTTCCTAATAGTATGCAGAATTCACCTTTACATTTTGAGTCACTCTTCGTATCTGTAGCTTGCCTTTATAGGAATAATCCGCGACGATCATGAATCCCTTCGAAAAACTTTCACAACATTCTCTGTACCAATTTGGAAACGATTTGGCTCCCAGTGGGCGATAAAAAATTGCCCTTGGTTTATTGCAATCCGACAGATAAACATATGCTTCGTCTAATGTGGCCACATACTTCCATTTATCCCCAGTGAGATGACATTCATACAGTTTTCTGCAATTGGTCTTACGTTCTGAAATGTGCCTTGGCAAGAGCTTGTGAACCTTGCTCTTATGTCTCTTTTGCAGTCCCAAATCTTTATGGATAATCTTGTTTACGGTACGAAGAGATGTTCCTACCTTAGCAGCAATGGTCCTTTGGGTCGCTGGATTGTTCCCCGTCACCATTTTCTTGACTTTCTGAATGACAGCCTTTGTGCGACTTGTAGGTGTCCTTGGATTTGCTTGCTTTGCAGTCCCAAAAATCTGTCCTGTACGGGCCAAACCAACACCAGCCAACACGTTATGAACTCCTTTCTTCGAAATGGTGAAACTTCTTTTCTTACATGCCGTAATTATTGCGGAATAACTGAATTTCGCGTCGGAAAGGGCTGTCATGTACCCTTCCCAAAACTGTGACACTTTCGGCGGCATTTCTCCGAGAAAACTAATCCGCCGCTTGCCACACTAATGTTTAAGTACTCACCTGTACTTTTACATAAATTTGCATACCTACGCTGATTGGTTGAGACGTCACGCACCATGCAAATCGTTACCATAGATTGTAAACAACCCTCCGTAGAATAATGAATTTTGGAGGAATAATAGAGTACATAAAACTGCGTATACCGCTAAAATTTGATTGTATTCCAATGAGTAGTTTCCGAGTTACGCATTCAAAATCGTCACAGTGCTGACATGTGAGTACTAGCCAGCAAGTGTTATGGATTCTGGGTAGTTGTCTTCGCCGATTCGGATGGAGAATCATGGCTGCCGTAGTTGCTGTTCGCTGACACGGGTTCTCGTGACTTTTCCTTCATGAATTTATTAATACATAGGTTATAAAAATTTGGTGAATCATTTATTTACTAAGTAAAAATAATATAGTAATAAATTCAAAGCATGAACATGATCGGAGTGGTTAATATCCTCTTTTTCTATCACCTTGAGAGAGCGACAATTATTTGCAGTAACTCGAACAATCGGATCAGACCAGATTCAGGATAACGGTTGAAAGTCGCTAAATGGAAAACTACCGCGTTCGCGTACTAATCACAATGCTTCTGCAGGCGATGATTGCAAGAGGCTCAAAATTCGCTATACACTGCGAGACGCCAAAGAGTCACTAAATGGAAAACGGGCTGTACAGACTTTCCTATTCTACTCTTTAATGGTCTTTAAGAATCCGAAGTCAGAATTTCAAAAATCTAATATTTTCAATACACACGCATAGACTGCTGCCCCCAAAAGTTTACTTGTGCACTAAAAAATTTTGAATTTTTGAAATTCTGACTTGGATTCTTAAAGACCATCAAAAAATAGAATAGGAATGTCTGCAGATGCACTCTCTATCTCTTTGTCTTCACTGATAAAATTGGGTTCAAAACTTTAAAAGGTCCACACTTTCAGGGCCTGTATGTCCTAAACGGTTGGATCAATTGAAAAAACACCAAGAATAAAACACTTCTCCAATATTGTGTACAATCTGAATATACCATTAAAAATAGGGGTTCCTATTTAAGATTTCAAAGTTATTCCCTCCCCCCAGCCCCCTTCACAAGGGGAGGGGTAATTTTTAACTAATGAGTTTTCCCCGCAAAATAATTCAGTTAAATAGTAATTTAGACACCAGTTACATTGTTTATATAACCTTCTAAATTATTTTAATATATTTAATGAAACTTTTATAAATTTATTAATTTAATGTGTAAATAATTATAGTAATTTCATTTTAATGAGCGAGTATAACTTTTATTTCATCAGCGGCGGCCGTGGTTCTATCATAATAGTAAAAGAGAAAGTAGGAGCACTCCCCTCACCCCCCCTCACATTCCTCTCGAACGACAGTTTTACCAGCACCAAATTTTAAGGCACTTAATACAATTTTATTTGACCATTTTTTGAATATTTAAAGAAGAACAATTAAACTTAATAAAACTGAAATTTTTAACTTGAAATAACTTTCCTTCTTTTTAAAATGAACATGGGAAATCGGTAATGAGCGGCACTATTAAGATCCACCCACTTTGACAGCAGAATTTCTTAGAACTAACGGCGCTGCAGTCATTAGAGATGAGTTCCTCACAGATTTAATGTTATTAATCATTGTTTTCCTGATCGTTTTCCCCTCTTCTAACAACATTTTACGTAAGTAAGAGAACGGGTTCTTCCAAATTAAGTTTTAATATAGTTTCTGCTGTTACTATTTTAATCAAATAATGAAGTCCAAAGCAGCAGGAAGGACTGAATTGTTACTAAGTTTCTGAGGCAATCACAAAAAAAACCAGATGAGAATGAGCAAGCTATCATTACCAAAACGGACTTTAAAAGTTTCTATCTCCGGAACGAGTGGTCCAATTTTGAAAATTTTTTCAAATTGATATTTATTATGTAGCTTACTATATGCATATATATAAATTGCTTCAATATTACTTCTCAATAGAGATAGTGAATATCGATTATCGATAATTATGATTTTTTTCGATAGCATCCGTCGGAAAATTGACCACTTGTCAATAAAAAAATTTATTGATTTTATGTGTACTACTAAACTTTTTTGTTCCATTTTGCTGCAATTCCCCATTTTCGAGATATAGCATATTTCGTAAATTCGCATTTTGGGGAACTATTGGTCCCACAGAAATTTTGATGTGATACTCATCATCAGCGATAAAAAGACACATTAATTTCACTTATCATATGTCCTGCACATTAAAAAAAGTGCTGTCTGATGGAAATATAAAATTCAATAACTAACTTTTCAAGTTCGTTGATAAAGTAAGTAGAAATATACCTGGTTGTTTTGTGCCAGGATGCAAAAGAATAAATTGATTCGCACAAGTCTCCCAATTTAGCACAAAAGAAAAACAAAAGGATAAAATTTTTGTTGTGGGGGGGGGGGGTTACCAATAAAATAAAAATACCTTGCTTACTCAAAATTAGCTCCTCAAAAGCAAACAATTTACGTACAAAAGTTATTCGTCTCTGAGAGAGGAATCCGTTCATGGCGAATGTATTGACTTTGGCTCGCTAGAATGAATGTTTCAGCCATTTCTTCAATTTTAGAAAAAAAAAAAAAATCTCTAAAAAGATTTAATCGATATTCATAAAAAATTTGTCAATGCATCGTTTAAGGAGCTCTCAGAGTTTATATTAAAAAAAATTCCCCAAAAAATACAAAAAACGGCTCCTCAGAGCCAAACAAGTCATTTAGAATGGACGCTACAGCTATTTCTTCATTTTTAGAAAGAAATTAATATCTCAAAAAAGGCTTAACCAATTGGCATAAAATACATGTCAAGGCACAATTTAAGGTACTTTCTATTTGTCGTTTCAGAGGAGTTACGTGCACAAAATTGGTCACATACGTCCATACATATGCACAGACGGAGATTTTTTTTTCAAAATTTCAATAAATCGTTTCGAAACATGAGTTTTTAAGTCGATTTCAGAAAAAAAATGTTTAGTTTGGAAAACGAACACAGACCTTCACTCTTAATAAAGAAAAAAGAGCGACATTTTTTAAAGAAATTGTCGAGGGAAGCAGAAGAACATGCCCGAAAACAACATGAAGACAATAAAAAGAAGATTAAAGAAAAAAATTCCATTTTCAGATAATGTGCATTTAGACGAAGATGGGGGGTCTATAGCATGTTTTAGCAGAGAACATGTAGAACTTAGCTTGCCTCATTTAATTTTATATTACTGCCTAACAAAATTCTATCTCTCAGCTAAAGATATCAGAATGAATCTGTCCAATTCAACAAAAAGCTGAAAATTGCAATAATTTATTTTCAAAAAAATGTCTAAATTGCAATAAACTTGTTTATTATTTTAAATTTATTTTCAGAGTTTTTAAAATATTTTTGTAGATAATGTACAAATTATGTGTAATTATTTTTAATACATTTTAAATTACATTCATTAACTGTAAATGAAATTTTATAAATGTACATATATTTAATTGTTGAATTTTTATTAGTCATATCCACTGCTCATATTTATTTAAATGAAGATGGCCTTTATTAATTTTGCCAATTTTAAATTTATATATGAATATTATAATGTGATTAAAAAATAAAGTAACTACTATAAGACTTGACTCCATTTATTTCTTTAAATGAAAGATTTGAATCTTGCATGTAAATAATTAAGTTTAGTTTTAACACTGTACAGCATTCAGCTCTAAAGATAGTGGCGCCCTCATGCCGTGACCACTATGAACTAAGGAGTTCTTCTACTTTCCCTTTTACTATTATGGTTCTATCAACAAAATGCTGTTTCTACTTTCCATTCCGGCAGCGTGTTTCATGTTTCTCCTGAAAGACAAATTTCGTTTCTCGTTTTCAATGTTCCCGATTGTGTGCACCAATCTCATGCGGGCTGCGGGAGTTGGCCTTTGCGATGTAGCCGTCTGTAAGGCACAGTTAGCTAAAAGGGAAGATTACCCGAATTTCACTGTTAGAAAACAATTGAACAAAGGCTGGATAATTTAAATGCTACGTAATTTAAAGCCATGAACTCAAATTAGCCGTGTTTTTATCGGATAATTTTTGCCGATCTACAATCAATTTACCTTTTCAAAAAGTATAAAATATAATAGAAGTTTCCTATAAAAAGATAGGAAGCAAATATAAAATATGTATTAACTATTGATCACATATAGGTGTATATACATGTATTGACTATCGACCAAAAATCATTACGCTTATGACGTTATTGACGGTACTCCTCATTTCAGTTGGGGAGGGGTAGGGGATTATTATATATATTAAAAAAAAAAAAAAGAACGAACAATAATTCGACTCTATTTTACTATAAATTTTGTTGAAAATTTAACAATAAAATAAGTACAATTGTCTCGTACGATAAATAGAGTTGAATTTCTTTCTTGTATTAATAAAGATTAGCCCTTCCTCCCACCAAAAAAAAAAATGCTCCCGATTTCACAGTTGTAGATGAGTATTTTTTTTTAATAGCGGAATTATTTTTGGTCGATAGCCAATACAATCCATCTATATTATGTCTATTTTCTCTTATATTTGCTTCCTATCTTTTTATAGGAAACTTCTATTATATTTTATACTTTTTGATAAGGTAAATCGATCGTAGATCGGTAAAAATTATCCAATAAAAACACGGTCAGTTTGAGTTCATGGCTTTAAATTATCCAGCCTTTGTTCAATTGTTTTCTAACAATGAAATTAATATTCTAACCCTGCAGAACAATAATTAACCAGTCACATACATTCTCATTCATAAATTATTATGAAATTCACGTGTTGAAATTATTGTCGGCGATAGTCTGAGATGCCTTCTAGCCCTCTTTACTCCAAGGTGTTGTGATGTCATAGAATGCTCTATCGCGCTATTGGTCGGCATTTCGATGATAGAACCATGATGAAATAAAGGGTGTGTTTCGATAGATTCACGGACCTCGCGATAGTAGGGTTTCCTCTCTCTCAATCGTTTCGATAGGTTTTCGTGAGGTGGTCTCGCCTGTTTCGATAGAGCCGAGAACCTCATGAGAAGGGAGGCCCCGACCCCACGAAATGGTCCGAGCTTCCGAGGTCGTACAGCTTCATGAGAATCAATCCAGCTTGTTTAAAGATGGCGGCAGCCTGTTTCGATTCTGTATGGGTAGATCTGGTATCGTGGTATTCGCGGAGCTCTAACGCAATAATATAACATGTCAATGTATACTTTCAGCAACATCAACAGTAAATTACAGTTATTATTGTAATTAAACAAGAAATAAACAGTAATAAACAAGAAATCTCTGATACAGCCACGGATATATCTTCTATATATATAAAGAAGGATGTTTGTGGGTCTGTTTGTCTGTACGTTTTTTATACAAATTTACAGTTTTATTCCGATCTTGATGAAATTTCGCATACATGACCTTCAAAGCATGAGGAAGGTCACTGTCTACCTCAGATTTCGGAAAAATAATAATTATCGATAAAAAATCGATATTCATGGTTATGGCAGGGCATATTAATGAGAAATATCTCATGACCAACAATGTAAGGCAAAGTTTGTGCAACAATAGGTATCAACAATGGTATCAACACGTAATGCACCAACACAAGGCAGGGATCAACAATCAATATCTCATGACTAACAATGAGAGGAAAAGTTTGTGCAAGTGTAATTATCCCGGGCAACGCCGGGTACCTCTTCTAGTAGTAAATAGATCGCTAGAAGCCAAGCACGCCATATTACTTCACTACAACGGTTATGCTGTACGCGTTCTTATGATCTTATGAAAACTTTTTTCCAACGATTTTAAATTATAGCTGCTAGAAATTATGTTTAGATAGAGCTACTCTGCAATTGGAAATCAATTTGTAATTTTTGTTTAACATCATGTTATTTAATTTTCAATTAAATTAATTATGTATTTTTTATACCCATCAGTTATTCATTTTTGTTTTTTTTTTTCACCTACAGGATTACTGATAATCTTGTTTTCTTTTTCACAGAAAAGCAGTCTATATTTTTTAGACTATGAATATTTAACTTGAATCGTTTCAAATAATACTTAAAAAGACTTTAAAAAGAGGCTTTTTTTTAATAATGCAAGCAACAGGCTAACAAAAACACCAGTAACTTTTAGCCCATACAAAAAGACCCATGACTTTTGGCATATGAGTGTAATTAAATTAAATAATCACAAATAATGACATTTAAGTATAAGTGGTGTAAAAATAACTATAAATTTTTAAAGATGGTCAATCTATTATAAACTGATCTATGAACAATTTTTCCATTATTTAATGCCTTTACTTTGTATTGAATCTTTATGTTCAAATATATTTGTGATATGGCTTGAAAAGTGTAATGAGACAAGATGGCGGCAAGTGGCTTCACTAGCAACAATGCTAAAGCTCAATCTCTGGCAATCTATTTACTATATATCTGTGGATACAGCACAGGAAGAAAGAGCAAAAACCGAAAGTGAAACAGCGCCCGAAGAAAGATACCTCCCCATAACGTTTCGATAGCATGATCATTGCGATTTTCACTTTAGCTCACTGGCCACAGTTAACACAAGTTAGTTCTGGTTAGGTCCGTGAGTCTATCGAAACACACCCAAAGGTTATACTCGCTCATTAAAATCAAATTACTATAATTATTTACACATTTGATTAATAAATTTATAAAAGTTTCATTAAATATATTAAAATAATTTAGAAGGTTATATAAATAAAGTAACTGGTATGTAAATTACTATTTAAGATACTGTGGGACGCTAAAACGAAGTAATTCGATCTTTTTTTTTTTGTTCTATCCAAAATTACCGAAAATGGTTTTTCCAGAAAAAAATTTTTTTTTCAGGCCGCACTCACTTTTGGCTGCACTCCGGAAATTTTCGATTTTTTTGTGTTTAGAGCCGCAACCTATATTCGAAAAAAATACGGTAATTTAATAACAATGTTATTCAAAAAATTCCTGCATTCTATCTTAAAAGATAAAACATGGAAATCTTCAATTTTTTTCTCCATTTTTAAATTCCTTAGAGCTCTGTTAGTTTTAAACCCCAGATCAAGTGTGCTAACATCTTTGAAATACGATTTTTCATTCAAATTAAATTGCAAGAAGTTATTAAGATTTATGTTATGAAAGTTTTTTTTTTCATTTTCTGCCACTAGGTTTATTTGTCTCTTTTTGCCTCTTTTCCTATGTAGTTAGTTGCGATGTGTTCTCACTGTAATAAAGACGTTGTGAACTGTCTCTCCCGCCTCCTTTTGTTCTTTATATGATGATCTCCGAAGTTTCATGAATCAACCGCAACATAAATGTTGGTCCTTCGAGCCAGATAGTAAGAAGTTATCGAAGCGAGATCATCGTTGCGAACTTAAAGTGATTTAAAGTGACTTTTCTCCTGTTTTCTGGAATCGTGCCTTTGTTTCCTGCCCGCTTCGTCTTCCCGCTGCAACTCAAGCTGTTTTCCCACCCAGACTGTTCTCGTTCGTTCATGCCTGTAAGTAAAGCTATCATCTCAGTTTCTTTCGCCTTTTGTTCACGTTAATGCTCAACGTTTGCTGCTGCTGCTGTTTTCCAATTGTTGCTTGCCCCCATCTTGACGCCATATTGCTTTCTCGCTCCTCTGCTCAAGATCAAACCTCTCCTCTCGTATTGGCCGCCATTGTTAATTCTACAAGTAGCGTTCATTCTTTTAAGACTGTGCCTTCTTCTATTGCATTTTTATAATGGAGCAGAAGAAAAAACATGCTGCCATTAAATCGCAATTGACTCGATTTGAGAACTATTTGGAAAATATACAGATTTCGAACCCAGCACCTGGAACTTTGCCTGTTGTTGTTTACACTCAATTGCGTGAAAGATTAATTCATGTAAAGACTCTGTTTGCTTCCTTCACCGACGTGCAACTTGAGATTGATACCCTCACTGAGGACACCGATGGAGAATCTCATATTTCTGACTTTGAAACACGTTATTTTCAAGCGATCTCCATGGCTAGTCTCCTGTTGGAACAAAACACTCCTCCCCCTCCATCACCGGGCGCTTCCGTTAATGAGGCACCAGGCATTCTCTCATCTTCAACTGTAGCTCCATCTGCTGTCAGCCAAGTTAAGTTACCCCTTATCAACTTGCCTATTTTTAATGGGAATTTTGACGAATGGCTTAACTTCAGAGACTTGTATGTCAGCTTAATTCATAACGTTGGTAGCATTAGTCCTGTGCAAAAGTTTCACTATTTAAGGTCTGCACTGACTGGCAGAGCTGCTGAGTCCATAAAAAATCTCTCCTTAACGAGTTCTAACTACAATATCGCATGGGATACTCTTAATGATCAGTACAATAATAAAAAGATATTAGTGCACAACCACATCAAATCTCTCTTTCATTGTGAAACCGTTGGAAAGGAGTCATCCACCAAAATTAGAGCATTGATTGATCGTGCAAGAAGGGATCTTACATCATTGGATTCCTTGCTAGACAGAAAAATGCAAAGGGACGCCATTCTGGTTTATTTAATTAGCTCCAAACTAGATCCTACGACCACGAAGGAGTCTGAAAGAAGATCATCCTCTACCTCATCTGCCACCTTTGATGAGCTTCTCAAATTCCTCGAAAAACGTTCAACGCTTCTAGAGACTTTGGTTGGTTTGGTTTGTTTGGTATTAACATCCTTTTCAACTGCTATGGTCATTTCAGGACGGCGTTATAGGGGCCGCAAATTTTGCCTCGCAAGGGTTCTTTAACGTGCAGCCGGCAAACGACTACACGGGACCAATGGCTTTACTTCCCTTCCGAAGGAAGTGCGTGATCTCAGGATTTCCCCCTGAAAAATCCTCGTCGTCCTCGGCCGGGATCGAACCCGCGTACTCGGGCATCAGAGGCGACCACGCAACCTAGAGACTTTGGAACAGAGATATTCTAAGCCAACGAATGATCGTGCTCCTGTGAAATATTTCCTTGCGGCTGCATCCACCTGCGCTGTTTGCAGTAAAGATCATCCAGTTTACTCCTGTCCTGCCTTTAAGCAACTTTCTATCAGTGATCGTATTGCCAAGGTGAGAGAAGCAAGGCTCTGTTTCAACTGCCTTTCTAAAGGACATTTCACAAATTCATGTAAGTCAAAGCACAACTGTTCACGATGCCATGCACGTCATCACACTCTCTTGCACCAGGACAACGATGGCTCTCAAGGGAATTCTCCTGGTGATGCTAGTGCCCGCATCACCTTATCTTCAATGACTGTTCCTGAGCATAATGTTCTTCTCTCCACAGCTGTTGTTAAGGTAGACGACTCCCAAGGTGTTAATCATCAAGCAAGGTGTTTGCTCGACTCAGGGAGTATGTCTTCATTCATCACCACGTCCTTCTGTAACAAGCTTCAGCTTCCTGTTTTCCTGATAAACACTCGAATTCAGGGTGTTACTGGTTCCATCACATCTGTTCACTCCCGATGTGACTTGGTCATTAGATCTTGTGCTTCTAATTTTTCTTTAAAGGTACAGTGCTTGGTAGTGCCACAAATTACTGGTTTGCTCCCTAGTTCCCCTATCGATCCCACGTTATTTTCCTTTCCACCAAATGTGCAATTAGCTGACCCTAATTTCAATATTCCTGGTGAAGTAGATATCCTGCTGGAGTGAGCTGTTTCTGGCAGATTGTACAAAGATGCCGGATCTCACTTGGAGCCAGATGCCCTTCGTTGCACGCCTCTCGTTTAGGATGGATAGTTGCAAGTCCTCTTAGTGGTAGCTTCCCCCCTTGTAAAATTACTAAGTGCAATCATAGCTGTAATGTAGATGATATTCAGCACCAGCTGGAAACGTTTTGGAAATTAGAAGAAGTTTCTCTTCCCCATTCTCCTCTTGATAAGAATGAGTGTGAAACGCATTTTAGAAAAAATACTGTACGTAACAACGATGGAAGATTTGTTGTCACCCTCCCTTTGCACAAGTCCCCTGAGTTGCTGGGAGATTCCTTTCATTTGGCAGAAAGAAGTCTCTTGAATCTCGAAAGACGTTTCAAATCCAACCAGGACTTGTATCAGCAGTACTCCGCCTTCATGTCCAAATATGAGCGCTTGGGACATATGTCGCCATGTATGCCTGAGCCTTTTGAAATCTCTTACTTCCTGCCACACCATGGAGTTTTGAAGGAAGACAGTCTCATGACTAAGTTGAGAGTAGTGTTTAATGGTTCGGCCCCTTCAGAATCAGGTCTGTCACTCAACTCTATACAAATGGTCGGCCCATCCATTCAACCAGATTTAACAAGTATCCTCTTGAGATTTCGAAAACATGTGTTCGCCTTTACAGCTGACATTGAAAAAATGTATCAGCAGGTGTTAGTTGTTCCTCAACATCGTCCATTGCAACGAATTCTTTGGAGGCCCTCTCCCAACGTGCCTATCAAAGTTTACAACCTCAACACAGTCACTTACAGCACAGCCACTGCCAGCTACCTTGCTATTCGTTGCCTCTTTGAATTGGGCAATGAATGTGCTGACACCCAGCCAGAGATCTCGAGGGTCATTAAAGAAGACTTCTATGTGGATGATCTAATTAGTGGAGCTGAAACCGAAGTTGAGGCCCTTCAAATCTGCACAGCTCTTTCTGCAAAGCTTCAATCCAGTTGTTTTAACCTTCGAAAGTGGGTGTCGAATAACACTGAAATTCTAAGAGGTTTTCAACAAGTTGAAGTCCACCCTATGATCATCGACATTGCTTCACACGAATTCACAAAGACGCTTGGCTTGTTGTGGACTCCCGCTGACGACGAGTTGAGATTCTCGTTCTCTCTGCCTTCGCAGCTAAAAATTACAAAACGGGCTGTATTATCCAGTATTTCACAGATTTTCGATCCGCTGGGCTTGCTAGGCCCTTGTACTATTTTTGCCAAAATTTTCTTGCAATCTCTGTGGTTGGAGAAGCTTGCCTGGGATGAGGTCCTTCCAGCCTCTCTTCAGAAGCAGTGGCTGAGCTTCAAGTCAGACATCCCAGTTCTCAATGAGGTCAGACTTCCTCGTCGAGTCATTTGCGATCAGCCTGCTTCAGTACAACTGCATGGATTTTCAGATGCATCTTTGAAAGCTTACGGTGCCTGTGTTTGTTCAATTCAATGTGATGGCACTATATCCTGTAAGCTGCTTTGTTTTCTTCTACGGGTGTTGATTATGCGGGTCCTTTCCTCTTGAAGTCGAAGAGTGATCGCGGAGCAAGGTCTTTCAACTGCTATGTTTCCCTTTTCGTTTGTTTTGCTGCACGAGCTATTCATCTTGAGCTTGTTTCTAGCTTAACATCGGAGGCGTTCATACTTGCCCTAATAAGATTCGTCGCACGGCGAGGTTGCCCTGCACACATTTTCTCCGACGATGGCCGCAATTTCATCGGCTCCAACCGCATTCTGAAAGAACTTAGTGCCTTTCTTAACAGCAATGAAGACTCCCTTTCCCTAGCCGCCTCTACACTTGGAATTGCCTGGCATTTTATCCTTAGTCACTCCCCTCATTTTGAAGGGCTGTGGGAAGCTAGCGTTAAATCTGCAAAACATCATTTAAGGCGAGTGCTTGGCAATGCATCGCTTACTTTCAAAGAGTTTTCTACTCTCCTTGCACAGATCGAGGCTGTGCTCAATTCTCGTCCCATTACCCCTTTATCCAGTGATCCTGATGATCTTAGCCCACTTACTCCTGGACATTTCTTATTGGGCAGAGCACCTACCTCTATCCCTGATCAAGATGTGACCCATTTTCCTTTATCCCGGTTGTCTCGTTTCCAGCATATTCAAAGTCTTGGGCAACATTTTTGGAAGAGGTAGAGTTCAGAATACATCAGCGAACTTCAGCAAAAAACGAAGTGGAAGCATAATTTGTCAACTCTGAAGCTGGGCACTTTAGTCTTAATAAAGGACGACCATCTTCCTCCAGTGCATTGGAGACTTGGATGCATTGTCCAGTTGCATCCCGGTAAGGATAATATCTCTCGTGTAGCTACCATCAAAACTACTAATGGTGACATGAAAAGATCCTTTTCCAAGATTTGTCCTCTGCCATGTAATTAATACTCGTTTTTTACTTTCATGTTTTTTCTTTGAAAGGAGATCCTTTCAAGGCGGGGGGGGGGGGGGTATGTTAAGAAAGTTTTTTCATTTTCTGCCACTAGGTTTATTTTGTCTCTTTTTGCCTCTTTTCCTGTGTAGTTAGTTGCGATATGTTCTCACTGTAATAAAGACGTTGTGAACTGTCTCTCCCGCCTCCTTTTGTTCTTTATATGATGATCTCAGAAGTCTCATGAATCAACCGCAACAATTTAAATCTTACTTTTTCTTCTTTCATATATTTTTTAAAGAGAGATTTAATAATTTCACACAGATCACCAGAAAGAAATGGAAGCATTGGCCTGTCATATTGATATTTCGTTAAAAAGGGAGTGATTTCTTTAGCAACATGCTCAAAGAATAATATTTTAAGAGGTGTAAGAGGGTCATGAACACTAGCTGCTACAACTTGAAATGAACTATTATTTGGATTTGAAATCTTCTTCAGTTCAACAGCTTTAAGAAATTCACGTATGTGGCGCAGTATTTCATATGCTCGTGAGGAAGCAGGAATATTTTCCAACCATCGAGTTTTAGAAAATTTTAATGGGAATAATGAGCAACCTGTTACTTTCAAGAAATCTTCTCGTCGAGCAGGAGCACCATTAAACAAGTAATAAAGACTGCTAAACAATTTTTCCACTCCAGAACCAGATTTTTCAACACCAATTTTGAATGCCCCATGAACTGTATGCAGTCCCCAAGTACCTATATTCAGCAGTGATTTTTTGAAATTTTACTGAATTTCACGTTAGGTTATTCTGTAAAATTTCCAGTTTACATTAGGTCCATCCATTGACAATTGTAATAAATTTTCTTGTTTCAAATCGCAAATGCAATGGTGGAATTTTTCAATCATATCTTCAGCTATAGAATGACCCAAGAATTCTGAAGTCAAATATCTTGTTTGAACTATGTTATTATTCCAGAATCTAAGATAAAAATTCATTTGTTTTGACTGCCTTTTCAGATTCAATGATTCATCAAATAGAAAGACAAATGTCTGCGAAGCTAAATTAGACATCAGTAGTTCTTGAAAACATGGTGCAATTCCAAACACAATTAGTGGAAATGCACATTTCTTTTCTCCACATGTAAAATTTTTAGCTACCGTAAATGCTCATTTAATCACCGAATAACGCCTGTCTCGAATAAACGCCGGGTGCAAGGTATTCCTCTGCTCCTATGTGTGGGCAGATATTGAAAATTCGGCGATTGGGTATTATATTACGGTAACCTGGTATAAAATTTTATATTTAAGAGTGTTAACATAAATAAACGCCGGTCTCATATAAAAGCTGATCTCGATTAAATGCCTGGGGGAAAAATTTTTTTGAGCATTTACGGTATTTCACTATCAGGAAACATTCTTTGAAAAACTACATTTATATTTTCATTTGATTTGTAAGAATTATGAGATTCCATAACTTTTAGTGTCCACAATTCTTCAGCTGATAATATTTCAGAAATGGAAGTGAAACTTTGAATGCTATTTAATTTTACTTCTGGAATTTGCAATTCTTGAGATGGAGAATCATTTCTTGGCATTGTGGATCTTATAACTGAAAAAACAATTTATAAAGAATTAGTTACAAAGAAAATTAAAATTTGTGGTTTTCTTTTAAATAAGGCATTTTTGCTCAGTTACATCCAAAGCTTTTTAAAAAAATGCAACCCCTTAATCAAAATTTGTGCAACCTAGAAGCAATATTTTCCTTACGCTCAAGTACAGATAGTTGCATTAAAATTTAGCCACTAAAAAAAAGTTGGCTTTCCTGCTGCGTGCTTTATTCATTACTTTAGCCAGGATATCTCTGCCTGTCTGATTCAAACTTTACACAATCAGAAAGAAACTTTTAATTTTATTTAGAACCTAACAAATCATATTTGGGTATTACTTAGATAAGCTAATATAATTAAAAAATAATAGGCCTATTGGGCAAAAATTAGCATTATTATTACACAAAATGTTTGGTTATCGACTGTTAACCTTTATTATACAAAAAATGAAATAAATTAAATTTTCGATGAAATAAAATTCTTCGGCAGTTATTTCTTAATTATTATTATTATTATTTATACATGAATGTGAACTTTAGAAAGCATATAACGCGAAATAACGTCGTAGAGTGTCTCCAGACTATTGTAATCAATAATCTTTCCTGATCTGCCCCTGTTGCAGCGGCTAAATTTTAATGCAACTATCTGTACCTACAGTCAGACCTCGGACATTCGCGAGTCCAGAATCAAATTTAATTTAAAATTTTGCTTAATACATTACCCTTAAAAAAACAAATAAAAACAAATGTTTGATGTAAAAATAGAGTACAGTATTGCCAAAGAGAAATTTGTCACATTCACAGTACAGTATATTTAGGCCTAATTATACTAATGTTATCGCTACTAATAGGGCATGGGACAGAAAGCTACTCCAAGTGGACACCAGAGGTGCACCACCATCAAGATTTAGGATAACCTCTCTCTCTCTCTCTCTCTTTCTCTCTCTCTCTGAGGTTATCCTATGATCAGAAGCACTAACATTCAATGCTTTTTCACTTCACTAATACCAAGAACTGCCTGTTAACTTTTTTTTTTCAGGTTTCCTGCGGCTCTTTGGTGGTTTTTCTTGGCTTTTTTTGTAAAATTCTGTGATGGAATTGCTGATTTCTTCAATTACTTCCATTACCCTATACACGAAAAATACCTACATAAACTTTGATATTTCACAAGATATATTAAATAAACATGTGATATTTTGTTGCTGTTATGGTAGTTATTATGCACATTTCACCACGAAATATAAATTAATATATAATTAAAATATAAATTAAATAAAAATAAAATTAAAAATTTATGCACTTTTAACACAAACTTAACATGTTAAACATAAATAAAAGCGAGTTTTTTTAAAAAATTTCCGATTTCACTGAAATAGATACTTATTTTTGGGACACCCTGTAATATCAACACAGCAACTTGCAACGTGGCTGGTTCTGTGTGTGATGCTACCAATCGAAAAAAAACAATGTGGTTCCATTAACATCAACACAGAACAACCAATGTTATTAAAAATGACGACAGAGTAAATCTACCCGTCTCCAACCATTATCGTATAGTGCAATATTCAAGAATAATTTGTGTCCGCAATAACTCCCTTTTATTTAAGCAACGTATGTTAATCTGATTTCACTTAATATTGTTAAATGCATAAACATCTTATGTCAAGAGTCCCATTCTCAGAGGTAAATTTATTTCTTTTATTATGTGTTGTGCCCGCAATAACTTTTTCTTCTTAACTTTAAATAACTGTGATCCATTGTAAAAGAGAAATGAACAATCCATTATGATAAAATGTAAATGAATGATTTTATTTATTTAAAATTCAAAATGGCAAATTCAGAATGGTAATCAAAATGGAATAGAATGATAAGAAAGTAGCTACAAATATTATTGAAATTCAAGCAATTCAACTCTATGATAAACATCAATGCTTAATGCGAAGCTTTCCCCAGAATAAACTTACGCACGCAAAATTATTGTTCATTTACGTTCTTATACTCTCTCTCTCTCTCCCTTTTTAGATCGAAGTGAGCTCGGTTAAACTTTAATTACGAGATGTATATTCACTTATCACTTATCTGTATTTTGTGTTCACTGTCATGCATCAGGTTACTGTGATGAGACACTTGATGAACGTCTTCATTCACAATGTTGATCGTTGGGGCCCATTTCATGGATCGTTACGTTTACTCCTTTGATGTGACGTTGCTTTTGTCATCATCGGAGACGCCGATTCCGCTGGTTTCTTCCCCGTAGAGCTTGACCGATGCTGATCCTCTACCCCACGGCTGCTGCCACCGTTACCTCGTGGATTTACAGCTCGCTTTCCTTGCTTCGATTATGCACTCGCAAGTGACCTGGTTGATCCTTGCGTCATGACACAAATATCTGTCACCTGGTTGAAACGCCTTCAGTTAGATTTGATGATGTTTCTATGAACCTGGTTGACCTGCCTTGTTTAGGCTTCGATGTCACTAAAGTTCCTGTGCTTTAGTTTCGATTCCGCCATTCGTGGCAACGGTTTCACGCATGAGTATCCTTCAGTGAAACTTTCATGGCAACGTGTTTTATCTTCACAATTGTTCATCTGAGAAGACTGATGTTTCAATCATGTAGTTATGTATTGAACACATCATTGAGAAGACACATTTGACATGCTAAACGAAATAACAGGAATCAGTTGTTTGAGACCTTTCATCTTCGAATGCACACGTGCGAGAGATTGGAACATCACGCACAGAGAGAGTTTTGAACACTGAGACAGAGACTGGAGAGAGCCTTTTCCCCCCTTTTATAAACAACGCTCGCTGCACGGGAAAGCCTTAAACCGACCAATCATTGCTCTCGACTGCACCAAGAAAAAAAGTTCGTTCGTGAGAAACTTTCGTTTTGGAAAACAAAGCAAGCAATGCTTTTTAAAAAAAATCATTGTTGCTTAGCAACACACTTTTGAACCTTCGTTTCTCTCTTTTTGCACACGATACAAGTGACTCTCTAATCTTGGCGGGTCGGACAATGAGAGATAGGCCTAATAATTTTAAGACTAAATACATTAAATTGTAAATAAGAGAAAAAACACACAATAAAATTGAATACAAGATAAATATAAAAAGGATTAAATTGAAATGAACTGATCATAAAGTCAGGTTAAAACGAATTCAAATGAATAAATTTGCATTTGAAATCGTGTGACATCACATATGTCACAGACTAACGAAAGTATCCTAAACTTCGACAGTGGCGCCACTATCATGACAGCTTCTGATACTATTTTTGTGCCCATGCCCTATTCATTCGGGTTATTAAAATTATCGTTAAAAAATTAGGGGCAATTCCTTTATGTAACAATTTCGCGTTGCCCTCTATTTCAGCCAAAACAATTTGCCGCCATAGTTCAGCAATCTTTAATTTATTCAAGTGCTAGTTTAAATCAAAAACTTCTTAAGTCGAAAGTGAAGAAGTAGTAATTTAATTAATTCCGTTAACTTATATTTTACAAAAAAAAAAATAAAAAATAAGACAAATTAAAAATTGAGTCTTACCAGGAGACTGGAAAAATCCTTTAATAGTTTGAAGGTGTAGTTGATAATTGAACCATACCATTCCTATGCTTTTGGCTCTTCATGTGGCTTCGCAAACCAGCTTCGCCCATGTTCCCAATAACGAAACTTTTACCGCTTAATTTGCAATATGCACGATGGATACTAATATCCTTTTGGACCCATGCCATATAATCGGTCTTTTTTAACCATAAATTATTGAATGAACATTTACCTGGCATTATAAATACTTTCAAAATCGGTATAGCTCTAAAACCATGAAAACCACATGGGGATCAGGATCGTTGTGATCAGCTAGCAGAACAGTGTTGCCAGACTTTCTGGTGGTGCTCCGCTGGATTTCAGAAAAAATACGCTGTTTTTAGTAAACGAAATGACCAACGAAATGAAAAACAAAGTTAATTGAGAGAAAATATAAACCTAAAAACTGTGAAGTCTACTTACAATTATGAAGTCTTCCAACGAAGAAGTTCCCAAGCACGTCCAGCCTAGACGATCGAGAGTAGACTGTATCTTATAATATAAGACTTATATGAACTCTGACAATCGACAATCGAACAATGAAGTGTACATTTCTTTGGGTGGGACGAAAGCAATGCTTTCACGAAGCTCACCCTACCAGAATAAATTCCACATGAAATACACTGAAATAGGCAAGAAGCCTGACTAACCCCAGCGGTCTTCCACATTATGAAAAAATAATAAGATTGACGATTGTCAGACAATTGGGAGAGGGGGCAGGGGGGTGGTATCACAAATTCCAATAGTCCGGGAAGGAAACGTTGCCAATGTCTTAGAAGTTAACATCGAGAATATGCCTTGGTTTTCTATACTTTGTATGCCACTTCATTTCCATCAGGTTTAGTATTCCAGCCACCAGGTCATTGTCATGGCTCTTCGTCTGCACCAGGTTCCTCAGGAGATCTTGGACAAACTTACCAAGGTGAGTAATGTTCAGATCCGAGTGGATGTAATGATTTTTTACGGTCCTTCTTCCATGCTGGGTAATAGTCCTCAATGTAACATTCTGGAACGACTGGAGCTCACTCCATCTGCTTTTACATATATTTGCCCACGCAGGCATGCCATAGAGGAGGATGGTCCAAATCATCGTCTTGTATAGTAGCAGCTTATTGTCGATGCTGAGGGCACCATTTCGACCCAGGAGAGCTATGAGGCTGTACTTAGCCTTCTATGCTTTGTTCAGAACGTAACAAACGTATATGAACTAGTGTCCGGGACTACATCGATGTTTATTCGATAAATCGATGTTTTGTATTACTCGATGATTTAAACATCGATATATTTATCGTACTTGACATCGTAAATGACATCGATGGTTTTGATTGTTAATAAAGCGTTCTCTTCCCATGAATGTTCTTTTAAGCCTTTGAAAAAATACACTGGAACCAAAATAAAACTCATTTTTTGAGTTATAAAATTTTTATTGTGCTGATTTAATTGTTCATATTTCATTAATAAATGTTATATTTTTCTGGTATGATTTTTTCTATCAGTAATTAATTTTATCCAAATTAATTTAATTTTTTGATCAATATTCGTAATTTATATTGAACAAAGGCAAATGAAAAATTTTCAACAGTTTATATTGTGCTGCTATAAAGCGGAAGAAAATGTATTTTCCATATATTTTTTAGACGATTAATCGATGTTTTTTGATGATTAATCGATGAATTTTTAAACCATCGATTATTAGAACATCAATATTTTCAACACAAGTGCCGGACAACTAATATGAACTCTGTCAGTTAACAGCTTATATATACCTAAGACATACAAATAAAGCACCTATTTTGAAACCGGATTGGATACTATCCGTAACAATAAGAAGAGAGGAGCAGAAACAGTGATATGACGTCATCACTGCTTTGTTCAACAGTCCAACCAATCACGAAAAAATTCTGTAAAAAAAATTGTAGGAAGTCCATTGGAAATTTTTCCAAAACTTTTCCAAAACTTAAATCAGAATCCATTGATTTTCCAAAACTTTCCAGGCCTGGCATTTTTTTCGATTTTCCATGACTTTCCAGGTTTTTCATGACCTGTACGAACCCTGGTATATGTATGTAGATATCTATAAATATTTATGCCTGCATATATAAATAATATTTATTAATTAAAAATACAAAATGAATAAAAAATAAGATATAATAAACAAAAATAATTTAAAAAATAATCAAAATCAAAATAAAAAGCTGACGTTTCGGATAGAGACTATTCTTTATCAAAGCAAAAAAGGATATTCTCTATCCAAAACGTCAGCTTTTTATTTTGATTTTATCTATTATTTTTTAATTATTTTAATTATATTATATCTTATTTTCTATTCATTTCGTATTTTTAATTAATAACTATTATTATTGTATTCCAGGGTTCTTGTGTCTCGTCCTTCTCTAAATATATATCCGTTCATATGCCTGTATATATGTAAGTTACTAACAAAAATATCTTCCTTATTGCTATAAGTATATTACACCAATCTATTCGATCTTTTAATACAGTGTTTATTACTTGACATATAATTGTCTTAAAATAATTGATTATAAATCTTCAAAGATATAGAAAAAATGACAAAGCATTGTTGATAATATTATTATAACTAAATTTTATAATTCTCTAACTGCAACAACTTTAATTATATAGAACCTTCTAGATAATTACTTGTAATTCCCTTTTATATTTTTTGTAAGTAAACCTTTATTAATTCATATACAGTAAAATCCCGTTACAACGTACCTCACATTAACGTACATTTCAGAAAAACGTACAAATTTCAAATCCCCGTCCCAAACGTAGGTATTTTAATGCTACAAAGTTTCAGAATAACGTACCTCACTTTAACGTACATTTCAGAATAACGTACTAATTTTACATTCCCTTGGTTAAATTATCCCTTCAGTACAACATACATCGTTAACATGTCTTGCTCTGGTTGGTCAATGCAGCCCATGCGAAAGTTGCACCCGGGTCAATGGGCTAATTAAGCCAAGTTTACATTTCATTGGTTGGTCAGTGTAGCTCGGGGGGAGGCAAGTTATAGAAAGAAAGCAGAAAGCCATTACAGATTTTTTTTAAAAAATTAATGTAATACTACATATTGTATATGCTATAGTGTATTTGTATTGAATAAAATAAAATGCATTCATGTATTCTTATGTTTTTCTATGAATATATGCATTGTTCACAACCCCCCCAGTTTCAGAATAACGCACAAAATTTCCAGGTCCCTTGAAGTACGTTTTAACGGGGTTTTACTGTATTTAATATATAAGCTGTTCATCCCCATTCCTCCTCCCCCCCTCCCCCCATCCTTCAATTCACTCATCCAAATTTCATCACCAGGAACCCCTATTCCTCCGACAAATGACGTCACCTCAGTTTTATCCAATCCCCTGTAACCCTATACTTATTACATTCTTGAAGACTATAAATATCGAGGCATGTTATTTTCAAATGTACCCTTGAAAAAGCCAGGAAAGAAAGGCGAAACCATCGGGATCGCTAAATTCCGACACAATGTACTGCAAGGCAACAATAAACATTATATATTATTATTATTTTAGCACAAATTCAGTATAATAATGTGATTACAACATGAGGAAGTAAGCAATCAGTTGGCAAAGCACGCTCAATAATATAATGGTGAATACACAAATTTAATCATTACATGTTTTTCATGAAATGTCAGTAATAGAAATTTAACTTAAAGTTTGCTGCAGATTTAACAAAATAGTAGTTTTTTAAATATATAAATTATAAATCTACTATGTTATTTCATAGGGAATAGTTATCACTCTTTCGAAATGAATATCTTCTCGGTTTATGCTTATAAAAATAATGTATTTGCATACAAAATTGTACTATTGTGATGATCTAGTATTTCTATCATTGACCTTCTGCCATTAAAATTAATTCTGCAATTTTTTTTTATTAAGTTATTATTATTCTTATCTCTTTTAGCTTGCCCAGGTTTTTGCTAAAAATATTTATAACTTAATAAATCTTATTTTTTGCCTGTATATTTGATTTATCCACTTAAATACTTTGTTTTAGGATAGTTTTGGTGGCAGTTTGTCAATCTCATTAAGGGAGTAACAGTTCCTTTTAATGATTCTCCACTTTCAATTGGTTTATTGTTCAAAAAGTATATTTAATTAGTGTCAACTTAATGATAATTTTTTGCTTAACTTAATGATAATAGGGTGAAAAAATGAGTTATGTGTATACACATTTTATAGAAAGTTTTTCTTTTCTTATATTGGGATCCCATTCTTTTCTTTTACCAGTTATGAATAGAACTATTTGTGTTCTATATGTGTTCTAATCATTAGAAAACATTATAATCATTTATTAGTTGCCTTACTTTTGTCAAAATAATTCTATATTTCTTTTTCAACAATGTTTTTTTTAAACATTTGTTTGTTGTTGAAAAGTAGTGATGCTGTTCTTTCATTTACATACTCATGCTGTTGTGAGTGCTTTTCTATTGTCACTACGTGCTAGCCATGTGCCTTCAGATTGTTGCTCCAAGAGTATAAATTCAGCTTCATCAAAAAAAATTGGACACTTTTGACTTTTCTTCATTTCTACCAACATGCAACCATGGGGTTCCAACATCTTCTTAGACCACCTCAGTGTTTGATTTCCACTTAGTTTTTCAGATGACATCTCTTCAAAGATAACTCTCCAGCTCTTGTAACTCATATTATCCAGGACATGTAAGCCTTTATCTCCATATTTTTTTTCCCTCCGTCGAGATGGACACTCTTTAACAAACTGTGATGCAGGTCTTCTTTTTGGTTTTGCCAAGTGATCTCTTCTCCGGTAGAAAACCTCATCCTTCAATTTCATAATGTCACCTCAAGACCCTTTTCTGGCTGCGGTGTGCTAAGTCAACCCCATTGGGGCTTTTGTTAATGATTTAATCAGGACCCTTTAACCTTTCAAAATTTTGTCATTTTTTTTTTAAATGTTTTTTCTTCACTCTTCCTTTTTTGTCTAAGTCTAAATTTCTTTTATCAATTTCGGGGGGGATAATTTTTTTTTATTATTTAACTTTTGCCCCTTTTGCCTGTTTGTAATGGTAGTTTGAAGATTTCCTCTATAATTAAAATCTTCTTTAAGATTTGTAAGTGGTCTTTCTCTTGTTTTCCTATCTGCAGAAAGCACATTTAAAGCATACAACTGAGATTTAGATTTAATCTTATCATAATTTTTGAATTAATTTTAGTAAAACACAACGCAATATACAGTTTAAACGACGTTTAAAACTTTAAAATCCACTTTACTTTATTTTAGCCAATTTCTTTATCTTAAATTTTTACTTCACTAACGTTGTGAAGTCTTGTCTTAGACTACTATTCAGTTAAATTCTTATAATTAATATAAAAATTATATTTAATCTTAACTGAGTATTGGAAGGGAAGTTTGCAACTAAAAGATAGTCAAATAATTAATTTTGTTATTTAATACAATTTAACTTGAAAGATTTTATTAGCATCAGTCAGGACGCTTCTAAAAAATCATTATATATAAAGTAACGTCATACAAGATGTGACACTATCATCCATGACGGGAAAAAATAATACATATCTAGAGTATCTGATACATGAAAAAAGCATATATTTATGGTATACTATATGCTGTTTACTATACTGTATATCGTAATGGCTTTCGTTATCTTATAAAATATAAGCCTAATATATGGCGGCATGAACAATTTCGGTATTAAAATATTACCGAATTTAAAAAAGTAAAAATATCAATGTTTGAAATACAGAAAAAATAAACTAAATATTTATTGATGAAAATAGGAAAGAAAATTCCACAGCCTGGATTCGAACCAAGAACCTTCAGCTTTTCGAAGGTTCCAGTTTCGAATTCAGGCTGTGGAATTTTCTTTCATATTTTCATCAATAATTTGAACGTTAGGTTTGGCATAGGTTAAACCCTCATCGAACATTCATGAGATAATCTTAAATATTTATTGTTTTTAATAAGTGTATTAAATATTTCATCTGCAAAGTCTAATTTATGGAATTAAAAGCAGCGATTAATCTTTTCAGTTAAAAGTACTGCAATTCGCCGCTACACCAGTCATATACCTGATCCCTATTTCCACTCTGGACGGCCAAGTCCATTTTAAATTTCTACGATGTTTGTGCAAACTATTAGACTTTATAACTGATCCACTTCGTTTGATATGCACCATGCAAAAGCCTTGGTTCGTTTTTGAAAGCAGGCAACTCAAAATCAGCAGCAAAAAAGCGTGTACCTATCGGCCTTCCACCATGACTCGAGCTGACCGGCAGATTTTGAAGCTTGTGAGACAAAACCATGTCAGATGTATCTGATATATTCAGCGAATGTGAACCCAAGCAAGTGAAAATGCTTTTGGAATAGACTGTACCTTAATGCATGAATACATAATATATACTGTAATAATTTCAAAATATGAAAATACAATAAAAGTACATTAATCTACCATAACTATATCATTCTTGTCTTCTTCAAAGTTAAATAACCTTTTATTATTTTTTAATAAACCACCATATGTACTGTATTAAGGAACTTTTTGAAGAATCGGACAATAATGAACGGGATTTTGAAGGCTTAATTGTAAAGATCCAGGTTATGCATTTTTAAAAATGTAAAACATAGAGTTTTTCTGTATATTCTTGAATATTTTATTTCTCTTAAGTTGGCAATGAGTCAAAAGATGAAGATCTCATTATACAAGAGAATTAAATTTTTACTTTTTTTTTTTGGGGCTCTTGAAGTGAAATTGCATTATACAAGAAACACTTTATAGTAGAATATTTATGGTATTTAAATATTTTTTTATAAAACTCCAAGACAATGAATTAAATTTAAAATGGACATAGATTCACAATTTTTTTCCCCCATAAATATACTTTAAATCAATGTCAAAAAGACTATACCTTAAATTTTTTATGCCTATGATATTGATAGAGACACAATTCACAACTAGGTGGTCGCTTGGATCGTTTGCAACATATCTCTAACCATTTCTAGGAGAAAAAATAATGTATTCATTAAATAAGGCAAGTAAGATTTTAAAGTCGGAATAAAATTCAGCAACAGAAAATGAAATAAATACTTTGATTAAACAAAAAAAGGAAAAGAAAATAAAATTTTTGAAGTTTTAAGAGTATTTAAATTTGCTATGGGTCATCGACATTACTTAATGTTAGATGCTAACAGAGATGTTCACATGTCATGTTTTTAACTTCAAATCTACATGTACAATTGAGGAAAGAAATTTCTATCAAAAATCAAAATAAACTTCATATTCTAACATTTTTTTTTTCTTTGGTAATGTTTTAGGTATCTGAGAACTGTTAATGGCTTCTAAAGCTTTCAGAAACACTAACTATAATGCATGGGTACCCTAATTTTGAAAATGATTTTTCTTTTCTTTAGTTTTAGCCTCGTTTCTTATAATGCGTATACATGACATGGAATATTGTCAATCACCTTTTGGATAGCTTTTTCTTTCCCGCCCTAAAATACATAAGTTGTGGTTTTTGTGGATACAGATTTGGAGTTTTCTTTTGTCACTGGCAAGAGACGTACCAGCAGGCAGCCATTGTGAATGTACTGCATGGTTCCTGAGCAGCGGCACGGTGAGATGAGTGTATCATCTTCTGAGGCAGGTAAATGGCAAATGCGGCATATGGGAAGCGATTTCTGACTCACTGAACTAGCCACACTTATTTCAGCAGCCGATTTCACTTGTGGAAGCCCTATTCGCTTTGGGAAAATCACATCCAATAACATATCAGAAGCTTCGTCAGGAGCTGGTGTGGCCAACTGCCGATTTTCACTTTCTTGACACATAGTTATTATTGGAGTAAAATTATAATTTCTCACCATCAAAGATTCACAATCATTATCAATTATACTATTTCCTTCATCATCAGAACCAACATCATCCCCAGAGCAACTAAATATGCATGTACCACGTTCAGTATTTGAGAGTAAGTGTTCATTTTCATTTTCATCTTTGCTGGCATACTCAGAGGGGCTAAAACATATCAAATCAATTTCTGATGGATCATATCCATGCAAACGCAAAGGAGGAGATTCTACATACACCTTAGAAATTATTCCATGCTCCTTCTTATTCCTTGTAGGAGATTGGATATCAGAAAATGGCAAAAGAGATTCTTCACTCCCACTAGGTACATCAGATGTTGAAGCTGCACGATGTGAACCACTATCCCGTTCTAATTCATTATAGTCTTGTCCATCTTTCTCCTCCCTAATTGTCCACAATTGAGTTAATGATACAAATTGGGAGTTTCCATCATTTAACCTGTAACAGGTGTCAGTTTCAATGGATTTTATATCAACAGGTTTAGTTTCCTGAGGAAAGTCATACCAAACACTTGTGGAAGCATTGTTTTTATCAAACGTATTCTTAAAGCCACAGGTGCTTTTATCTGAAGATTCTACATTTGTCTGTTCTTTTGAACATGCTGAATCACTATTTGAGGAGGAATTAAACAGATTAGGAGTCTCTTTCAAAGCAGGATTTTCTGAGGAAACCATTTCTTTGTTGCATGCAGAATTTGCTGCCAAAGTCATACTTGAATCCTGATCAGATGATGAAGCTGTTGATGGACCAGGTGCAATCACAGAGCTTCCAGAACACCTCCCAGTGCCTGGTTTGTGTTTGCACATAATTTTTCATTCTAAAATGATAAAAAAGAATTGAAATTTTAATTAAAAGTAATTCTTCAATTAATTAATCAATCCAATTAATTTTACAATACAGCAAACTCTCAATTATTTGTACGTGGATTATCCGGTTAGTGGGTTATTTGTGCAAAGTATTTTATTATTAATAATAATAATAATAATAATAATAATATTATTATTATTTGACCTTCGGTGAAGGTGTTTGAAAGATTGATAAGACAAGAAATTTTGAACGTGTGACTGAGCTTGCGTAAGTAGCAGCATGCGTCATAACAATTGAAATGTACTGTAGTGAAACTATTATTGTGCTATTTTCTTAGGCAAACCAATAAACATTTCCGATTATTCTTGTTTATCGTTTATTGGTGCCATTCTTTCTGGTAAGTAATACTAATAATTGGGATTTGCTATACAGGGTGATTACAAAAAGAACTTCACACTTTTAAAAATTTATTACATCAAAGCTATTCAGAATATAGACACACCACATACGGATTCTTAAAGAAAAACTCTTGAAGTTTATTCTGACACAGTTAAAGATGTTCAATATGCCCCCCTGTAGTCGAATTCGTCCCAAACCCGCATTAACATGTCTCCATCGATCCCACGTATCGCTACCGTAATGCGTTCTTTCAGCTCGTCTAGGTCACGGGGAAGGAGTAGGGTGAAGACCTTGTCATTTACACACCCCCATATAAAAAAATCACAGCGGTGGATTGGTCGAGCAAACAATAACCTGGAACTTGCAAAGTGGCCACCGCAGAGCCCCGACCTCACACCTTGTGATTTCTTTTTATGGGGGCGTGTGTAAAGAACAAGGTCTTCACCCTACCCCTTCCCCGTGGCCTAGACGAGCTGAAAGAATGCATTACGGTAGTGATACGTGGGATTGATGGAGACATGTTAATGCGGGTTTGGGACGAATTCGACTACCGCATTGATGTATGCTGTGTCACGACAGGGGGGCATGTTGAACATCGTGTCACAATAAACTTCAAGAGTTTTTCTGTAAGAATCCGTATGTGGTGTGTCTATATTCTGAATAGCTTTGATGTAATAAATTTTTAAAAGTGTATAGTTCTTTTGTAATCCTCCCAAACTTTTTCCATATAAATGGGCTTTAAATATTAAATCTTCACTCAAATTTTAGATATTACTAGCAGATGGAATACTAATGTCAATAATAATAAAATTAGTAATATAAAATAATGTTTTGTGTGGCATAATGAATGCTTAGTCTGTTACGAAATTTATACTAAATTATCCTCTAAAGTGCTTATTATTAACACACACACAATTTGACAATAATGAATAGATTAAGGGTGTGTTTGTTTAATGCGACAAAAGCGACTAACCATTACTATGAATCACGATACCATGAGAGTCTTCAGACTGAAAATGCACAAATGATTTCATGATAACGCCTGCTTTGAAGCAGGCAATAGACAACAGCGATGTATGCATTCTAATGGTCACAAAGAATGAAATGATAAAGCAATTTTTTCATGAAATTATGTTTTTGAAATGATCTCAAACTCTATTATTTCAAATATTCTGTTCTGTTTGAATTAATTCTTTCGTTTGTTAATAATGACAATGGCTAAACTGCCAATCTCCTTCTTATGCTAATCCTGCGGAAGCTCATGAAAGTTTTAGCTTGCCCACTTCGTCGGGCAGTGAAGTCAGGCCCTGAGTGAAGTGTAATTGCATGAACGCCACTAGCAATTGCAAACGGAAGTAGTAAGTCTGATGAAACTAAACAAATGCCATTAAATTAACTTCTTCGCTTTTGTCGCATTAAACGAACACATACTAAGCATATCTTTAATAAAATCATTATCATCAATACTTAAACTACCTACAATTGTAAGCATTTTTAAGTATCTTTAATTATACTATAATTTATGAGCAAGCATTATAATACGCAAATTGCAAAAAAAGTTTTAGAAATTATGTGTAATGAAACTTAAACAGAACAAAGAATTTCTGCCCCTGAACACGTGGGAGAGGGCGACTCGAAGGTACCAGACTCGAAAAAGTAACCCACACGCGTTAGAGACGGGTCGCAGAAAAATAACTCGCGGAGGGGAGGTGACGCTTAGCAAAAAGGTAGGTGCGATGTATAATGATAATTCATAGTAATCAATAGGTTTTAATAACAACAAACATACAGCATATCATAAAAAGGGGGCCCCCAACAAAGCTTATCCAGCTAAAAGGTATATATTAAATTCTCAGAACTTCTTCTAAATATACTAAAACGACTCAAAATACCATCAATTAACAGTAACAGCATTTAATATCTATGAGAAATTAAAGACAAATGCTTAGCGCACTATGCGCAGTGCTGTCAGTAATGAGCACTCATGCCCAATGTAACCCATCCCTTGTGAGCAAACGCAACACTCGAACGTGTCACACCCTCCTTTTGTAACACCCCTGCCCTAAAGTAATGTTAATGTTGTCAAAACCCGGAACAGGAGAGGGGAGGAGAGTTGTAACCCCGTGGTATCCTAGAACCAAGTGAATACTATCACTCTATAGCTACAATTCCTTTCCTGCACTTAAGATAGGTGCGAAATACCTCCAGCACTGTTATGACGCATTACCTTTTGTATCTCTGACAGATACATAAAAGCTTTCTGCCATATCTCATGTGCCAAACTACCTTGGCGAAACACCCACTTAAATGTTAGGTGATAAATTTTCGCAGGCACATTCACTATATTCTGTGATTAAATAGCACAGTAATGATTACTAGACATAGTCAACAAGAGTTCTCATAAAAACTAAGCACATAAGTGTGTCACTTCTTTCCGAATGCAAGGCATTCTTGCGTCACATGATGGCGCAATGATACAATTCAGGGTTTTCCCTAGGCCCTTTAGAACGGGCGTGCCGCCCGGCTGATTTTGGTGACCGCCTGGCTAAATACACGAAAAACTGCACAACATTGCATAATATTTTATTTGTTTTTAATTTTTGTCCACCTGGTTATTTTATCTTACCACCCATCTGATAAAATTTTCTGGGGAGAACGCTGCAATCGTTCCCTTTATACGACGAATTCGGAGTTCTGCAAGGGAAGGGTAGCGCCAACCAATTTCCCCACTACGATACAATTATCTTCTTTTTGGGCAGTTCTCTAGACTGTTAATATTGAAGACAAAAACAAAGGAATGGTCTCACCCATCACAAGGTGCTCCTGAATGTTTTTCTTATCTCGGATGGCAGCCGACATTCTTTCCAGAAACAAGACGATTGCGGAGCGTTCCATTATCTTTGCAGAAATGTAACTTATCGCAAACACATGAAATTCCCAATAATTCCCTTACTGACGGACCCATACGTCCTTCCAGGCAATCACAAAAACAGACAGCAACAAATTAGCAACGTTCGCATTTTTTTTAATCAAACGTAGCTGAGCGCTTGTCGAATCCACGCAACTTTCATTCTCTCGGCGGCTTCTCTGCCACAAACGAAAAAACTATTGTTCTATCATTGTTACTACAAAATTTCTGGGAAAACTGTGACAACAACAGGAGATTACGCTCAGCCTCTCAAGCCACTGCTACAACTTCCCCAAAATTACCGCGAACAACATTTATTAATTATTTAAATTAACTACCAATTACTTGAACATCATATCATATATCTATAACACTGACGAACACCAACAGACACATCTCTTTTTCGCACAATAACAACCACACAACCTAATTGATGCTCACACAACACATAACTAGAGTGTACCGGTAGGGGAAATAAAGTGTGTGTTACCAGTGTACCGGCACGTCAAAAGGTGGTCACGGCGCCAATTGTACCGATACGCCGATAAAGGTGTGCGTGGTCACGACACCAATTGTACCGATATATGAATTTATGTTAGCACGGTCACCAACTGTACCATACCAGTTTCTGTATGAATCTCTTTTTTATTCCATGCCACCGAATACCAGTATACCTAATTGCGGTAATATACCCTTGTGATTGATTATCCTAATTACCCCCAAATGGTATCCCCTCTAACAATGATAACTCTCCCTTATCAATTAATCTTCAACTTCCCCTTTTTACATTGCGTTGTGTTTTCGTACTCTTGATCATATAGTGCTTAACTTTATAGTTTTTTCCTCACTTTACCTATTACATTGCGTTGTGTTTTCTCCAAACTCGTAAGGTGCTTGGTCCCAAAAATGCTTGTCTACCCTGAGTCCCAGCTACGGTTCCCACTATTGACCGATCAAAATTCCCCCTTTCCCGCCTTAAAAGAAAGAGGAGATCTTGTAGGATTACAAGTGAATAAACTTTATTCAAACAATTATTATCAAACTGATTAAATATTGTGAAATTACGTTAGTGATGTTAGTTATTTTATCTTAACCTAATCTTAATGCTGACAATAAACAAAAGTTGAAATCAAGAATTGTATGTCTTTAATAGGATTAATAGTCTGTGACCAAATCACTTATTCGGTCATGAATGATCAAAATAAAGAGCTTTATATTCCCCCAAAATAATCTCTATCTCCCTCTCCGACTCGAGTATCAATTAACATAAAACCTTCTGTCTATGAGATCTCTGTTGGTTCGCGGAATGTACGCGTTGGGCCCAGATAGTTATCAAAAAACGTTACTTAGCTGTTTGTTGACCAGTCTCGTATCACTTGTTGTGGCCGCAAAAGGGGAGGACGACACGGGGTTCACTCGATGCCTTCACCGACGACAGCCCTGCTCGAGGTCGGTGAATCACAGCCTGTGATTGGAGAAACTTCTTGACACGACGAACACCTTATAACTCACGGCCTGTCACAATGGAGAAACCACTGGCAGGTTCACATATGCCGGGTGTCCCCTGTTGTGGTGATAGCCGTAGCTCTGTAGTGCTCTGACGCAGCAGTTCCTCGTCGTTTCCCGCCGTCCCGCTCTGCCTTATTCGCACGCCGTATCCTCGTCCCGTAGGCCTAACCACATTCTTTTCAGATGTGCATTCACCTCTTCCATTTGGCCTACCCGCATGGCTTCTTGAAAGTTAATGTTCTGGTTCACCCCCTCTGATGAGACACATTCTCTATGATATAAGTTCTCATACGTCCATTTAACTCAAAGTCTTTCTCGCGAATTGGTTTAGAATCTGACAGATGCCATCATGGAATCGTAGTACTTGTGCATTCATTCACTTCGCTGTTCAAGGCGAACGTGAAGAGAGAGATAAACGAAAGACTGTATAGAAACAATAGGGGCAAGAGAAGAGAGAGCGTGAGCATGTGCTCACAACATCTTTTTAACCTCGGTTTGGATTCCAGCGCCGAACGCGTCACCGGGGAGGGAAGGTTGCTGATTGGTTCACATGTTTCAACGTTCTTCCAGCTCCTGCTGTTCCCCCCTTTTTTCGCACTTCCCCTTCCCGCGTGATTCGTCAACCTCAGAATCCAACCAAAACAAAAATGGTTTCAAAAATAAAATGATACAACATTTCCTCTTTACAAAATGTAGAAATTAACTGGTTTGCAATTAAAAAAAAAAATGATTCTCAATTATGGTTAATAAATTTAGATTTCTTGCTTTCCCCAAAATTAACCCGGTTAAATTAGCAATTAGGATACCAACACAGATATATTAATAAAATATATCTTTAGTAACGATCATATCGTTACAAGAGCAACCCGCAACTAGACTTCTTTATAACGAAAGTAACTAAACAATAATCGGTGACAAGGCAACAGCTACAATAACCGAAAAAACAACACACTGACCCTATCACACACGCACCACCAAAAGAAAAACAAAAGAACCAAGTTCTTTCCTCTGACCAGCACTCTCACTATTTAAACTACTACTCCTTTTAATCCACTGGAACGCAGACGTCAGGCCTACGCTCCATGCCCTTGAACTGGTTTATTAACTAGGCTGGTTTTTCTGATTTATCACCTTTCAATTGACCCTGTTGTCCCTTAACAATGCAAGCACCCTCCTTAAATACTTCACTGGCCCCACACCCTCGACGTGGCTCCGCTCGAACTGACGCACTCTGTGTCTTGGGGCCATTGACCCTATCGCTCTTGCGACTGACTGGTAGAAACGGGGATGTTTTTTTTGACAGGTTCCCGGCTTTTTATTTCCAACTCCTGTTCCTTCTCGGTTTGCATGGCCACTGTTGTCACGTTCTCACGTTTACACTCAACGCATGCATCTACCATTACCTTCCTAACCTCCTCTCCCTCTATACCTATGGCAACATCTCTAGTGTCTGGTACTTGGAATAGTGGCTCATCATCAATTTCTACCTGCCGTCCAATCAAATGCACTCGGCTCCTACCAACCACTTGCATATCATGATATCTGATGCCTTTAATTCTCACTCTATCATCGGGCAGCAACTGCAGCACTTTAAATGGACCAAAACATGTCTCCCGCATGATCCCATTACGCGATACCATCACGTGAACATTTGGGACAATAGTCTTCTTGAGCAGAAGGGTGACATCCGGCGTCTCGACCACCCAGTCGCTAACAGTATGAGTTTCCGCCTTACTCTTCTCAAATGCGTACAAGAGGTCGGTCCCCATCGTCCACAACCTAGTTTGCACCATCTACCACTGTGACCGCAGAGCATACAAACGAAACCCCATCCAAAATGTCTGTGCCCAAAATTCCATCATAAGGCCTATCCTCAAATGAGTGCAGAAGGAAGTCACACTTGGGCAACGCCCATCCTTGAATTTTAATGTCGAGTGTGGCTTCCTGCTTAATGTGTATGCACCCACCGTTTATGCCCCGTACCATTGTATCAACATCATGGATGGGGGCCTGGGGCAGCTGGCGACACAGTTCAATATCTAGGAACAACACTTGCGATCCTGTATCCACTAGCATGTCCACCAGCTGTCCCTGAATCATCACTCCAACCCAATATAGGCGATCCTGTCCACGTTTCAGCACAATCGGTTCATTAGTTTCTGCAACTACCTGTGCTGTTTTGTGTGGCTTCTGTTGGCGACACTCATGGGATAATGCCCGGGGGCTCCACATTTATAACAGGTCACGTCTCGCTTTTGCCTACGTGGCTTAGTTACCCCTTCCTTCAAAAGTTTCTCTAGCATTTCTTTAACCTCTTTTAATTCCTTTTTACAAGAACATTCTCTTTCACACAGAGCCGCGGGAGCGGAGGCGTGCCCTCTTTGCACGCCTTTAGCCGTGGCACCCCTGTAAATTCATCATCATCTAAGTCAGCTGGATTAGCGTCAAGCTCAACCCTGCTGCTATCCCCATGATGGCCCCTCTCCAGCTCCTCTGATTTCATCGCGCACTTGACGACGTCTTGGAATGTCTTAGGAGCTGTGGCCTTTAGAAGCTTTTTATGAGGGAATAGTGTTCCGTGTCGGAAACGCTGGAGCAGGAGTTGCTCCCTAGTTGCCTCCACAGCGGGGTTGGCCTAAATAAACCGGTCCATGGCCAGTTGTAAGCGTCCCGTAAAAATCGAGGACTGATTCCTTCCGGCGCTGTATGACGTCATACAGCGCTCTGCCGTAGTCCCGATCAATCTTGACTCGGCCAAAAACCTGTCCAAGCCTTGATCGGAACTCGGCATAGCTGTCGACGTCGAACAGCTCCAGTTTAGCGGCTTTGCAGGCCGCATTTCCTTTTAGCTTTGATTTTAGCTACTGTAAGTTTAATTTCGTCGATCCAGTATAAGAGAGCTCCAATGCTCGCGACCGACTTCAAAAATCCGGAGACGCTGATGCCAGATCCATCCCCTGAGAAAACTGGCATGGTCCCTGTATAACCTGCCATCTTTGGCTGTGATGCAGCATCACCATCTTCTGCTCCTTCCACAGGCATACTTGGTCACGCTGTCAGAGTTCACTCACTCACAATTAATCCAAAAACAACCTCTTCGGCACCAAGACTCACAATACACACCACCTACCCTTTGGCTATCCCTAATCCGGAAAATGCCGGATTAGCGAGTCCCTGTACGGGCACCAGAATGTGCCCCTGAACGCGTGGGATGGGGTGACTCGAAGGTACCCGACTCGAAAAAGTAACCCACACGCGTTAGAGACGGGTTGTAGAAAAATAACTCGCGGAGGGGAGGTGACGCTTAGCAAAAAGGTAGGTGTGATGTATAATGATAACAATTCATTTTAATCAATAGGTTTTAATAACAAACATACAGCATAGCATAAAAAGGGGGGCCCCCAACAAAGCTTATCCAGCTAAAAGGTATATATTAAATTCTCAGAACTTCTTCTAAAAATACTAAAACGACTCAAAATGCCATCAATTAACAGTAACAGCATTTAATATCTATGAGAAATTAACGACAATGCTTAGCACATGAGACTCTAAGCTTTATTATCGAAACTTCGCTATGCGCAGTGCTGTCAGTAACGAGCACTCATGCCCAATATAACCCATCCCTTGTGAGCAAATGTAACACTCGAACGTGCCACGCCCTCCTTTTGTAACACTCCTGCCCTAAAGTAATGTTAATGTTGTTAAAACCCGGAACAGGAGAGTGGAGGAGAGCTGTAACCCCATGGTATCCTAGAACCAACTGAATACTATCAGTCTACAGCTACAATTCCTTTCCTGCATTTAAGATAGGTGCGAAATACTTCCAGCACTGTTATGACGCATTACTTTTCGTATCTCTGACGGATACATAAAAGCTTTCTTCTACATCTCATGTGCCAAACTACCTTGGCGAAACACCCACTTAAATGTTAGGTGATAAATTTTCGCAGGCACATTCACTATATTCTGTGATTAAATAGCACAGTAATGATTACTAGACATAGTCAACAAAAGTTCTCATAAAACTAAGCACATAAAAGTGTGTCACTTCTTTATGAACGCAAGGCGTTCTTGCGTCACGTGATGGTGCAATGATACAATTGTTCCCTTTATACGACAAATTCGGAGTTCCGCAAGGAAAGGGTAGCGTCAACCAAATTTCCCCACGACGTTACAATTATCTTCTCTAGACTGTTAATATTGAAGACAAAAACAAAAGAATGGTCTCACCCATCACAAGATGCTCCTGAGTGTTTTTCTTATCTCGGATGGCGTCCGACATTCTTTCCAGAAACAAGACGATTGCGGAGCGTTCCATTATCTTTGCAGAAATATAACTTATCGTAAACGCATGGAATTCCCAATAATTCTATTACTGACGGACCCATACGTCCTTCCAGGCAATCACAAAAACAGACAGCAACAAATTAGCAACGTTTGCATTTTTTTTTGATCAAACGTAGCTGAGCGCTTGTCAAATCCACGCAACTTTCATTCTCTCGGCGGCTTCTCTGCATCACACACGAAACGCGCTCTCATAACAAACAAAAAAACTATTGTTCTATCATTGTTACTACAAAATTTCTGTAAAACTGCGACAACAACAGGAGATTATGCTCAGCCTCTCAAGCCATTGTTACAGCTTCCCCAAAATTACCGCAAACAACATTTACTAATTATTTAAATTAACTACCAATTACTTGAACATCATATCATATATATATAACACTGACGAACACCTACAGACACACCTCTTTTTCGCACAATAACAACCACACAACCTAATTATCGCTCACACAAGACATAACTAGAGCAACCAGCAATTAAACTTCTTTATTACAAAAGTAACAAAACAATCAGCGACAAGGCAACACCTACAATAACCAAAAAAAAAAAAAAACCACCACAAACACTGACCCAGTCACAAATTAATCTCATTATCTTAAGAGATGTGTATAATACCAGTAGTTAAAAATCATCAACTGCTACCAAAGAATATTCACTAACAAACAATTATGAAAATGTTTTAATGTAGAGATTTATTTCCTATCTTTTCGGCTACATTTCAGAATTATCTCAGGAAAAGTTAATTGAGAGCATTTTTTTAATCCTATTAATAATATCAAATTAGAATGATTATTTTAATCATATATAAAAAAAATTGAGAATGACAACAATAAAATATATCTATGTTTACCCCATGTATACTTTCAGACAGTAATATAAAAAGAATCATTATTCACACAGGAAAATTTATAGCCTTGATATCTTTGAAGCATTCTAATTTTAACAATCATGAAATTAGAAAAAAACTCATTCATTTTATGCATAATTTAAGATTTTGAATTTCATTTTTTGAAAGTTTTTTATTGTTAGTCTTTTCTTCAGACAAAGAACAAAAGGCAATTCATTAATTCTATTGAAATTCTGATAAGTCATTAAATTAAAAATTAAAAATTATTAAAGTTTAGAAAGCTTTCCTGTCAAGCATGGTAGTTACTAAAAATAAAATAATATTTAATCAACATGGTGATATTTACCAATGCATTACAAATATATCATATCTTGGAAACTGCCCAAGAGTAGCCTTTGCTTCCACAGGGCAATGAACTGTCAACATGAAATTGAGAGAAATGATCCACAAAGGCTATATTTTAATTTCAGTTTTACTTTCATCCTCCTCCCCTATACAATTTTCTGTAGCATTATAAAAAAAAAAAGGGGGGGGGGGGGGGGGGGAGACTAAAAATTAAAGGGAGCCCGACATTTGGGTGGATGACAATTGTTGGATGACAGTTCGGTGAACGAGACAATTCGGTGAACGTCAATTTGGTGGAAATGCAAATTCGATTGAGATTTTAAATCACTGAAGAATTTTAGATATTTAACTCATCGTTTGTTTATAACCGACATCTTTATTGCATTACAAAGCAATTTGCTGCATTCATTTTATGTCAAAGCCACTTTTTATGCAAGAATCTTTTATTTATTATGTATTAGTTTATATATAAATGAGATTATTTCTTTATTAAATAATTTATTAAATCATTTTGTAATATGTGTAACACTTTCTATTTTGTTTTATTGCTAAGAGTTCCATTATTCAATTAAAAATACTATAATTCTTAAATTACTACTTAAGATCGTTAAAATGGCCACAATAAGATATGGGTAAATAAATCTTTAATTTAACATTAATATAGCACGGTGACATCCCTCCTACAGTCTGGTTTAATATAAAAAAGGCAGTTGGAGGGGAGGACAGAGGGTAGAGTTCATTTCATTTTTAGGTTGAAAGGGTTAATCCCTAATATATTGAACCCTTATATTAAGCCTTGTAATATAACTACTTCTCCCTCCAGCTTTTTAAGAGAACTAGAAGAGGTACCCGGCGTTGCCCGGGATAATTACATTTGCACAAACTTTTCCTTTCATTGTTAGTCATGAGATATATATTGTTGGTTCATGCAGTGTGTTTGTGAATTGCGTGCTGATACCATTGTTGATACCTATTGTTGTACCAACTTTGCCTTGCATTGTTGGTCATGAGATATTTCTCATTAATATGCCTTGCCATTACCATGAATATCGATTTTTTATCGATATTTATTATTTTTCCGAAATCTGAGGTAGACAGTGACCTTCCTCATGCTTTAAAGGTCATGTATGCGAAATTTTATCAAGATCGGAATAAAACTGTAGATTTGTATAAAAAACATACAGACCCACAGACAAACAGACCCACAAACATCCTTCTTTATATATATTTAAGAGAATTAGGTTTCCCTTCTCATATAAGAGAATTAAAGGTCAAGTGACACGGAATTTTCACTTGTTGATTTTATCGTGTCATTAGATGCAGTTTGTCTTAATATGTTTTATGCGATAATTCATTTTCCTAAAATTAACAGTTAAATATGTGAAAATTGGATTTTTAATGTCAATTTCTGAAGATTGCCGAATATCAGCTGCGGCGGCAGATAGTTGGCGTTGCATGTACAACCCAATCTCAAAAGTATGGAATAATTCCATTTCATATGCTAGATCTTAGTTTATTCATTAAATTGTACACAGAAAATATATGCAAATAACTTCTAGACAACATTTTTTAAAAAAAACATGCACTACAGTTTCCAAAAAAAACCCAGAAATAGCAAAATAAATTTATTGTTTTAGAAAAATTCTAGTTATTTAAAGTGATTAATCGTGTCTCATAATTATAGAATAACAAACATTTTGTCGCAGAATAATAGAATAATCTTAGAAACTGTGTGTTCTGATTACCATAGACTCGTTCATTTTACAAGGGGGTACGAGTTCATGAATTTTTGTCTTAAAGCATTCAATAATTCATTGACATATGAATCGTTACATGATTGTTTTTGTTACAATGGTCAGATCAAAAAACCTGTCAGTTTCTCAGAAGGAACTGATTATAAGTCTCATTAAAACTGAAAAAACACAACAGCAAGTAGCAACAGAATTGCATATTGGCCAAGGAACTGTATCAAAGTATTCACAGAATTCAAGAAAAATGGATTTGTAACTCCAGCAAAGAAAAAAAGAGGGAGACCAAAGATGCACAACTAAGCGTGATGACAGACAACTCAAAAAGATCATGCTTAAAAAAAAGTTCGATACAATTTGTGGCTATCAGCAAGTTCCTAACATTATGGTTCTGCGACAACGAATTGAAAATGCATGCCAAACCGTTCGTAATGCTGGTGACGAACTCTTCCATGACATCAGACGGTCGCTCATGCAACGAGCCGAAGCGTGCGTTCGAGCTGTTGGAAAGATCATGGTGTGAATGTCAGCAAAGATACGGTGCATAGAAGATTATTAGAAGCAGGATTTAGATCAAAGTTCCAAAGAAGAAACCTTTGTTGACACCACAGCAGAGATCAAAACGTGTTGTTTGGGCAAGGATCCATCCGTCATCACCTATAAAGTTTTGGGAAAGTGTTATCTTTAGTGATGAGGCAGATTTGAAGTGCCTGTTGGACAACATCGTCATGTGTGGAGAAGAGATGATGAAGCATTGCAGCCAGGGTGTGTGAAGCAAGTCGTTAAGCATCCAGATAGTGTCGTGGTGTGGGGATGCATTTCTCTCCATGGGCCAGGAAAACTGTTATTCCTTAAAGGAAATGTAAACTCAGAAGCATATCAGTCGATTCTTGAGACAGGAATGTTAGAAACAATTGAAAACCATTTTGGTGATGACAATGTTATTTTTCAACACGACCTAGTACCTTGCCACAACTCGAAATCTACCAGAGCATGTTTGTCTAATTTTGGAATTGATGATTTTGTCCTGGCTAGGAAATTCGCAAGACTTAAATCCTATCAAAAATGTGTGAGCGGATATGAAAAAGTTCATTCGAAGCACTGAAAACCCTCCTAAAACAAAATCTGAACTTAAACAATGTCTTCAACATTTATGGGACAAAATCACAATTGAAAGATGCAAGCAGCTAAAATTTCTTCAATGCCTAAAAAATGTGTGTCAGTAGTTAAGCACCGAGGTTTTCCAAGAAAATATTAAACTTTTTAAAAAAAATTTTTGTGTAATTATTCAGTTATTTTGCGACACACGTTTTGTTATTCTTTATTTATGAGACAACATGTATTTACATTTATTACCTTTTCTTTTAATGTAATAGTCGTTACATTTTGTCCCTTTGTTTTTCTGATGAATGTGATACATAGATTACAAAAAAAAAATATTGCTAAGTTATTTTCATCAAATTTGTTGAAGAATTCATGAATAAAGCGTAAACCCATCATATGAAATTCAATTATTCCATACTTCTGAGATTGGGTTGTAGCCTCAACGCCATGAATACATAGCACGATGCCTACCATACATAGTATAAGCAGGAATGGATGAGGATATAAGTGTGTAATCTGAAAGAAATAGCAATTAAAATTACAACTTAAACCCTGTTAGAGTATTAATTTTTATTATTTGATCAAAATCGGCATACGAAAGAATTTTTTTTTTGGTCTTCTTTTCAAAATTCTACTCAATGAGAGCGAAATAAATGAAGGATAATCTAGGTAGAGAAGTCAGCTGAACCAGGGGTTTATGAAGAGCGGAACTGAATAATTTATGTATCATTTTTCTTCATTCTATTTGAATTGACTGTAACGATATCGGGAATGAGCGTCAGAGTTCTCCTCAGGCCCTTTTTAACGGGCGCGCCGCCCGGCTAATTTTGGCGACCGCCCGGCTGAATACACAAGAAACTGCGCAACACTGCATAATATTTTATTTGTTTTTAATTTTTGTCCGCCCGGTTATTTTAGCTTACCGCCCACCTGATAAAATTTTCTGAGGAGAACACTGAGCGTCTCTTTAAAAAAAAATTCCAAACAGATAGAACCATACCATTTTAGAACGGATAGACGGTTTTTATATGCTGCATTTCGAAAATGCAGTACAGTGCGGACCCGGTCGAACGCTGTCTTTGGGAGCCACGATTTCGTGACAGCTTTAGATCGAGCTGCGGTCGATCCAGACCCCCCCCCCCCTCCTGTTGATGACAAGAATCGCGTTCTCATATGCACATGTACACTGTTCTGTTTGCTTTCTTTTTGTTTATTTTTACTTAATAAACATGTCAATTGAAGCTTCAGTATTGAATGTAGAAGCTATTCAGTCTAAAAGAGATAAATCAGCTATCAGCTAGGATCAAACGCGGTCGACAAGATCCGCGATTTCATATGCACATGTATTACTATTCAGTCTAAAAGAGATAAATCAGCTAAAATAGGATCAAACTTGGTCAACAAGACCCGCGATTTCATATGCACGTGTACCCTTTCCTGTTTGTTGTCTTTTTATTCAGAACTACTTGCAAATACATAACATTTTATACATATAATCACCTTTTTGTTGATCGCGTTTTCCCTTTTAGACTGAATGGCTTCTACATTCAATAGTGTAAACATTTTTATCCCCCCCCCCCCGTCAGCAGGGGGGGGGGGGCGCCCGGGATCGGGAGCCAAGCCAAAACAGCGTTGGAGCCGATTCAGCGATCTAGCAGACCGCGTTCGGCCAGGTCTGCACTGTATATCTATGGAAAGCTTCGAAGTCAAAGGAATAGAATTTTACCAAACTTTTTATTAAATTTGAAAATACTAATCACAATATTTGCAGAAGTTCGCATAAAAATGGAATTTGCAGTTAATGAGTTCTATATTTTTAATTATGATATTCAGTCGATTAAATGAAGCGCGCTTAAAAAGGCCTTCACTTAGGTTGATCATACACCGCTAAAACACTCTTACCCAAACTAATTTCAAGTAAAGAAAAATAAAGTATATAAAAATTCTTATCACTTATCATACAGAAGTTTTGGATGTATGTGAATAAAACAAAATACATTGTAAACAATAATAGGCTTCTTGTGTGCATAAGAGTTGATGGCCGCTAGCAAGAAATCCACCGATCGCAGAAATGGCCTCCGACCAAGCTCCGAGAAGACGTTTACAGTTTTGATATTAATTTTTGTCAATTTTATACCTCCTTTTTCTTCCTTGTGGATTAGAGGTTTTCACTTTTTTAGCAAGAGGTTTTCATTTTTTTACAAGAAAAATTTTAGAGATTTTATGGTATCCCGTGACTCCTCCAGCCCTAGTTATTTTTCTTCAACTTTTATTACGTGTGGGGCCTACTAGATTTATTATTATTTTCGATAAAGGGGTTTATTATTCTGTTCGTACGTAATGAAGTTAAAACTGTGCATTTAAATTATTAATTGGAATGTGTAGATAGTTTGAACACTGCATTTTTATCTTCTTGCTTGCTGCATCTTAGGCAAATTTAAGTGAGGAAAAATACGCACATTTTTGCCGATGATTGGGAAAGATTCAGATTTAAAAAATTTGCCGCTTTTGCAAATTCAATTTAAATGAGGTATTTCTTCCTTTTTTTTAATGCGTTAATTCCGACAAATTAATCTGAAGAAATAAACCGATGCACTTGAAAACTGAACGCGCCTTTGCTGCTGTTGCATTATAAATATACGATAGATTTTTTTTATCAGTATTTAAAATTTCAAATTATATCTTCAAATTTAGAATTAATTGATGGATAATATATTTGAGGCCTCAGTGTACTTAAATTATTTCGATTGTTTGCATGAAAGTGATGAGGGAAACGAGATATTGACTTCCAATTTAACACACATTTACATTATACAGATCGCCACAAATTATTCATGCAGTCAGTCCCGGAAAATTTACAGAGATTACCGAAGTAAAATGTTACGGCGCTCCCTTGCAAAAGTCCTCCTAAAATTAATAAAATAAAATAATAAATTAAGCAAATGGTTATTAATTACTATACATATTTTTTTTTTTTTCGTTGTCTTCTTTAATATGACACCATAAAATCAGTAAGTCAAAATCCATGTCACTTGACCTTTAAAATGACTGTCTTAAAATTTTGAAGTTATATTATAAAATATTAAAATACAGGGTGATTACAAAAGAACTTCACACTTTTAAAAATTTATTACATCAAAGCTATTCAGAATATAGACACACCACATACGGATTCTTAAAGAAAGCTCTAAAAGTTTATTGTGACACAGTTAAAGATGTCCAATATGCCCCCCTGTAGTCGAATTTGTCCCAAACCCGCATTAACACGTCTCCATCAATCCCACGTATCCCTACCGTAATGCGTTCTTTCAGCTCGTCTAGGTGGAGGGGAAAGGGTAGGGTGAAGACCTTGTCCTTTACACACCCCCTTAAAAAGAAATCACAGCGGTGGACTGGTCGAGCAAACAATAATCTGGAACTTGCAAAGTGGCCACCGCGGAGCCCCGACCTCACACCCTACCCCTTAAACGTGACCTAGACGAGCTGAAAGAATGCATTACGGTAGCGATACGTGGGATTGATGGAGACATGTTAATACGGGTTTGGGACGAATTCGACTACTGCATTGATGTATGCCGTGTCACGACAGGGGGGCATATTGAACATCTTTAACTGTGTCACAATAAACTTCAAGAGTTTTTCTTTAAGAATCCGTATGTGGCGTGTCTATATTCTGAATAGCTTTGATTATGTCAACCCTTTTAACCCAAAAACGAAATGAACTCTACTGCATGTCCTCCCTTCCAATAATCTTTCTATATTACAAGCAGAACAGTCTGTACAGTTCCCCAAAGCTGTATTTTGGAAATTGGTAGTAACCTGACAGTATAACATAGAGACGACAGAGATTCCAACTATGTTTCGCCTTTTATTCCCGGCTTTATCAAGGATAACACAATAAGAGGCTCGCAGGCCTTATATACAGAAACAAGGTACATAGTATGCAAAGAGATTGGAGAATGGAAATAAAAACGTGAACCAATAAAGAAAATACATAGGTGAACCAATCACAGAAATTACTATATGAAATCAAGAACAGAAAAATACTAATGAAACCAATAACAGAAAGTACTATAGGAAATCAAACAAAATGATAAATGAGGAAAGCAAACAAATCGCGGACCAAAAAGAGAGCATATCTTTGTCAGAAGACAAGAAGATTTACAAAGGAGAATGAAAGTAAAATTATATAAAACATATCTGAAAATAAATAAATTAAATTATACAAGGTCGGAGACAGAGTTAAGTATGGCATAGACATCAAAATCCGTTTGGCAATTGTGGAGGAGGCCAGGGGTAGATCTCTTGGCTTTAAATATCTCTATTGACTCAAGGATCACAGTCTTGAACGGGTCGTTGCATTTGTGTAAGATGGACATCACTTCATCTTGGGTTTTCAAAGTATGTCCGGAGTCGGCAAGATGGTTGGCATAGTGGGAATTACCATCTTGTTTCTCGTAGGAGTTGACGTGTTCCTTGAAACGTGTATTGAAGTTATGGGTCGATAAGCCTATGTAAAACGTATCGCAGAAGGCACAGTTCAGGCGATATACTCCGGATTGGGCGAAATCGTCAGATGCAGTTAGGGTAGATGGGCGCAAGGTACGAAGAAAAGGGGTTGGGGAACAAAAAGAAACTTGGAGGCCAAGGGAAGAGAGGAAATTGGAGAGGTGGGAGAAATGGGGGCCGATGTATAATAGAGAAACCCACTTCTTACGTCGGCTTATATCAGGAGGTGGGGGGGGGGGAGGGGCTCGAGTTAAGGAAGGCACGTCTACATCGTTGGAGGGTACAGGAGAAAATAGAGGACGAGAAGCCGTTCATACGGGCGAGGGTGTGGATGATACGGAGTTCGGAGGTGCGGGAAGGGGGGCTAAGGGGTAACTTCAGGGCACGGTCAATGAAGAAGCGTAGGGAAGCATGTTTGTGGACGGGGTGGTGTGAGGAAGAACAGTGGATTAGATTACATGATGTGGTAGGCTTACGGAAGACAGAGAACGAGAAATCGTTAATTTGGAGGTTGTTAGTAATGAGGATGTCAAGGTACGGGATGGAATTGTTAACTTCGGTTTACCTACGATATTTAAACCCAAGAGATCTATCCCTGGCCTCCTCCTCAACTGCCAAACGGATTTTGATGTCCTTGCCATACTTAACTCTGTCTCCGACCTTGTATAATTTAATTTATTTATTTTCAGATATGTTTTATATAATTTTACTTTCATTCTCCTTTGTAAATCTTCTTGTCTTCTGACAAAGATATGCTCTCTTTTCGGTCCGCGATTTGTTTGCTTTCCTCTTTTATCATTTTGTTTGATTTCCTATAGTAATTTCTGTTATTGGTTTCATTAGTATTTTTCTGTTCTTGATTTCATATAGTAATTTCTGTGATTGGTTCTCCTATGTATTTTCTTTATTGGTTCACGTTTTTATTTCCATTCTCCAATCTCTTTGCATACTATGTACCTTGTTTCTGTATATAAGGCCTGCGAGCCTCTTGTTGTGTTATCCTTGATAAAGCCGGGAATAAAAGGCAAAACTAGTTGGAATCTCTGTCGTCCCTATGTTATACTGTAAGGTTACTACCAATTTCGTTGATAGGAACAGTATTATGAATCCTTATCTCACAGATTATAACTTCAACTTGACTGTGCATTTTTAAGACAGTCATTTTAATTCTCTTATATAAGAAGAGAAAAACCTAATTCTCTTAAAAAGTTGGAGGGGGAAGTAGTTATATTATGGATCAGCACTAATATAAAAATGAAATGAACACTACCCTCTGTCCTCCCCTCCAACTGTCTTGTTATACTAAACCAGACTTAAGGGGGGGGGGGGGGTCACTAAATTCCTATTGTGCCTATTCTAACGAGCTTAAGTAGTAATATAAGAATTATAGTATTTTTAACTGAATAATGGAATTCTTCGCAATAAAACAAAGTAGAAAATTGTTACTCTTTTTACAAAATGATTTAATAAAGAAAGAATCTCATTTATTTGTAAGCTAATAAATAATAAATAAAAGATTCCCGCATATAAAGCGACTTCAACATAAAATGAATGAAACAAATTGCTTTGTAATTGCAATAAAGATGTGTCAATTATAAACAAACGACGCGTTAAATATCTAAAATTCTTCAGTGATTTAAATCTCGACCGAATTTCCACCGAATTGTCGCGTTTATCCAATTGACGTTCACTGAATTGTCGGTCTACCCAATTGACTTCCACCAAATTGTCGCGTCCACCCAATTGACGTCCACCGAAATGTCGTAGACCCAAAATTAAAACATTTGAAAACATTATTTAACCCTTTCACTCCGTAATTAAATTTCATTTTCATTTCTGAGAAGATTGACTTATCCACTTTTAGCAGCATAACACGAAGTTTTTTAAACCCCGTGGGGTGAATCAGATTTCTGCAGGTAAAGGTAACGAAATTTTGTGTGGATTTATCCGCTTTATGCAGCAAAAGAGTTATGGCAATTAATAATTATATATGTGCAAATTATTAAGTGTAAAACTTAATTATTTTTTAATCAAACCAACATGTTCAATTTTAAGCATTTAGAATATTGTCTTATATAGATAATAAAAAAGACAAAGGTGGATAATTGTAATGCAAAACTGTATAATTGTAAAATATACAACCTGATACTGACAGTACTTTTCGGGAGCAAATGCTTCCATCATTCAGCAGCCCAGGAGCACCACAATTGGCTTCTACTTCCTTAGGAAACTTGATATTAGGGCATAAATAATTAAGGTTGGACAAAAAGGTCTCAACGTTTTCTTCTTTCTTATTAAAAACTAGCAGAGGACCCGGCGTTGCCCGGGATAATTACACTTGTAGGTAAACAGAACAACCTCAAAAAGCTAAATTAAACCTCCAAATTGGTTAAATAATAACTCAATCACTACAATATAGAGCGAAAAATCCATTCTATCCATTCTAAGAAAAATCCGAAAGACAGGAATTTACCTCTTTACTGAAAAAATCCATTCTAGGTGATATACCGGGACTTGATTTACCGAAAAAAAAATTTTTTAAGGCTCACAATGGATGGACCTCTCCAAGGATGCCTTCTAGTCTAAATATTTTTTAATCACGTAATCTTACTTTAGATGTACACTTGATGTTGTTGCAATTTCCTTTCTTTCGATGTCTTGAAGCAAAAATTGGCCATTCATCACTTTGTGTAGTCTAGCGGTCGCTGATTCTTCTATTTACTTGCTTACCATTTGCTCAATACAGCACGGAGCTAAAGGAGTGCTTCCTCTATCGTCTTTCACTCTTTCTCAATAGTCTGCTAACTCATTATCTCCAGTTACTGATCATTTTTAAAGATTTTCAAGAAATTGTTAAGTACTAAGAATTCTTTTTTCTAAGAAAAGCCTGAATAACAGGAATTCTATGCATTGAATTCTATATTGCACAAACTTTGCCTTGCATTGTTGGTCATGAGACATATATTGTTGATCCTTGCATAGAGTTAGTGCATTGAGTGTTGACACCATTGTTGATACCTATTGTTGCACAAACTTTTATTTGCATTGTTGGTCATGAGATATGTTATTGGTCCGTGCAGAGTGTTTGTGAATTGCATGTCGATACCATTGTTGATACTTATTGTTGCAAAAACTTTGTCTTGCAATGTTGGTCATGAGATATTTCTCATTAATATGCCCTGCCATAACTATGAATATCGATTTTTTATCAATAATTATTATTTTTTCGAAATCTGAGGTAGACAGTGGCCTTCCTCATGCTTTGAAGGTCATGTATGCGAAATTTTATCAACATCGGAATAAAACTGTAGATTTGTATAAAAAGCAAACAAACAAACAAGCACAAACCCACAAACAAACAAACATCCTTCGTTATGTATATAGACAGATTGAAAATACATCATCCCGTATTTTCAATTTTTAATAAGAAAGAAGAAAACGTTGAGACCTTTTTGTCCAACCTTAATAATTTAAGCCCTAATATCAAGTTTACTAAGGAAGTAGAAGCCAATGGTAGCCTTCCATTTCTGGATATTAGATTAACAAACTCAGGAGAGGAACTAAGTTACGACATCCACAGGAAAGCAAATTTTGTCCCAAATTTTATTAAAAAAGACTCTAACCATAGCTACCAGCACAAATGAGCAGCATTTCGACATATGGTATAAAGGGCGCATGTCATCCCTCTGAACGCAAAAAGCAAGAAAAGTGAACTTAAAACAATCGAAGAATTTGCCAGATTAAACCGTTACCAGAAAGAAATAGTTAACAGCATCTCCAAAAAAGTTAAACACAAGATCAACCTGGAAAACATCACCACAATACAGAAAGGAAACACCCCAGGAAGAGTACTAGCCTTGCCCTACAATCATCAACAACTAAATAGGGGCATGAAGAGGAACGCAAGAGAATTTGGCCTTACTATAGTCTATAGGAGTTCCAACATAACTAAAAAACAGATAAAGAACCCAAAGGATATAATTCTGCAGGTAAATAGACCAGGAGTCTACAAATTACCATGTGCCAAACGTAATGCGGTTTACTACGGACAATCACGGAGAGCAATCAAGACAAGAATTGGTGAACATTTGGCATGTATCAGGAAAGGAAATTTTGAAGCATCGAGATTCGCTGACCATATCCTAGATTGCCAACATGACTATAATCCTGAAGACTTTGAAATTATCTACAGCACAAGTGACCCGAAACTGTTAAATTTCCTAGAGTCGTGTGCCATCACCAGTGAAGAACCTGCTAATTTACTCAACAGCGACTTGGGCCCCATGGACGTGACATAATTGAGAGACTTGGCAAAACTTTTACATATTCCCAAACTGACCTATGGAAAGAATAAACCTACCATGGACAACAACGATTCCTGATTGGTTGATCATCGTCTACCTGTAGTTTCAATTTATGTACTTTGAATTTGTATTTATTTCTGTAATTGGATTGTAACTAGCTCTCTTTTACTATATAAGTGACTCTGTAATTCTTCTACTTCATCAGAACAGAACTTCTCTGGTCTGATCAAGTTCTTGTATACGCAGGAAGGCAGCTTGGCTGCCGAAATGCGCATACGTTGCAATAAACCTTTGATGTGGAATAGTGGTTTCCTTTTGTTCTTGTTAATCTGTGTCCACAGTTTTTGGCTCCATCTCCTTCTATAATTAAGACTGCTTGAAGGTTTCCAATAAGCTTCGAATTCCAGGTGATCTAGATTCCTGATATTTGTGACATCGAGGAAAGGCAGTTTATGGTTTTTTTCCACTTCAAAGGTGAACTGTACTGTGGGAAGAAACTGTTTAAATGATTTACAAAAGCATTGATATCGCACTTTTTGGTATTGAATATCATGAAGATATCATCTACATATCTAAACCAACAGTCTAGGAAATAAAAATTAGAAGTTTTGAGGATGTCCTCGGAACTCTTCAAAAAAACCTCGGTTAGGATAGAGCTAAGGCACGAGCCCATTGGGTTGCCTCCAACCATTCTGTAAACCTTATCCTTAAATCTGAAAATGTTGTCATTACTACATAGTCTAGTTAATGTCAAGCATTCTTCATGGACCTTAGGTGGAACCTTATTTTTACGCATAATATCTTTTAGAAATTTGATTGTCTCTGGCATCGGGAGGCTTGGAAATAATGAAAGTATATCAAAAGATACCAAAATTTCCCCATCTTTAACTTTTCTGTGCTGTAACTTATTGACTAGATCTATGCCGTTTTTAATAGAACTATCCAAATCGGAAAGTTTTAGAGTTTTTAAAAAATTCGCTAAAAATTGTGAAAGGCGATAGGTCGGTGAGTCTATGTTCGAAACTTTCGGGCGTAATTTGTTCCCGGGTTTGTGTATTTCTTGCAAACCATATAAACGGGGTAAGGTAGGGTTGCTGATAGTAGGTGAGGAAGCTAGATTAGGGGGGATAAAATTAGGACTAGTCTTTAAGGCTTTCTTTAATGTCTCTGATCAAATCTGTTAGTTCATACAGGATATCACCACCATGGAAAAAACCAAGAACAAGGGAACAACCATCTTATTACCTTTTAATAAACAACTAATCAGAGGTCTCAACACAGTTTTAAAGTCTCTTGATCTTTCTATTTCTTACAGTAATCCAAACCAAGTCAAGGACATTTTCCCCAACCCGAAATACAAAATACCGCCACTCCTCAAGTCAGGAATCTACGAAATAAAGTGTGCTCAATGCCCTATGGTTTATAAAGGGCAGACATCTCGAAACATTGAAACCAGATTTAAGGAGCATATAGGACACGGGAAGAATGGAAGAAGCAACCAGTCCTCCATGATTTTCATTCGAAACAGGCCCCGATTTTCCTATCAACAATGTACATCTGATAAAATTAATAAATAAAAAAACCTGCTGGATGCTTTTGAAAACATTGTTATCCAACAATCGGATAGAAAATCAATACTTAACCTAGATATGGGTCCGATTAGTGACTCCCCTCTAATTCAATGGTTGACCCAAGTAACCAATCAGAGAAAATGGTTTTCCTTTATTGGTTGTTGTTCCTTTATATACTCAGCTGTTTCTAGACACAGGCAGTTCTCTCAGTTTCCTTGAGGTGCTCCTGGGCTGCTGAATGATGGAAGCATTTGCTCCCGAAAAGTACTTCCAGTATCAGGTTCTGTATTTTCAATCTATTATCGTTGTGGTGAAAGAGTTTTTTCTTAGTTTTAAGTTTTGCATTTTCTTATATGTTTACCTCTTCCTTTTCCTGAATACGATTCATCTGCATCATCATGTCTCTTATACAGAGTTTTAATTATTTAAGATGAATTCATAACATTAATGTAATATAATATTCAAGCTTTTAAAAGAAACCTTCTAGTATTTCAACAACATATAATTATTGTATTTTCAAAACAATAATTATAACATATTTTCTAAATTTCCAATGCAACATATCACAATAAACCATATAATTTCATGATAAATTAAAGGCCCTGTTAACATGCCATAATCTTACAAAGAAAATTTATACAACCTCTGACAATTAAGTTCAGTGAATGACGTCACACCCTAATCTGTGCGAGCTTTACGCGAGTAACAATGCATGTGAATACAAGCCCAGTCATTGTTTAAGCAAGCTCAGACAGGTCATGTTTGTGCGTGCAATGGTTTAGCAGATGCTTGTTTCTTCAGTTGAAGGTATAGCATGCGCACGTAACTGTGGATAATGGATCAAAGAGGAACACTGCCGTATTCGTGCAACAGTTTTTGGCCAACAAAGGGGTCATATCCATAGCTCATCCACCTTATTCACCAGACTTGGCACCGGTAGACTTTTTCTTGTTCCCACGCCTGAAACGGGACTTAAAGGGACACAGATTTGCGATCATTCCAGACATTCAAGCAAATGTGACACGTGAACTTAAAGCCATCCCTAAGGAGCTTCCAGGACTTATACACCCGATCCCAAAAGTGTATTGCCTTCCAGGGTGATTATTTCGAAGGACAATAAAGTAAATGTGGCTCTATCCGTTTTGCATTTTGTTGTGTGAACTCATTCACCGAACTTAATTGTCAGAGGTTGTAATACAATTCTCATCTTAATTTTTTGGTTTCTCTATCTTATTTCCTATACCATCAATAATGTTTCTGTTTCATAAAGAATGCAATCAAATAAATACTATATGAAATAAATGGATAGGCAATAAAAAATCATCTAAATAAAAAGGGAAAAAAATTGAGTATGCCTACAGTTTGAACCTCTTTCTATCCAAACAAGTGTAAATTTTCTTTGTTCTTTAATTTTTATTTACAAAAGCACATAATTAAGATCTTATTACAGAATACACTGAAAATTTTGCATTATAATTATAGATTCAAACATGTAACTTTTGAATTGTTTGCAGTGGAAAGAAAATAAGTCACCATCACCTTAATTTATATTATCATAATTTTATCTAAATTACTTCTTACTAGGTCATTATACAATACACCTATAACTCATTATACATACTGGTTGGTTCCAAAAGCTTGGTACGTAACTCAAATATCCGTATAACGATTACGTACTTTTCAGGGTCAGTAGAATCGAGGCAATGAAAAATGTGAGAAGTTTTATTATGTAGCTCTCATCAGAGGTCACTACTGTACTTTTTTAAAAATAAATTTCCTTGATGACGCTTTGAGAATACCTATCAATAATTTTGATACAAACATATACAAATTAAATTGAATCTGTTTCAATTTTTTTTATGAAATAATACAGCACAGTAGTATACATTTTTTATAGTCTTTAGTTTATTATTTTTATTTCTTCATAAACATAATAATATATAACGAAAATAGAGTTTAATTCATAGGCGCTAACTATACTTACAATTCAGCAATTAATTTCAACAAACAAAACAAGAACTTACACTCACTCACTACAAACAGAGAATCGCGTGCGGCGCATGCGTCATGTGCAACGAGATTAATTTATTAGAGTGGAAATAACGACGCCATGTTTGAAGCTATTTGATAGTTAAGTTCATAGTGGTGGCGCTGATGATGTGTTTTTCCATTCTACTCTGTATTTAATATCATTGGTCGTATGACTAAATATTGGATACGTAAAACGAATTAGTGCCATAATTTGAAAAGTACGTTAATCGAAAAGTACATATAACAAGCATACATATAACGAGGTATGGATGTAGTCAATTTTATTTCTATTCACTAGAAATACAAAAACCTCCATGTGTGTTGCTGCCTTTTCCATTGGAAATATTTTAATCTGCTGTGTGTGGATATACAAATAAAAAGAATAGTGGCTTAATTAACTTGAAATACCTTTTTCAACAAACAAACCAAATTGATTTACTATCCCTCAAAAACTAACATGAAAATTTTGCTGAAGATATGAATAATTTTATCTCCTATCTGCACTTTAGCTAGTCAATTGAGAAGCAACTTCATTTTCTGTCGAGTGCCATCAATTTTTTTCCCATTTTCTTTTGAATATCAGCAACAATAACAAAAAATGAATTCCAAAAGGTTCAGTCAATTTAGCACTTGCATTAATAAAATCTAAATTTGTTTTTTAATATTTCGATATGAGGATGCTGCTGCTTTGCTAACTTCCTAGTATATATTTAAAACATCTAATACACTGGCGGAAAAAAAAATCCCAACACCACGAAGGACTTGTGCTAGATGAATGAAATTTGGACAGTATATTCAGCTATGGTATTTATTCAACTGATTCAAGTTTCAAGGTTACAACTTATAGGAGGCGCCACCAGCGCCACCCTGTACATGGTGAAAAGCACGGACTTTAGTACCCGCTTTAGTCGCTGCGCTGGTCTATGCAGGCCTGCACACGTGCATGCATACAGCCATAGAGATGCCGAATGTCATTCCATGCCTGTTGTACCTGGATGGTCAGATCAGCGGCAGTTGTTGCTGGTTGTGGAAGAGTCCTGACACGGCGTCCGACCATGTCCCAGACGTTCTCGATGGGCGACAGATCTGGTGATCGTGCTCGCCATGGTAGGATGTGGACACCCTGAAGGGTACGTTGGGTGGCAGCGACCATGTGGGGTCGAGCGTTATCCTGTTGGATCAGCCCCTCTGGCATACCAGCCATGAATGGCAGCACAATGGGTTCAACAACCATCCGAATGTAAACATTTGCCGTCATGGTGACTGCGATAACCACCAAGGGGGTCCTGCTGCCGTTCCATACTTTTGAGTGCTTTTATTGTAATTTTTTATTATTTATAAATTTGTATATTTATTATGCTTAAACCAAAAAATACTCCCCCCCCCCCTTTACGTAAGGATGTTGCTCCCATACCATAATGCCAGAGGTGGGGCCAGTATGCCGACGACGGATACAGCTCGGTAGCAGGACTTCCCTACCCCTCCTCCTGACCTTGTGCAACCATCACTCTGACCCAGAGAGAAACGACTTTCATCCGTGAAGACCACAGACCTCCATTTTGCCCTCCAAGTCGCTCTGGCTTGACACCACTGAAGACATGCCGCACGGTATTGAGGGGTAAGAGGCAAACATGCCACAGGGCGCCTGGAGTGGAGGTTCCTGGCCAGGAGACGATTCCGAATTGAGCGTGGAGTGACGTTGGATGCCACAGCAGCCCGAATGTCTGCTGCAGATGCTGTCCGATTTGCCGCAGCCATCCTACAGATGTGCCGGTCAACCCGGTCTCCAGTGGCTGGGGGTCGTCCAGATCCTGGTCTCCTGGTAATCCTGCCGTCCCTGGACCATTGCTGCCAACAGTTGTACACAGTGGCAACGTCTCGACCCATGCGTTCTGCAATAGCACGGAACGAAAGTTCACCCTCTCGAAGGCCCACTACACGTTCTCGTTCGAATTGGGTTAGCTGCCCATATTCACGTCGCAGTCGCCTTCGAGGCATGTTTTACGAACTCTATCACACGTCCACAAGTGTCTGAAAGTGACACAGACGCACGTCTGATCTCCTTTATATCTGTCATTGGAATGTCTCATTTGCATGTATAGGGTGGCGCTGGTGGCGCCCCCTGTAAGTTGTAACCTTGAAACTTGAATCAATTGAATAAATACCATAGCTGAATATACTTTCCAAATTTCATTCATCTAACACAAGTCCTACGTGGTGTTGGGATTTTTTTTTTTCCGCCAGTGTAATTAATTGGCAATACGAATTAAAACAAATGCAATATAATAAAAAAAACACTTTAAAAATTAATTAGGCTAAAATATGAACAAAAAGAAATTAAAAAAGTAATTTAATCCTTTTGTCATTCTTTGTGCTCTCATTTATTTTTGAGTTGCTTATACTGCATACACCTTTCGAGATGATTTCTCCCGTGAAGATCTACCATCAAAGAACAGAGAAAGAAAATCGAAATACCTCTTAGTCCATAAAAAAATGAACAAGCTCTAGAAAAGCTTTTTACTATTACAATTGTGATCTTCATTAGTACGAACCTAAAATAAACTGAACACAACACCCAACAATTTCACCCCTCCCCTGAGTCATTTAAGTGATTAACTCTCATTGGTGTATTTCCTTTACTAAACTCCTCCACTAAGCTGAACAAAGGGGAAACTCTGATTGGCCTACTATCCTAATTCATCAATAACTTCGGGCGGATTTGGCTAATTTTTAGACTTTCCAAAACATCCAAAAACTGAGGGTCCCCGATGCTTCTAATTAACTTCATGTTGTTTTTGTAACCGGGTGGCCTGTGTCATGAACATGTTTAGCAACACTTGACTTATCCACTCTAAAATACTTAATATCGGCCAAGTGCTCCTTCTCCGTAATTTCAGTATTATGCCACATCTGGCTTTGATAAACCTTCCCACACAAACTACTTCAATTACTTCTTAAATACCAGATTTTTTCTACTCCGGGATCTTATCCTTTGGATTATCCACCAAGTGCTTAAGCAAATTTGGATTCCTATAGGCAAGCCTAAAATTAAATTCTCTCAAAAACCCCATCTAAACCCCAGGTAAGATGCCTATCAAATGGAATGCTTATAAATTTTTGAACTTAACCAATACACTTTAAAGTTGTCAAGTCGTCTCCCTTCTTTTTAATCTTTTGCTTTCTCAGAATATCCTCTACTATTTTTTTGTTAAACCCATTGAAATTTACAATTTTCTTTATGAAATTTATTTCTTTTGATAAAGAGGATCTTAAAGCCCTATTTACCATGAAATTGAAAACAAGAGTTTTTGAGACATGCAATGACTGGAATCGAACCTAATATATCTATTGTTGCTAGTGGGTTTCCTAAAAATATCAAAATCTAAACTACCCCTTCAGTTCTGCTGACTAATATGTCCAAGAAAGCCAAGGAACCATCTATTTCTTTTTCATATGTAAACTTAATGCTAAGAAATTGATTATTTAAAGTGTCAACAAAGTCTTCTACACTGGATTTGTATATGTCAAAAATAGTAAATACGCCATCTACATATCTAATGCAAGTATTGGGGAAGTAAGAAAAGTCTTCATGCATTCATTCTCAAAATGACGCATGAAAGTTTAGGCAATAAAGGGACTATTACTACCCCCAATCGGGGTTCCGAAATTCATTTGATAAAATTCGTTTTGAAAGGCAAAAACATTGTTTTGTGTGCAAATATTTGTCAAACATAACAATTCTTGAATAAGTTCTTTACTGAAATTGTTTTCCTTTAATATATCCTCCAAACTCCAGAACAGGATTGCTGGGGAACAAATACTCCACGTCAAATGAGACTAAAATTTCCATTGATTTTAGACTATTTTATCAACCCTTTCAATGAATTACAAACTGTTTTTAATCGAAAAATTTTTCATCGAGAATTTTAAAATTATTGAAGTTTGTCAGTAACAACTTTGAAATATTAGCAGAAGCCGAATTGATATTAGAAATGATAGGTCCAATTTTATTCCCTGCTTTATGAATCTTTGGCAAACCATTCAATCTTGGTATAGAGTGATTAGAGTGCAACATCTTCAAGGAATTATTAAAGGAAAAAAATTTCAGAAAAGAACTTAAAGAATTGTTATGTTTGACAAAGGTTTCCACACAAAACAATGTTTTTTTCCTTTTTTATCAAATGAATTTCAGAACCCCAAATGTCCTATTATTGCCGAAACTTTCATGCATCACTTTGAGAACAAACGCATTTAGACTTTTTCTTACTTTCCCCGATACTTGGATTAGATATGCAGATGACGTATTTACTATTTTTGACACTTCCAAATCCAACGTAGAATACTTTGTTGACACTTTAAATAATCAATTTCCTAGCATTAAATTTACATATGAAAAAGAAAAAGAAGGTTCCCTGGCTTACTTGAACATAATAGTCAGCAGAACCAAAGGGGGTAGTTTAAATTTTGATATTTTTAGGAAACCCACTAGGAACAAAAGATACACTGTCATATCATTGAATTATGACCACCCGCTTAATAATGGGAGTAGCCACCCTTCGCCGCTATAAATGCTACTAGGCGTCGTGGCATGGACGCAAGAAGTGTGCGGTATGTGTCCGATGGTATGGAAGTCCATTCCGCTTGAAGCGCTGTCCACACAGCTTCGAGAGTCATAAGTGGAGGGTCCAGCTGCTGTACATGGCGATCAAGGTGCCCCCACAGATGTTCGATTGGATTGATGTCCGGCAAATTAGCGGGCCAAGGGAGCACTTGAAAGTCAGTAGAGTGTTCCTCGAACCAATCCAGAAGGAGACGTGCCTTGTGGCAGGGTGCATTGTCCTGCTGGAACACACCATCACATTGGGGGAACATCGTGAGCATGTACAGGTGCACTTGATCCGCTACAATTGACAGATAGCCACAGGCATTCAAATTGCCCTCTAGACGAATCAGTGGACCTAACTGCTCCGAACAGAAGATCCCCCACACATGTACACTAACCCTACCAGCCTGTCTCCGGCCCAATAGCCTCCTGCAGTCTCTTTTCATGGCGTACACGACACACTCGCCATCGCCCGTCAATCTTATGGAGCAAAAACCTTACTCGTCTGTGTCGTTGATGATGACTGCAGGAGGCTATGCGTGGACTGTTCAGGCCCACCCGTAGCAAGGTGCCTTCAACGGTAATGTCAGATACACGTCTGTTGGCACCACTGTTGAATTTGGTGGTAATTTGATGGACTGTGGCTCTCCTGTCACCTTTTACGAGTCGTCGTAGGTGCCGCTCACCCCGTTGGTCGATGGCTCGTGACCCTTTACAGTGATGGTGTTGGGACACGAATTCTGTCCCTGCTGTCCACTCTTTGTACACCTTCACTACAGCGGACCGTGAACAGTTCACAAATTCCGCCATTTCAGAGATGGTGCAACCCTTGCTGCGATAGCCTATTATCATCCCTTTTTTTATGTCCGTTAAATCCGGACGTTTACCCATCTTGAGGCTCGTGCATCTGCCGCTTGATGCACCAGCTTTAAAGCTTTCTCAGCCTGTTATGCAAATTTTGCAATGTGTATTCGTTGTTGGGGCGAACCATGCGTGTGCCTTGAAGCGGGTGCTGGTCATAATTCATTGATATGACTGTGTATATTAGTTTCGCTTTCAATAACCGTGTGTCTCAAACACTCTCAGTTATCAATTTCATGATAAATAGGGCTTTATGAGTCCTGTTATCAAAAGAAAATTTTGAAAAAGAAATAAATTTCTTAAAGAAGGTCGCATATTTCAATGGGTTTAACGATAAAATAGTAGAGGACATTCTGAGGAAGCAGAAGATTAAAAAGAAGAGTAACAACATGACAACTTTAAAACGTATTGGTTCAGTTCAAAAAATTTATAAGCATTCCATTTGATAGGTATCTTACCCAGGATTTAGGTGGGGTTTTGAGAGAATTTAATTTGAGAGAATTTGCTTAAGCATTTGGTGGGTAATCCAAAGGATAAGATCCAGGAGTCAAAAAAGTCAGGTATTTAAAAAGTCAATTGTGGTTTGTGTGGGAAGGTTTATCGAGGCCAGACACAGTGTAATATTGAAATTAGGATGCAGGAGCACTTGGCCGATATTAAGTGTTTTAGAGTGGAGAGGTCAAGTGTTGCTAAACATGTTCATGACACAGGCCACCCGGTTACAAAAAAACGACATTAAATTACATGAGAGAGAGAAAGGAGACTCAACTTGTCCACAAGAACATTTTAATACACCATATATGTATACATTTCGGTCACAATGTGGCCTTCTTCAGTATGACCGAAATGTATACATATATGGTGTATTAAAATGTTCTTGTGGACAAGTGGAGTCTCCTTTCTCTCTCTCATGTATTCTAGCATCCACAGATTCGTAAGGTCAGTTTTTAATTTATTCTTTATCTTAGACATTAAATTAATTAGAAGCGTCAGGGGCCCTAAGTTTTTGGATGTTTTGGAAAGTCTAAAAATTAGCCAAGTCTGCCCAGAGTTATTGATGAATCAGGATAGTGAGCCATTCTTTCAGCTTAGTGGAGGAGTTTAGTATAGGAAATACACCAATGAGAGTTTATCACTTAAATGACTCAGGGGAGGGGTGAAATTGTTGAGTGTTGTTTTCAGTTTATTTTAGGTTCCTACTAATGAAGATCACAAGTGTGATCGAAAAAGCTTTTTTAGAATTATTTATTTGTTCATTTTATTTATTTTTTTTTTTTTTGTAGAGTAAGAGGCATTTCGATTTTCATTCTATGTTTCTTTGTATATCCACAGTGTTTTCTTAATTTTTATGGAACTACCATCACCCGAGTGCTAGTATATCACTTTCACCTTTCATGCCATAATGTCAACAAAGAAATTTCCTGTCTATAGGAATGTATAAAAACAAAAATTAAAAATTAAAAGATTATTTTAATGTATGTGCATTTTGATTTTATTACTTATATCAATATATTTTGATCTTGTATAAATAAACACAACAATTTAATAATTGTCATTCTTTCGTACATCTACAGATAGAAAGAGAAAGCAGAATGTTCAACTACATTTCTAAATAAAAATCAATCATGAATGGATCACTCATGCTTAAAAGGAACTTAACAAAAATTGTTAATGAAAAATACTGAAGTTTATTTCAGACAACATCTTCAACATTTCTATCACTGTTGACTTGTAATGTTTTTATAATCTAACAACACTTGAGGACGAACAGTCAACCTTGAAAAAAAACAACCACCATCCTTATGATAGTAACATGCAAATGTTTCAGTTGCAAAGTTTCTTTCTCTTATTTTTTAAACCAAGGCCTTTCACTTTAAATTAAAGTCATTTGCCTTATAGTTCCAGCAATGGGCCTAAAATTATTTTATATTCAAGGTTAGCTAGAGTAACAAAGTCACTTTCATCACCCATGTTGTCTATTTTAATCCTTTAAAGTGATTTCATAACGAATGCCAACTATTTTAAGGAAGAGAATGCTTTTCAGGAGAGTCTCAACTGCAGGATTAACAGTTAAAGATCCTACAAAAATAGGCATATACAGAGCAAATGCAAATAAAAGGCGTCAACTTGTCTCTGCAATGAAGAGCTAGGGGACACCATGTGAAGACAGTAACAGTAAAAAAGGGCATTTCTCTCTCCTTACTCTCAGAATGAGTCACGCTTCACTTGTTAGCCTCCCCCTCCCCCTTCTTTTTCAATCTCCACTGCTCCTCTTACAACATGTTGAAATCAGACCTGGCAACAACAGCAACAGGGCAAGCAACACAGACGTATCTCCTGATTGGTGGAAATTCGGCCAATTGCGTGCATTGCTGCCAATTGCTAACTGCTGCTCATTGGGAGGCTGAAACAGAAACAGTCTTCAAGGTTGAGACTGAAAGAAATGGCACAAGGAAAAAGAATGGCATTATTCATGGAGAAAAACATCTCTTTTCTTTCAATGATGAAGTTTAAAGGGAAGAAGAAGAAGGAGGAGGATTAAGTCAATATCTTCCTGAATTAGCTTATGTTATTCTCTGAGATGTTATTCATTTTGAATATTCTAAATGTAATATACAACTTGTAATGCAAATTGCTCTGAGTTTTTATGAATCATTTTTAATTCATTTTTAATAAAAAATAAAATAAAATAAAATAAAAACACCTTAAAATAATCAGTCAGATAATGAAAAAGGACTGCATGAAAAAATTAATGCAGATTTTTATAATTTATCTATAATAGGAATAAATATTTTTAAATTTATCTATAATTTTTTTCTATCTTTTTAATTATATTATTGTCAAATAATTTTTTTTTGAAAAAGTGCACTCTGAAAATTTAAAATAATTGATTATTTTAATAAAAAACCTATCGAAAGCAAATAACTGTCCTTCCCCCTCATTTTTTAATAATTTTAATAGTAATAATTTTAAAAAATAATAAATAAAAAGAGAGAGAGAGAGAGAAATTAAAAAATACTACAGAGCTACTGAGTTTTTTCTATAATATAGTTTGCTGAGTGACATTTACAATGTAAGAATTTCAGTTCATGAATTATTACAGTTCTATTTATTAAAAATCTAGTTCACAAAAGGGTAGAAAGCCATTAAGACAAAAAATTTTAGACGTCGCCTATTTAAAAACATTTAATAAATAAAAGGTTAGTAACAAGGAATTTTTTTCATATTATTTAATCAATAAATTTGTAATTAATCATTTTTGAAATTAATCAAGGTCCTCAGCCAAACTTTTGCTTTTCCATCATCGTGGTGTGACTTGTAAAGGTTCGATATTTAAAACCTGTGTAAAGTCGATAAAAATAACAGTAGCAGTGCGCTTTTACTAGATATATAATGGATAATTATTTGAAATTAAATTATAAAATAAATCATAAACCAAGCATCGTTAAAATATTAGAACATATAATTCTTTAAAATAAAGAGATTTCTTTTCTTTTATTTATTTATTTTTTTTTTCTTTTGCTTAAAGATAAGGGTATATATTGGCAATGTATAGTAGTGCCCAGTAGTGCAGTGGAAGCTGTCAACTCCATCGGGATTTAAGTTATTTTCCTGCGATGATAATAAAACGAGCCCTCTCTTTCAATGAAACCTCCCCATAATTCCTTGCCATTCTCACATACAAGTATCTTTAATAATACAAGTTATTATTATTATTATTTGCTTTGTTTTTTCGACAACTGATACTCATATATTTCCCGTTAAAAATAACTTCGGGTGGTTATAAAAAACATCAACAACTTGGAAAAATGGTAGAAAGATGATTTGATTCGGTCTATGGATGATGTAACTGACATTGCAAAATATAAAATTTAAATTATATAAGAGTAGGAGTTGTAGTAACATACAATTGATTAAAAATATATACTCCTTTTAATGGAAAATAGAATAAAATAAAATAAATAATAAAATCTTAATAAAAGTCACCCAATGTGGAAAAATACAAATGAGGTGGAAATCTGATGCGGACAAAAAACCACGGGTGAAGAGAAGGTCTTGTAGAGTAACAATCACAGTAGAAACACAGGAAGATACACAAGAATAGACGACGCACGTAAAAGTATGAGAATTTTTATTAAGATTTATTATTTATTTTATTTTATTATATTTTCCATTAAAAGGAGTATATATTTTTAATCAATTGTATATACAATTTAAAATAAATAAAAATTCCAGTTAACAATCTTGTAAAGGCTATCTTAAGAAACCATAGGTTTTCTTAAAATTATACCTTCTCACACATATTAGTTATGAAAAAATGATACTATTTTTTCATAATTCAATATACAGAATGATAAAGGGCACAGCATGTAAACACGGAATAATAAAAATAACATTATTTTGTGCTCCATACACCGGTTGTGTTCCATTTCAGCAAAAAAACCAGAGCTATCATTATGCATCTCGCATACAATCATGATTTGTTAAGGTATTTATGAATGTATTCGCAAAAAAGTGCTGTTAAATTTCGGAGATGTTGAAGGAAGGTAAGGTGAGGACGACTGATGAATGAACAGCTGTTTTTGAAGGGCGCTGCAACCATCAGAGAACGACGATTTAATTCCAAACCGAGTTTGATCGCATTAAAGGAGCCAGCGCATCATTTTTTAAATACAACACATAACATAAAAAAAGAAAAAAAATAAGGAAGTAAAATCGTAAGCAAAGGCATAAAATAATACTTACTGGCTATAAAAAATCTACAAATACCAGAATGTTATTATTACTTTTTGGCGTTAATCTCCGACTAAGCCGAGGAATCCTTTGAGGAGAAGCCATGCCTCCACACTCTCTCAACTACTCTCACTCATTCCAATAGCTAGTGACGTCAACGGCAGGATCGATCACGTGATCAAAAACCATCGCACTTTGGCTTGGTGGAAACAGAGACCGTTAAAGCAAAACGTTTCTGGGTGGAAACCACTGTGTTACCTTTCCAAGGCGGTTTCCCTGAGCGTAGCCACCGTATATGTAAACATATACGCTGGCTACGCCCTGGGCAACGAAAGGCACCAGTACGCATATTTTGTTTGAATACACTGAAATACGTTTTACTCGTATCCTGGCTAAAGAAGTTTTGATTTGAATGTTTTAATTATAAGTAGGGTGACCAGACGTCCTGCATTTTGCAGGACAGTCCTGCTTTTTTATGTTTTGTCCTGCAAACTGCTTTACCTACTGAAAAAGATGAGAATGTTCTTCTTTTTTTTATTTGTCCTGCATTCCGTAATGATCATCATAAAAATGTTTAAAATAAACATTCTGGTTTAAATAAAATAGATTTATTTATTTTTTATATATACTTTAAGTAAAAGCAAGAGCTTCTAGAGCCCTTATGAGCTCTTGGTAAAAGTTATCATTTTCAATGTGTTTACATTGAATTTCTGAAAATACGCCGCGATACCGCTTTTGCAAGAAATTTCTAAAATAGTTAATCCCGATTGCAATTGTGTCCTGCATTTTTTCCTTCAAAATCTGGTCACCCTAATTATAATTAACGCTTTAACTGAAAATCATAGAGATAGATGTTAGCAAGAGCTCATAAGGGAGAGTGAGATACTCTAGTATCACTGGTCCCATCATCGAGCACGTATTGGCGACCATGAGCGGAGAAATCTTGAACTGCGCTTGAGCAAAGCCACCTAGGGTGCTTCTAAAAACTCTCGAGCGCTCATTTTCAATCACGTGATCGTTTACCCCTGATCGCGCCCGCTCTATTCACCCGCTCATGAAGTTTTTTGACAGCGCCAAGGGCAACGAGATAACAACCCGATCAGTAAATAAGAGGTAACTGCCACAGAAACTCGTTACGCTTTCAAACTTTCTGTTTTAAGCGTAATTATTTATTTTTATTGTCCATTATTATAATCTGATGGGAATTTATTAGATTTCAATGCATTTATTCTTTTATGATAATAAATACGAGAGTGTTAAAAAACCTACGTACGAGAGTGCACGTACGATAAAACGAAACTTTAAAGAAAATTTGAAACCTAAGAGAAAAATTAAAAAATATAAAACAATCTTCGCTTTTATCTTCAGCTCCTTCGCCCCTGCCGTGTATCTTGATCTGTTCTGTGCCTTCAGATTCATTGCAAAACTATAAATCGCATTGGAACAACGCCACCTAGAAACACCTGTGGGATTCGAGGTGGGATATGACGGCCTACGAGATAGCATAGCCCACATGATAAGAGATAGCCTGCCCATTCGTGCTGAATGTATTGAAAAAAATGTCGCCGTTTTTTCCTAGGGCATTTACCGATTTTCTCACTAGGCGCGCCACTGTTGATCTGTTATGGTTTGTTATATCTTATGAGTTCACTCGCTTATTCAGTCGCTGAATACTTTAAAAACACAATATAAAATAATTAAAAACAATGATATACATAAAATCAGGAGTTGGCATTGCATTAAAATTTTTCTTACATTTTTGTGAACATAAAGACTGTTTTAAATAAAATTCTTATTATGTAGGCTATGGAGATAGCAAAAGGCCTGTGCATTCGGTATAAAAGTAGGGAAACTCGAGTTGTGAGATTCCGCCGGCAGATGTCTCGATTTCATGACATAATCTTAATATTGTTTCTATTACGAAAGTGTGCGAAAATAATAAAATCTATAATATTTAATCACTTTTATTACTTTGTTTTAAGAAATGAACTTTGTAATTCATAAATTAACTTGAAAACGTAATTTTTATTACAATTTATAGTTATAAAAGTATACAAAATCAAATAAAAATTGTATCAAGGGATGGATGGAGGGGAGCAATATAACTTAATATATTGCGCCTCCCCCCCCCTTTCATCTGTTCTTGATATAATAAATAACTATGTATATAATAGTGTTTATGAAAAATAAAAATAAAAGTTTCAATTTTTTTCTGTTTTAAAGGCCTGCGTTTTATATTTTTAACAACATTGTATTTTTCTGTCATTTTTTTGCATAATTATCTAGTAAAGGCTTTAATAATTTAGTAAAATGATATTATTTATATTACTATGATTAGTAGCTTCACAAATTATATATGAGAGTTTTTAAAATTGCGAGTGTTTTTCTTTCAGAAATGAAATATGGAATTGCTTCATGTACAAATTCAGTAACCACTTCCACCAAAACAGCTATAATAACAAAGTTTTTGTTAGGATATCTTAATCCTCCACTGTCTTGAAATGTTATGAGTGATGTAAAGAGCGATGGGGATTTTATTTACAGCTTTTTTCGATGAATAAAATTTAATTTTCGATCATTAAAATAAATTTTCATAGCAATAAAATATAGTTTCGTTCAAAAAAAAAAGGTAGTTTCATATTGAAAAATAAACATTTACGTCAATAAAATAATAGTTCACATCTATAGAGTAATTTTTCATATCAATAAAAAGTAGTTTCACATCATAAAAATGTAAATTCGTTTCAATAAAACCAATGACTTTTATTAAGTGTAACATTTTTAATTAAATGTAATCTAAACTGATCTTCTTACTCAGCAGATTCTTATTGAAAAATTACAGTAACAGTAAAAAAAATTCAAATTATTCATATATTGAATTATAATGAAAGTATATATAATTTTATTTCTAAAATGAACAAAAGTATTACAAATAAGATACAATAAGAATAATATAACAGTGTATAATTGAGCACTCACTTTTTTCTTGTTTTATGACAATGATTTGTATTTTCATAAGAATCTGCTGAATAAGAAGATCAGTTTAGGTCACGTTTTATTCTTGAAATAAAATTACGTTTTATTGAAACGAATTTACATTTTGATGACCTGAAGCTGCGTTTTATTCATGTGAAAAATTATTCTATTTTATTGATGTGAATGTTTATTTTTCAATATGAAACTACGTTTTTTTGAACGAAACTATATATTGTTGATATGAAAAATTATTTTAATGATCAAAAATTACATTTTATTCATCAAAAAAAGCTGTAAATCGATGAAACGTGAATTGAAACTGGAAAAAAACTACACGCAGTAATGCAGACCGTCATGAAGTAGCGCGCCAAGCGGTAAAAACGCAAAACAGCATGTTTCCCGATTCTGGCCTCAAAAAGGGGCAAATGCACAGGCCTTTTACTATCTCGTAGGCCGTGGGCAAGGTTGTTAAAAGAAGGTGGCCTCTATCGGCCGATTTCTCTCAAAAGCACTCGCGTTGCCTTTTGGGATTGTGACGTCACCTCGAAGGTGATCCGTCCCTTTTATCATAACAAAGCTGAGATGGTTGGAGTTCCATGTGCTTTTGCTAATAATAAACGCAATTATTTATTATTTCTAGTCCAATATTAAAATCTGGAGTGGATTTATTAGATTTCCATGCATTTATTCTTCTTATGGCAATAGATACGAGCAAAATTTCATTAAATGAGCAAACCCCCCCCCCCCACCCCTCCTAGGAGAAGCTTATAATGAAAAAGAGCACAGCAGGAGAATTCCTGATGTGCTCTTGATACGTTTAAAACGCAAAAATCCAATAGATTGCACTACGAGAAAATCGAAAGTTAAGAGAAAATTCGAAACCTGAGAGAGAAGTTTAGAAAATAAAATATACAGAACACACTTCGCTTTCATGTTCACCTCCTTCACTCGTACCAAGTAATTAAAACTGTTCAGTGGCTTCAGATTCATTTGCAGACTATAAACGACGTTCGAAAAAACGACGACGCGGGATACGCTTTCACTCTCAAATTGTAATTTGAGCAAAACGAAAGTGTTTGATCAGACTCAAACAGAAAGTAATCGGGTATGTAGGCATTAATTTCTTCTATTCCTATCATATTTTTACAACCATACAATTATCGGCAGATGTCTTAATGGTGTACTAGCACTTAATGCTAAATGACTGAATAGTGTAAAAGGTTAATCGTTGAAGAAATGCTTTGACGAGGTGGCCTCGCTATTGCAGTATTTGCTTTTGTATTTCAGTGCCAAATTTATATAACTAGGCCTTTTATTTGCAATCTCTGAATTTTAAATACATATTAGTCCAATAAATTATTTATATAAAAACCTTGGCATGTTTTTCTTCATTTATAAATAGGAGAAATAGGCTGAAAATAAGGGGCCCCCCGCTATTCCCTATAGTTTTCTATAGCGTTCGTCTGCTCCAAACCTTCCAGTTGACGTCACACTTCAGCAGCCAATGACCATCGATCACCCCGATAGAGGCCACCTTCTCTTTAACAACCTTGGGCCGTGGGGATATGCTTTCATTGTCGGCCATTATTGCGAAAGTAGTGAAAGTGAGCGAAGCAACGCAAAGTGATCACAATGGAAATAAGATCACTTTGATCCTGAGCGTTCCCAACACGACAATGAGATCGGGGAGTTTTTAGAGGCGCCAGTGACGAGCGCTCTGTCATTTTTAGATGCAGTGTTCGCGTTGATCATGAACGCTTATGCTCGATCGCGACTGGAGAGAGTTTTTAGAAGCAGCCTTAGAAACAAAGCCCCCTCAATCAGTCACGAGCGTCTGGCCAGAGTAATGAATCATCTTTCTCATTGGTCAGGAGCAGGAGATATCAGGGAAGAGGAAGAACGGGAAGCGCAGGTCGTAACAGTTCCAATGCTATTCAAGTGAAATCGAAACAGCGCCACTGGTCTCCAACGGCCAGGCCGCTAAGGAAGGGAACTTCCGCTGTTGATAAACCCTCCCTCCGGCCTTCATGGTGCTGCTCCACAGGCTTCTCCTATCCCCCTCCCATGACCTACTTTATTATTACTAATGTAGGTCACGACTGTAATAATAAAGTAGGTCATGCCCCTCCCCACCCGTGCTGTTCTTTTGACCACCCTCTTGTAAATACTATTTTATTCCGTTCATTTAACGTTGGGCGTACGTATCTCTTCATGTTCCTAATGTGTTCTTGTTCTGTTCTGAGTTGTAAGGTATCAATGCATCACAATCTGGCACCGCCTGTCTTGACTTGTCGGAGAAAAAAATAAAATCGGGCACTTAGTTGCTGGATTCGCTGATGACATTCGTTGAATAGAAGAACAACTGCCATGAATGCGCCGCGCAGAAACGGCTCTTTGAAGAAAACCAATCACCTTGTAGTAAATTAGATACAAATACAATTTTATCTAAAGAAGGCTAGATTAGAGAGAGTAGAAAATGACTGCTCCAATCTTGGAATTTTATGTTCACCTAATAATTTATTTAGTATGCACTCACTTATTTAAAACTGTATTTTTCATCTAAGGCTCAGTTTCGATTAAAGTCGAAGCGGCCTGGCCGCTTGGATCGCTAATTACATCCGATTTCACTAAATCCCCCGAGCTTCGCTTCCCATTGTAATTCTTTCCTGGAGATAGTATGAGAAGTTGCGTCATCCAAGTTGGTGTGACTTTCAAGTTTCAGAATTTCAGTCATAAAAAATTTTCATGTGTTAAAGTGATGAAAAAATAATAATTAAATGATAAAAAAATTATCAGATAAAATCGGTACAATGTGCTATAATGTTTTTTTAAATAAAATTGTGTTTCATTTCTAATTAATAAAATAGAATGGTTTTTTTTTTTAATACATACTTCTGAAATGTTTTTAATAAAAAAGTATTAATGAAATAAATGTAATGTCATAATTAATTTACATTATTTTATTTAACATGAATTCATAAAATGTCTTTGAGTTCCTTAAGAGTTTTCTTTTTTTACTGCGAGATTTCGGATGTTGTTCTTCGTATTAAAAACCCTGGTTAGAACGAAAGGATCGCTCGTGGTTTTTTGGGGATTCCTTATTTCATAAGCTAAGTATTCCTTATTATATGTATAGGAAGATAGGTGACTTACAGTGGACAATGGGGTTGGAAATAAAGCTTGGAATTAATATTTAACTTATGCTAATTATATTAAATAAAATCTTGATTATCATGAGCCGATTTTTTAAACGGATCTGGATCCAAGTACATTATTCAATTTAATAAATGCAATGTCATAATTAATTTACATATTTTTATTTGAAATAAATTCATAAAATAAGAGTTTAAAAATACATTTAAAAAATAATGATTTTTTCTCCATTTTCTACATTTAAAAAATAATAATTTTTTCTCCCTTTATACATTAAAAAAAATTAAAATGATTAACAAAACCTTTTTTAAATTGTATTTATTAAAACAAAACATTATAAGTGGCAATCTTGAAAAATGAAAAACTAAGAATATAGTACATGTATTGTATTTGCAATATATAAAATCCATCGAGACTATGTCATACGGATACGACATTAGTATTCATGGTCGTTACCGGTATGAATTTCAAGCACTTCAACTCTTGAGTTCTGCAACATTTTGCATATATTTTCTTACTGAGAAACTGCTGGCTTTGTCATTGATACTGCATTGTCAGTCATTCTTTTCTTTTTTGTAGACTTAAAATAGCCTTGTTTTTCTACTTTTTTATTTGCTGGCTCCAAAGCAACTTTTTGTGATTGGGGATAACAATCTTGTAATTCTACGTCTTTCAGGAATTTATCAAGCATTATGTTGAGTTTCCTTGTGCTATCTTTGTTCAGCTTGTTTCCTTCTATTAAACCTATCAATCTGTTTAATTTTTGGGTTACTTGATTTGTAGCATTTTGACTTGCATGAAGTTGTGGAAATATATTTTCTACACTTTCCAAGAGGCGATTTGCATCATCAACTTTCACAGCCATGTTGGTGTGAACTTCAGTACGCTCATTTGATGTTGGAATTTGAGGAGTAATGTGTTGGATTACTGCATGAATGTGTTTGCACATATTGAGATTGATACTGTAATTGCAACAGTTGCAAGAATAAGCATGTATGCATGCATTACAGGAATTGCAGAACAAACTACAGCCTTTACATTCAGTGCTTGTATTAACCACAGTATAGACTACTCCAAGAACACTCTGTGATGCTACAGTCCAAATCTCTTTTGATGACTTATGCTTCGAGAAATATCATTGGGTGAAATTTTCATGCTCTTCACATGACTTTCATGTATTAAGGCCACACGATAGGTAACAGCCCCTTTGCACAATTTAATGATTCTCTCAAAAATTTTGTCCCTTGTCATTTTCAGCAAAGCGGAGATGCATCTGTCTAAACGTTTATTTTTTTTTCCTTCCAGGTAACAATATTTTAGAACCTTGTGCATCGATTCTATATGCATATTAGTGTTTATCCCTGCTTCTTTTCTATAACAGTAAGCCCAGACTGTAGGCCTAGAAACATAATGCTTTTGAAAGTAGTTTCTGAACTCCAAGGTTTCTTCTTGATTTAAAGAATTCATAAAGTCCTGCAGAGTTTGACAAAATTTTTCACAATCTGTTTCTTCTAGAAGGACTCTTAGTGTTTTGTAAATTACAGCTTGAACAATTTTATTGCCTTGTAAATGTTCTTTAATTTTAAGTCTCCAATTTCGGTCTACATGCCATGTACACAGCAGCTGCCGCTGTGCTTCTCCCATAACATTTTTCCAAGCATTATATATAGCAGGTGCATCATCTGACATAAATACGCATGTACTGATGACTCCAACAATCCCTTTCACACAACTAAATATTTTTTCGTAAGCAGATGTATCAATTTTATTACTGACACAAAACACACATGGAATTCCACTTCCATATTCATCAATTGTTAATAGTGTTGTTAAATGGAAATCATATCCTGTAGTTCCATGGGTCGAGTCCACACAAATCTTTTCACTTCCTAGTTTCATTAGTAATTCTTTCTGCACAGGCAACATGATAACAATCATGAAGTCATCTTTTGAGAAACCACAACTATCATCTGGTGTGCCTTGCTGTTTAAAATACAGCACAGGATTATCAGTCAGTTTTTTCATTTCTTTTACCCATGTTTCTATGCTTGTTTTATCGTTAGTTGCATACCTGGTTGTGTTGTCAAAGATGTTATATTGAGCTTTTAAGTTATGCAGATCCTTCTTTGTGAGTAAATGTATCCGAGAAAGCTCACCAGAAACGTTATCTCTAATATCGTCAAGAACCCTCTGTATTGTCACCCCATTTGCAAGTTTAGCTAAAAGAAAAAATAAATAAATAAATAAATCACTATTGCAAAATACAAGAATATTTAGAAGAATCCATTGTATCAATTAACCTGCTATTTCTGCTTTGTCAGCTTCGGTGATGTGGATGTGTGCTAAATCTTGGAAAGCAAGGCCATGTCCGTAATTCTGTTTGTGATATATCACTGAAACATTACTTGCTGGACAGGAACTTTCAAGCACTTCCATTGCCGCTAAACACCAGGAACCAATCCTACAAGATCCTTGGGATTTTAACTGCCTTTCACCTTTTCCCTCTGGCTTGTAAATTCCTGATCTATTGCAATAAAAATACTTTTTCATATCTCCTCCAGCAAGCTTCTTTCCAGCAGTATGTGCAACAAATTTGCATTTAGCAGTTTGCTCTTCTTCAATCTTCCACTTGAAAAACTCTAAAATTAAAAAAAAAATATCATATGCAAAGTTTAAAAAGCTTGCAGGTATTCTCATAAATAAGGGAAATCACTCAATGATTGGAAGGCATTTCCTGCATTGTTTTTATATGATCGTGTTTTTATGGTTAGTGGCTAGAAAGCCCGTATAGAGAACCTGTGGAGTCCCTACTACTCAAAACTATACTTATAGAGTCCATAATTTAAGAAAAACTTCATTGTCTAACTATATAAATAATGTTCTTTTTTTATTCACTAGTACTTAATCAATTATTTATACCTGATATTGTTTTGAAGGTTTTGTGCTCCACTTTTACTTCAACATTGTGATCCGAGCCCATGTGTTTTCTTAAATCATTCAACAAGGAAAACGCCGATGTGCACGGAATAGCCAAACAAGAAAAATTTTTCACAGGATTGGAGTGCGCATTGTGAGCAGATTTCTGATGCCTTGTCAGATTAGTTTTTAAAGTGAAAGTTTTGTCACAAAAGGGACATGTGAAACCTTGTTTATTTTCCATGTTTTCACTGGCTACTTAAAAAATGTCGCTGTCTCATGAGACGAGTGTTTCACAACATGCCACCATCTTGGATGACGCAAGTTCTCGTGATATCTCCTGACCAATGAGAGAGATGATTCATTACTCTGGCCAGACGCTCGTAATCAGTCACGTGCCACATGATGTTATCTAACTATCAGAGACAATTGTAAAAGGAGACTTGGCATTTGACGATTAGCCCATTGAAATTCTGTAATTCTGGTCATGTGGCGCCCTCTTACAGTCCGAGGAAGTTCTACGGGGAACATTCATTACTGACGTCATACAAGAAACTGCGGTAAATTGATAAATGACGTCATAACGTTTTCATTACTGCTACCCCCCCCCCCTTCATCCGTTCTTGCTGCTACCCTCCCATGATTTTTAGCTTGATATTGGTTTTAACTATTGTATTTTATCATATTCATTAATCCAAATTGTTTAAATTCTGTTTTTATGGCATAAATTTCGCTGTAAGAAAAACACTTCAATTCATTTTTCAAGGTCCGATTTTATTCCATCAAAAATGTAAAAAAATCAACATAACATGCAATATTTACAGGGCAGTTCCAATAGAATTTTTAAATATTTGTCAGATTTATGTAATTAATTTTATATACATAGTTACTTATAATTATTTTCGCAGTTTATGAATACAACATTTAAAATAGTAAATGTTTTTAACAAAATATAATCAAACAAAAATATATAAAACTTTTGTAAGGTTCTATAAAATATAATGAACACAATTTGTACGTTTTCCTTATTGTTAACACATCTTTTTCCAGTAAATCCTCTCTTTCTGATGCCAGTAACCATGTTCCACATCTGAAGAATACATGAAATATTATCAGAAAAACACCTAAATAGATAACAAAATCTGCATTATTAAATTAGTTCTAAAAATAACACTGGCTAAAAAAATAAAGAGTGAATGAAATGATCCGTCAGCAAAAATACCTGCTATTAAAATTGCTTATGGCTATTTAAAGTTAAAACATTCTTTAAAATACTGGGCAGGCTACTGAAATTATAATAATAATAAATTTTATGATTTAAGAACTAGAGTATAATAATAAAAAAATACTGGGTTTTTTTGTATAAAATTTCTTTAAAAATTAATGATGCAATCGTTTAAAAATAATTCTATGCCAAGAAAAGAGGGTACTGGTTTTCAGAGAAAATTCTGAATTTCTAAGAGCCTTAACCTTCAAAAGAATGGAAAGGAGAAGAGCTTGGCTCGCCGCGATTAAAAGAGTTAGCACCTCAAGACTGCGACTGTATAAAATACTAGCGTGTCTGCTCCGATCATTTGGATCATTTCTTAGAATGAGATTAATCTGGATACTGCATAAAGAAGACGTTTGTTTAATTAAATAAATGCTGTTCGTCGTAATTTTTCCAAAGGAGTCTGGTGTATTATCGTAACATATCTAATTAAGAAATTTGTGTAGGAAAAAATACGAAAGTTCCATGACTGTGTACGTTAAATGATGGGCGGCCAAGCCGTTATGAATGACTAATGGTCGCCTGTTAGATGAAGTTCATCGCCACGGAACTTACGTGATTTTTTTTCTTGCATATATATTTCTTAAAATATAATTTCCATAACATGATAAATCATTTACATATTACTGAGATATGTTACGATAATAAATTCAGAGCATAAACCGCGACGGAGCTGATCGATGTCAGCCGAGAAAATTAGGGGATGCGACGCTGAACTTTTATCTTGAAATTTTACTTACAGTGTCATTTATTACATACCTTGATATAAACGAATGTATTAAACGTTAATATGTTTGTAGCTGACTTCGAGGACCTAGCCACATAAAAAATTCATGTATGCATCGAGTCATTTATAGGTCCTCGTTTCTTTGCGTGTGATCCAGCTGTGCTTGTGGACGACGTTGCTTGAAATTTCGATGAGATCCAACGAAGGCAAACTGTTTTCCTCTTAAGTAAACTCCTGATTTAATAGGGTATAAGGATCAATACTATTAATATCAGCAATTTTAGATCATACCTCAGTTGTGCGTGGATTGGGAGATTCGTGTAATATGCCGATCTTGCCATAGCGACTAGTGTGTGCGAAGCGTGCTTGTTATCCAAGATACAGACTTGCCAACTCTCCGGGTTTAGGCCGGTAATATCGGATTTTATTACATTATCTGGGGTTCCGGATTTTAAATTAAAATTGCCGGACCCATTATGAATAACTTATTCTTAGTGTAAAGTAAAAAATAACGAGGAGAAATGTTTGAAATTCTTGATCTTACTTTCGACTGTTAATGCAACGTTTACTTTTTTCTACGCTAATAATCGCTGGCGCTGTAGACACTTCCTGAAGGAGTGCACTTGACGATCACCGGAAGTACGTGTTTCAAGTTTTCCAAATTGGCGTTTCTTTCAGAGACGTTTGTAAAAGAAAGAAACCAGTAGATACTTACTTTAACGGTCTCTGGTTTCTTTCGACAGCACGTGCTCTGTGAAATTCAGTGCGTTAACTTTTTTTGCACCACGTCGCAAGTTGATTCGTAACAAGAACAATAATTATTCTATTGTTCCACGGACTTAATTACATGATGGCTGATAGGAAATATCATTCCACTTTTAAAAAATGTTTTACGATAGATTATCCGTGTATTATTGAATCAAGGACAACAATTTGCCTTTTGCTCCATTTGCAGATGTGATTTTTCAGTTACTCATAAAGGCAAAGGAGATATTATTAAACATATGCGTACACAAAACATTTGGACAATAGTAAGTGCATAGAAAATAACACTTTAAACTTTGCTCAAGATTGTTTTTCGATGCCATAACCCGTGCCGAGTGTTGGTTTACTTCCTTGATCGTATTTCTTCTGAAAAATAAAAGTGTAAATTTTGCTGTCACGTTCGTTCGTATACATTAACATAATGCTTCAAATTATATCCATTTATTAATATACACTATTAAACATGAAAAAGTATACTTGCAGGATTTTTATAAAAAATTGCAGGATTTTTCTCTTCCTAATGTTGGCAAGTCTGAATATGGCTGACCTAGTTTTGCGTCCTGGGTTGCTAAGCAACCTAAACCCAGAATGCCTTACGCGGTCACGTGCTGTAAAAGCTCTATTAATATAATCTATACCTTTTTCTTTTAATTTTAAATGAAAATAAATAATAAAACTAGAATAAATAAATAAATAAAATTAAATTCCATAAATAAAATGACGGAAGAGATCAGAGAAGAGCCAGGCAAAAATATACTAAATAGGGTGGGAAATATAACAGCCTGAGCTGAGATCGACGCATGTGCTCTTTTCAGCAACTGCGCTTCAGTCCATCCGCTAGAGCCGAGATCGGCGCCACAAGCTAGTATTTAGTAGAGTTCCTGTAAGTAAAACGAGTAATGACACGCCGCCATTTTGGGTGTATATGGCAGCCATGTATAATGTTATCCTATGGGAAAAACTGCAAGTTTGATTGAATTTTTGTAATTACGAGGGAAAATAATTCTGTTTCTAAAGATGTATGGAAATTCATTACCAAATGAAAATTGTTAAAAAATATTTTATTTAAGTGTGAGATGGATTTCCTCCGAAAAATTCCATGAGAAAAACTGTTCTTTTTTGAACATCACTTTGCTCAGTTACATAATCAATAATTCCATACAAATGCTTAGGCTGTATTTTTTTAATTTCTGAAAGAAATAGCTATTACAAATTGTTAAATTTGCACTTCTGTTAAATATTTTCTTCTTATTCGATTTTGGCTGTCTAGAGAGCACGTAATTTAAAACTGTGTTAATTGAAATTTGAAGGGGAAGAATCTGTATATACCTGATTAAATTTGAAACTGGAATTGTTAGTTCCAGAGTATGGATGAAAATAATGAAAGGATGATAATGAAAATGTAAAAACAAAAACATCCTTGCCCTCGGATGGATTCGAACCTGTGCCTTAAGGCTCTTGGCCATCAAGCCGGCTTGTTAAATATTTTATTGCAAACTTATTTTAAAAATTCAATTCAACTAAAAATAAGAACTTGTAAAGGGATAAATGATGTGAGAAATCTGATATTTTTAATATCACAGTTTTTACCGTTTTAAAATCATAAAAATTCATTCTTTACGACGTTCATGAATACCTGTAAATACTGAGAGCATCCATTTTGTGGGTTGTCACGTGATTTAATAAACGGCTTTAATTGGCTGAATTCGCTTTCCATAGGAAAGAATGGAGTGTCATTACTCGTTTTACTTAGGCCTGCCGCAAATACACTTCGTCGCGGCGACATGGGTCGCGCCATGGGCACTGCGCATGCGTCGGCGTTGCTCCTTGTCGACCGAGCGTGACCTCATTTTTGCCTTTGGTCGCCGGCGACGGAAAAAACTGTTTTTCAGGCGACGTCGCCTCTATTGAGCTGAATTCAATTGGAAGTGACAAGCGACAACATCGTCGATAGCCAATCAAAACATCTAATTCCTCCATAGGGGAAACCAGTGAAAAAATACAGTGGATGACAGAGAAATGATAGATATTGTTAAGAATAATTATGCAGAAACTGGATATGAAACATTTTGACACTCCATTGTTCCATTTTGCCATTATTATAACTGATGACACTCTATTATTATTATTATTATTATTATTATTATTATTATTATTATTATTATTATTTTATTTATTTATTTATTTATTTATTTATTTATTAATTAATTGGATCCAATACGTCCATCCAGAGCCTGTATGGCCAGAGGCCGACGAGTTGGGTCCCTGGATGGACCTGGATTCACGACTGCTGGATGATGGTCGCAGCAGCCGGGGGGGTAAAGATTGGCTATCACGGATGGTCACCCATCCAGTGACGAGCCGTGCCTGATGTAGCTTAACTTCACAGAATTATTATTATTATTCGTGTTAAATTTCAGTTTATTTTCTTACCTAAAAAATAATTTTTATTTCGAAACAGTTAGCTAATTATTTATTAAGTACTTTTATATTTAAGTAATTTTGTAGTGTTGTTTTAATATTTTTTATGATAAAGAAATTCTAAATATTCCTTGATTTTATGTTAATTTTTTGCTAATGTTTCATATCCAGTGATGTTTTAAACATTATATGATATAACTGATATTATAATGAATAATAGTTATTAAATAAAAATGAAAAATAAATAATAATTAACAAAATAATTAATAAATAATAAATAAAATCAAAATAAAACTAGAAATATAAAATAAAATAAAAAGCTGACGTTTCGGATAGAGAATTATCAAAGCAAAAAGGATAATTCTCTAAAATTAAAATTAATTAAAAGCAATTAAAATATTAGAGAATTATCCTGAAGTCTCAGGTTTTTTGTGTCTCGTCTTTTTCTCTTATAAATATCCGTTCATATTATTATGAACAAATAAATTCATGTAATAGTATATATGATTCATCTTAAATTAGCCTGAGAAGCTAAACGTTCGTAAAATTCATCTTATTTGCAAGGGTATCGTAAAATACGGATTTATTATTTAAACAACACTATAAAAAATATTAAAACAACCCTACAAGAATACTTAAATTACATCATAATTTATTCATAAAATTAATGAAAGGCACAATATTTGGTTTCAATATTTTCATAATTGAATTTTGGATGTTAGCTTATATTTTCTAAGCACCTGTATAGTCTGCACCTGTTTTGTTTTCTGAATTAATTATTAATTATGATTTAAAAAATGAGATATAAATAAAAACATTAGTTGAAAAGGTTAAATTGAACTATCTGCACAAATCGCGAGTCAAATCGCAAACGCAAGTCTCACTCTCGGCCCTGCGGGCCTCGCTGGTCAGTGTTTTCCGTACCACTCTCGGCCCTGCGGGCCTCGCCGGTCACTGTTTTCCGTTACTCGAACGCCTTCGGCGTTCTGTCTACGACGTCCCCCTCCGGGGGCAAATAATTGATATATACCCCAACCTATTTGGTTACAGGGGGCAGTTGGTTTCCCCCCGGCCGGTTACAGGAATCGCGACAATTCAGTTTGCGGAATAAGTCATCTCGCGATTTGTGCAGATAGTTCAATTTAACCGTTGAAAATAATTAAACCATTACTAACATCAGTTCACAGGACCAAAGGCATGAATATTTCACTATCGCATTTATTTATTTAAATAGTTATCATTATGTACGAGGTGCATTCAAGTTCTAAGGCCTCCGATTTTTTTTCTAATTAACTACTCACCCGAAATCGATGAAACTGGCGTTACTTCTCGACGTAATCGCCCTGCAGACGTACACATTTTTCACAACGCTGACGCCATGATTCCATGGCAGCGGCGAAGGCTTCTTTAGGAGTCTGTTTTGACCACTGGAAAATCGCTGAGGCAATAGCAGCACGGCTGGTGAATGTGCGGCCACGGAGAGTGTCTTTCATTGTTGGAAAAAGCCAAAAGTCACTAGGAGCCAGATCAGGTGAGTAGGGAGCATGAGGAATCACTTGAAAGTTGTTATCACGAAGAAACTGTTGCGTAACATTAGCTCGATGTGCGGGTGCGTTGTCTTGGTGAAACAGCACACGCGCAGCCCTTCCCGGATGTTTTTGTTGCAGTGCAGGAAGGAATTTGTTCTTCAAAACATTTTCGTAGGATGCACCTGTTACCGTGGTGCCCTTTGGAACGCAATGGGTAAGGATTACGCCCTCGCTGTCCCAGAACATGGACACCATCATTTTTTCAGCACTGGCAGTTACCCGAAATTTTTTTGGTGGCGGTGAATCTGTGTGCTTCCATTGAGCTGACTGGCGCTTTGTTTCTGGATTGAAAAATGGTATCCACGTCTCATCCATTGTCACAACCGACGAAAAGAAAGTCCCATTCATGCTGTCGTTGCTCATCAACATTGCTTGGCAACATGCCACACGGGCAGCCTTGTGGTCGTCCGTCAGCATTCGTGGCACCCACCTGGATGACACTTTTCGCATTTTCAGGTCGTCATGCAGGATTGTGTGCACAGAACCCACACAAATGCCAACTCTGGAGGCGATCTGTTCAACAGTCATTCGGCGATCCCCCAAAACAATTCTCTCCACTTTCTCGATCATGTCGTCAGACCGGCTTGTGCGAGCCCGAGGTTGTTTCGGTTTGTTGTCACACGATGTTCTGCCTTCATTAAACTGTCGCACCCAAGAACGCACTTTCGACACATCCATAACTCCATCACCACATGTCTCCTTCAACTGTCGATGAATTTCAATTGGTTTCACACCACGCAAATTCAGAAAACGAATGATTGCACGCTGTTCAAGTAAGGAAAACGTCGCCATTTTAAGTATCTAAAACAGTTCTCATTCTCGCCGCTGGCGGTAAAATTCCATCTGCCATACGGTGCTGCCATCTCTGGGATGTATTGACAATGAACGCGGCCTCATTTTAAAACAATGCGCATGTTTCTATCTCTTTCCAATCCGGAGAAAAAAAATCGGAGGCCTTAGAACTTGAATGCACCTCGTATATACCGTAGGAGAAAAGACGGGTGAGCTGGCAACACTCTTGTATTTGCGGCGGGAAAGAGCTGGCGAACCCCCCACTGCAGGCAGCAACGAGCGACCAGGTCGCTCCTAATTTTTATTTGCGGCGGGCTTTACAGGCACTCTATTATTTAGTAGAGCACTGTATTAGGACTCTAGTATTTAGTCAAAGGTAGAGTTTCGCTTCCATGTATTAGTCATTCTGCGGCCGAGTCACACCAACGGGTAAATATTGAATATACCCACGCGATCTGTTAAAAATAGATCGCATGCAATTTTTGACGTCATTTTGCGCATGCGCCTTGCGGAAGGTGTTAGGAAGCCCTAGAAACGATGTCCAGGGGTTCCGTGTGAAAGGGCAGGGGTGGAGTGCAATGTTAGGGTCAAGAGGGGGGCGTGGCTCTGAAAACGAGATGGACTAGCGGATAAAATATAAGAAAAATACCTTTAAAAATGAATTATTAAGGATATTTGTTGATAAATACGAATACTTACAGTGCTGCAAAGAGATTGATTGAGATAGGTCAATGGAGAAGAAGAGAAATCATGCTTGTGGCATATGGCAACTGGGGGTTCTTTTGGTAATTTTCGAAATAAAACTAGTGACCGCCAAATCGAATTTAACGTTCCAAATATTTAATAATAAATTAGGGGGGTTATAAGAATCGAATCGCTATACGTTAAAGGAGAACGTAAATGGCTATCTAATGCTGTTAATAAAGATGAAGGGGACATCGCGACAACTAAAACAAGCTGTGAACACATAAAAAAAAAGTTTTGCTTACCTTGAAAACATGGGTTCCGTTTTACTTTCGATATTGAAGATATCAGCGTAAATTCACTAATTTACTTTTGGAATATCAGAGACGAAGGAAAGTCGTTACGGACAATCTCAGCCAGTCATTTTTCGAACACGTTAAACTTCATGCCTTCTTCGATAATTACTGAATAAAAGCATCGTTAATCATAACATAGGGGCAGGGGAACGATTAAAATTCATATTCAATTTCGAGGCACTAACGTTTATAATCCACAATAAAAATACCTACAATTCAAACAACAACCGCTACAAATAGTTCGAAATCACCGCGATTATTCATAGTTGCTATGGAAACGTCAAGTGCGTTCGACGCGATGAAAACGCAATTTTGCCACCAGTGGCATTACTGCTCCCGGTGGTAATAGTGTCGATCTGGCTAAAAGTATGAAACTCTCCTTGCTCCAAAATTAATAATTTTCCCCGCAGATTTATTTATTTACAAAGGGAGTGTCCCAAAAGAATATTAATGGCCTAAAGGGAAATAATACAAACTGTCGCTCCTCTTATTCATTATCTTTATGGACTAGATACCCAGGGTCAGTCGAGGCGATGAACGTGTTGGTGAGAGTGACTGTTTGGTGAAGAGGTTGCTCTTTGCTGATGACCTTGTCTACGTTGGGTATTCTTAGATTTACTTTTCAGCATGTTCTACACTCTGTCCAACGAAAGATAAAATAAGTTAAGGTCGGGAAATTCAAAATTTGCCGATCAGGGCGAGCATTTGAAATAAAGTATCCTACCCCCCCCCCCCCACTTCCAGGGCCGTACCCAGAATTTTTTTTCGGGGGGGACTGAGAGAGGCTGGCCCAATCCATCTTGTGAAGGGGGGGGGGGTCCCCATGTAATAGATTTAGTTGACATGGTGGCCCATTTCAGGGGGGGGGGGGCAGCAGCTTTGAATAGCTATTATTAGATGATACCCGAGAACACCACTGAATGGGTAATAGATATCAAAAGACACCTTGAGCTAGTTTTTCTTTCGTTGAATTGAGTGTAGATTGGTTTGTGTCCACATGTGAAGAGGTTGGAATGATAATCTATGTGGCTAAGACTGCAGAAGTCGTGGCCCTTTCAATACAGCCTACTCAGTCTGTTCTGCATGTTAGGAGTGCCTCATTGAGACAGGTGGAGATTCAAATATCTTGGGACTGCATTCATGACTGATGAGTGACAAGAGAGAGATTGGATGCTTGGATTTGTGCACTAACCTGCGTCGGTCAAAACACGAATTTGAATCTATCAAATCTATCTTTGTCCCGATACTCGCCTACGGTCATGAATCTTGGGTAATGGCAGGTGCAAACAGTCGAAATGAAACTCCCTACTAGATAGAGTGCATATCAGTGCAAATCCTCATTACTTTTTTGAGTCGCTACTTCTCCATATTGGGAGATATCAATTGGTCACGTGTTACAGATGTCGCAAACAGGTCTTCCCAGTCAGTTGCTATTTTTCAAGCCCTCTCCGTGGAAACCAAGTGGTCGGCCTAGAACTAGGTAGCCAGACACGAGGAATCTCTTTGAGGGCAGAAGATCGCGAGCAATGGAGATCCTCCATAGGGTTGCTCCCCCTCCTCCCACCCCCGATCCTAACGGATAAGCGGATTTGATAAGTAAGTAAGTAGTCAATGTTGGAGCTGTAAGATCATTACACAAGTTCTTTACTGTATATGGTACTTAGCTAAATTAGGAGTGTGCAGATCATGATTGCTAATTTAAGTACAGGGGGAGGTTAATTCCAACTTTCCATGTTTTGTAGGAAAAAAAAAATGGTAAGGAGTCTTGGTATTGTGCTAGGGGGTTAATTCGTAAGTAAGTATCACACATTCCCCCGCACAACAATTATGCCGGACTGCTGGAGGGCCTATCGCAATTTCAACCAAGAAGGTTTCGAACACCTCACCGTCAACCACCGGTACAACTTTGTAGATCCTGGCACCGGCGCCCATACGCAAACCATCGAACGCTAGAAGAATTGCATTTGTCCGACAATGTCAATTCCTATTAGAACGTGCACATAGAGGTCATGTTATGCGTCGACTTTTGTAGACTACAGTGAGTGGTCAGTTTAGTAGGAACACTCATTATTACATATCACTTGGTCACATAAGTCAGTGCCAATATAAAGCGAAAGAACACCTCTCACTTTCGTGCGCGAGATGATAGTTAGTGCCCAGTGAGGTGGACTGAGTATTTCCGAAACCGCACGTCTTCTAGGCTTTTCCCGAACAACCATTTCAAGGGTTTACCAGGACTAGTTAAACAACCAAAAAACAACCAGCCAGAGACAAACCTGTGGTCGCAAACGATTCGTCAATCCAAGGGGTGAGAGTAGGATGGGAATGCTATTTCGTACCAATAGAAACGTCACGACTCGTCAACTCACCGTGGAGTACAACACTGGACCGCAGAATAACGTCCCTTAACCCACTACACGCCATACATTGGCAAGGATGGGCTACAACAGCCGACCTTTGATCTCCACCCAAAACCGCAAAAAAGTCTCCAATTTCTCTGTGATAACCAATGCTGGATCGTCAATGAATGGAAGAAGGTCTGCTACTCGGATGAATCCCGTTTCCTATTGCATCACGCAGATGGCTGACACAGAATTTGAAGACAACAGCACGAAGCGAATGACACCTCCTGTCTGGTTTCTACTGTTCAGGCTGATGGAGGCGCTGTAATCGTCTAGGAAATGCTTTCCTGGTATACTTTTGGTCTGTTAACATGTGTAGAACAACGCCTTAATGGTCAGGGCTACCTGAACATTGTTGCCGACCACGTTCATCCCTTCATGTTTCCCCCATTGGAAGGATACTTCCTACGGGACAATGCTCTGTGTCGTATCATCATGGAATGGTTCCAGGAGCACGATAATGAATTCAGCTTACTCCTCTGGCCACTATAGTCCCCGGATTTGAACCCAATCATACATATTTGGGGTGAGCTGGAACGGGTTATTCGAGGCATGGAACCACCACTATCCAATAAGCATCAACTGGGTGCAGCTGTTGCATCCGCAAGGACATACATCACGGAAAAATGCTTCCAGCGGCTAATTGAAACCATGCCACAGCGAATTCGTGCTGTTATAGGTGCTAGGGAAGGTGGCAACACACTATTAGGGAGGTGTTCCTAATAAACTGGCCACTCCGTGTATATACGATTCGTGTGCAAGAAACGATACAAGAAATTGTTAGTCGTGGAAAGCCTTAATCATAACACAGAATGGAACAGTCTGAACATTAACGGCGGAAAATATGGTCACTTCAATGGTGGACACTGGTAAGAGATACATGTATGGGTGGTGATCAACAGCCAATATTGATTCTAGAAAATGCAAGGTAGAGACGCTAAAAAAGTTTCCATCTGCGTAAGCCAAATTCTTTAAACTTGAAAATTAATAGGGTTTGATTTTATCATTTATTAGGAATTTGGCACTGGAATTATGTGGAAAAGGATATTTTTCTGAAACATAAGTTATTTAAGTCTGGCGTCCCGAAAGCGAAGTCGAATATTTCAGAAATCGGCTAGCGCTTCACAACACATGCATCGTCTCTTTCTCAACCCTTTCTCTTCCGGCTCAAATTAACCTTCCGAAATTGCGGAATATCATCAAAGAAGACGTAGGAAGGAACTTTAAGATATTAGTTTTTCCCTCACCGAAAACTTCACAAAAGTTTGCTCATTACGAATTTAATTCAGTACACTACGATTTTGTGCCCCCGACTAAATATGACTTGTCACATCATGCCTACCGCCTGCCTGTCCTGCACGGATGAAAATGTATAAATGGCGTTGGGTTCAGAAATATATTATGGTTGCTTAGAGTTAAAGGAAATTCATTTTCTATAGTTAACGCGGAGAGAGAAATGGACTGCACGTATGAAATTTGAGCAAAGCTTGGACTGATACGCATAGTGAAATGGCACACAAGTCATATCTACAAGTAACTCTTTGTTTCTGCAAGAAATCATTCTTTGTTTGCCTGTACACTTTGACATACAAACTGGATAAGAAAGCGCATTTGCACACATGCATAGAAATACATCTATGTCATGTGAATAGAAAAATTTGTCTTTAAATGTATATTATAAGTTTACAATATTTGAAATTTTTCTTTTAATATTACGGCTAAACTTAGAAGATTGCAAAATGCATTTGTGAAATTGTTTTTGGATAAGTTATTTAGAATTATTCTGAGTAAATGAAATGTATTATGTAATGATAATAAATTATCCAGATTCGTAAATTAAATTAATTAAATTAAATTTAAAAAAATCCAAGTTTTTTCAAGAAGATGCTGTAAGTGACCCCGTTTCTGAGGTTATTTTTATTAGCTGAATATTGATACCTTGTTATGGGTTTATTTTTTTAAGTCTAATTGATTTTTATGATAGATTTTAATCGTTATTTTTTTATGAAATTTTATCATACAAATGGTAGTCCATACATTTCATCATGCAACCGCTATTTTCAGTTAGACTTGTGCAGCCCCTAGTGGCAAATTTTAAAGTGTAAGCGTCTGGTGTTGAAATTGGTAAACATGACGCCACCCGGTGTCGAAATTGGAAAACATGACGCCACCCAGTGTCGAAATTGGGAAACATGCTACCGTCTGTTGTCGAAATTGGGAAACATGCTACCTTCTGGTGTCGAAATTGGGCAACACGTTATTTCCAAGTTATAACGAAGCTTAGGCATTAAGGATTAAGCTTATTGTTGTCCTCGCTATAAGGACGGAATCTTTGAGGTTCCATAACTCCCTAACCAGGTGATCTAGATCAAAACTGAACGTTCCATTGGACTTAGTATAATTTTATCTATAGATGGCTATAATTAGAACATGTTACTATAAAGGGTTCTATTTTTAACAGGCTGCGTGGGTATATTCAATATTTACCATTTATTTATATATGAAATAATGAATTTTAAATTGCCATCTGATGGGAAACCACGGAAACGTCGAAAGATTTTAACTTTTTGCATTTGAAATACGTTATTCAGCTGTATAGCATTTTTTTGAAACAGGAGTACTTTATTAAAAAAAATTTACACATAATATTTTGTGTATATATTTATTTATGAAATTATAATGACTTTAAATTGTCATCTGACAGGGAATAAAAATCTTTCGATCGTTTCGTGGTTTAACCATAAGAAGATCTAAAGATTTTTATTTTTTGCATCTGAAATTCATTTATACAGCTATATAGAATTTTTTTCATAAGTGATGGTTTATTTAAAACATTTGCTTTGTGGTATTTTTTTATTTTTGAATTTATCATGGTTACAAAAGCACATGTAATACAATTGAAATAGCTGGCTTTCTGCTTGTTTATTGAGAAAAGAGGACACCTAGTGATGAAATTTGGAAATCGCTCACGCACGCACTTTTCAGGCCGGCTGCGTTCGTTTATTGAGCGAAGCAAAAACGAGCTCTACATGAGCGCTCACTTAGCTCATGGGGGGCGCTGCTGTAGTTTACGAACGATTTTGACGATTTCAAGGGTCTTTGTCATTAGCGCTCAGGCAACATGGCTGTCAACAAGAAACTTATTTTCGAAGCGATTGCTTTTTCCTATTCGTTTTTATTCCCTGAAGATGAATAAAAAGTTTTTTTGTGTGTTTGAGAAGTTAAATCAAGAAACCTCTTTATAATTTATACATACATAAAATATATTCCAACTTACATAATTATAAATTGATTATTGTCTTTATTTTTAAAAATGAAAATTGTACAAACAAAAAAAATTGCCAAAAATTATCTGTTCTTCCCCTCTTTTGATATCTATAATCTAAGAAATAAAGGGTCTTGATATAGAAACACTAATTTCTTTTATATTTATTTGATAGAATATAAAAATGAATAAAAAAAATGAAATTGCCGTCAGTTAAAGATAAAGCTTTCTGGTTTTTTGCTTCAGCTGCCATCTTGTTTTCGTGATCTTCTCTGTCGAGAGCGAACTGAGCGAGGATAAACTTCGCTCAGTTAGCTCGCGAGCGCTCTCGAAGAGCCAGATTTTACGATCGCCAACATTTTGGTGAGCGAAGAATTTACGAAGGCATTTGTACTGAGCGCCCTCTGAGCGCTGGCTAAGCGCTCAATAAACGAACGCAGCCGCCTCGATCCAACCCCCTATTGGAAGTACATTTCGTCACTTCCATCGTGAATTAAAACCAAGGCTAAAGTGCTGCCTCTTCTATTCTATTCTATTTACAATGTGTTCACTTGATTTATAACTCTCGTGAACACTTACTCATTGTTAACATATATTCATGAACAATGTAATAAATTATTCTTTCTTTAGTTTAAAACATTCATAGTACATAATTTGAAAATACAATAAATTAATGTATAATAAATATTATTATTATTATTATAATTAAATTCTTTCTCTTATTATTATTTTCTTTTTGTACGAAATAAATATTAAAATGCAGAACATTATATAAAGTTACTAACAATAGGTTATGTTTTGCAAAGCGCCACCACCAGATCGCGCTAAAGCATTTCCTCCTAGATTTTTGGTATTGCAGACTTCCTTATGTTGTAAATAAAAGCACATGCTCAGCACATGGTAGATCGTTTTAATTGTATCGTGTTTAAAAGTACTCTTGTTATTTTAAAATGGATTCAACACAGAAATCTAAAGGATCTGATAAATTTGCAGGTAATTATTTTTTGTCTTAAAATAAAATACTGTTTGAAAATTAATAATTACATAATAATTTTAAACATTTTTAATATTTTAGCTCTGAGATCCTTCACTGTTTTTTTAGAAACAGTTTTAGCTAAAATATTAAATGAGGAAATACCAAAAATCTAGGAGGAAATGATTTAGCGCGATCTGGTGGTGGCGCTTTGCAAAACATAACCTATTGGTTTTATTTTACACACGATTTGAATCACCCTTCATCATTTCTACGTTTTTTGAGGTAGAAGGTTGAAATTCGGAATGTAGCTTACTATGGGCATGTGCACCTTCACTATTTAGTTTGGTTTTAATCAGCCCACTATGGTCGGAGTTTTGGGGGTGAAAGTTAGAGGGGACCAAAAGGTCTAGGTGTATTTATGCATATAAAGGAGTGAAATTTGGTATGCAGATTCCTATAGGCAAGATCTCCATTATATGAAGATATTTTTTTTCCAGAGGTATCCATGCCTTCGCGACTCGGTGGCGGAAATGCATCGAAATGATGGGGACTACCTTGAAGAATAGTGTACCAACTTTGTCTGTAATAAAGGAGCTGTAAAAATATATTTTCGGTTTTCATTTGACTGACCCGTAGAATAAGAATGGAGCTACCTGTAGGTTTTATAATGTCAGTCCGTCCCCCTCATAATTTCTACATTTTTTTGAGGTAGAAGGTTGAAATTCGGAATGTAGCTTACCATGGGCATGTCCATCTGCACTATTCAGTTTGGTTTTGATTGGTATACGGGGGTCGGAATTATGGGAGTGGGATTCAGAGAGGATTCAGAGAGGATTGGATTTTACCCCTTTATCTGTGTGCTATTTAGGTATGTAAAGGCGTAAAATCCAGTATCCAGATTCCTCTAGACAAGATCTACATTACTATGAAGTTTAGGCCCAATTGTTCCAGTGGGATCGGATTTGTGGGGGTGGCAGTCACTTGGTTCTAAGGCATGTGATATATCATACGTTCGGAAATGATGAGAAAGGAAAAGAAGATACGAGGATTTTTACATGTTACGTTCGAGAAAATCAATTTATTGATTAAAAAAATTTGGGGAGAGGTAAAAAGTGCAGATAAAGGGGTAAAAATAGATGACTTGCCTTATCCTACTCGGGAGGCGGGGGGAGAATTAATTTCTTTTTAATAAACGTGTAAATGTATTTCTGCTTTACTGCTAAAGCTCCTCCTTGGGATGTTTACAAGATTTTATTTAGTGAGTCTTTAATTGTAAAGATCCAGATTATGCATATTTAAAAATGTAAAAAACAGTGTTTTTCTGTATATTATAGCGCATTTTATTTCTCATGAGGAGTCAAAAATGGGGATGGTATTATACAAGAGAATAGCATTTTTTCTGTTGTTTTTTGGGGGGGGAAAGAAAAAGTGGAATTGCATTATACTTGGGGGCGCATTATAGTAGAAGATTTATAGTACACTTTTTTTTTTTTTTTTTTTTTTTTTTTACAAATTTACTATAATAAAAATGTTGATGCCTTATGGAAATGAAATAATGTTTGAAATCTTTGTGAGCAGCTTCCTAAAATAAATACAATTATTTTGCAGAAAATATAAAAACAAGTTTCTACCAATGAGGAAACATCCTTTATTTTTTGTTTTCTAGTGCCTTAACTTCACCCAAACTTTAGTTTTATTAAAAGCTTTTATACATGGAAGTTTCACCTTTCCATGAGATTGATTTTCCTCACGGCTTTGTAAATTATCACAATCATTGTTCTGGCTTGATGAAATAGCATCAAGTTCTTTAATTTGTGGCCTTTTAGAATGCACTTCTGTGATACTCATCTTGTCATGCTGCTTTAGCAATGAATGCGCCCAGGAAATATCTTCATCCCAAATCTCTCTTGCACCAGGTTGCAAATGAAATGCTTTGCAGAAGCTTCTAAGAGCCTATTTTATTCCACAGAACAAAGACATTAATTTTTAGAGAAAAAAAAAGAAAAAATTCAATTTATAAATCAATAATAAAAAAAAGTACTTTATTTACCAATTTTACTTCACCAAATCCCAATTGTGTTCGTCCTAATGTCTGATAAGCAACCCACCATGTTGGATCTACCTTAACTGCCATCTCTGCTGCCTGTACAGCAGGAAATATTTCATGGAGAGATAAATATGCCTGAAAGAAATCTTTATGTGACTTTTGGTTATCGATAATAGTTTAATATATATAAATATATATATGAAAATTACTTGTGCTTTCATTTCATATAATTTAGAGTCATTTGGATTCAGGCGTAAAGCTTCATCCCATCTTTTCAATGCTTCCCAAAATCTAGTCAATTAATAAATGACTTTATTTATTCATGGTTATATTTAACAAGATAAGAAAATGGATGATAGGAAGATATTCCATCATGAATAGACATGATGAAAATCAAATGTAAATAATATATTCAGAATAATGCAATAAATAATATAGCAGTCACACATGTTTAGAATACATGTATATAAAATGCAAAGATAATGGGCGAGGTAAAAAATGCACCAACCGAGTTGGGTTGGTGAAGCAATGATTATTGCTCGATTGTTAACATATTGTTGACTATCATAGCAACAATGATTTTCTTCACTAAACTCAACTCTGTGCTAGCATTTTTGACCTCGCCCTATGATCATTATCTGCAATCATTATATGCAAACCAAACGAGTTAAAATAAATTTTTACAAAGTTATTATACTGTGATGGCGTGATATATCAATCAAACTATCTTAGGCTTCGATCAAATAAGTGATAATACAAGAATTCTTTAAATCTCAAGAAAATTACGTTTTTATGTACTGCAATAATAAATACCCTAAATTGTAAAGTTTGAGAGAGGTTGAAAAAAAAAACACAGTAATGAAAATATGGTTTGAGATATTAATTTTAATCATTTAAGAGTTTTATCCAATTACACAAAAAATTAAATGATGTAGTTTTTAGAAAAATAGCATTGAATTAAGAAATATTAAAGCATTTAAGAGCTTTGATGAATTATAGGAAAAGTTAAATTAAATTGTTTTAAAAGAATGGCATTGAATTAAAAGATATTAAATCATTTAAGACCATTCAGAAATTACATATTAAGAAAAGTTTGAGGCAGAAGGGCTCAAGAAAAAGTCAATTATTTTTAAAAATCTTTAAATATTTTGGTAATTAATTAATAAAAATTATTAATAAAAAGGTCATTAATTCAAAACATTCTTAAGTTCAAAGCTCTTTATAAAATATTAAGATTCACACCTTTTGAAAAATTATAATATTTGAACAACTTCCCCCAAAAATTATTTAAGTGATAAAGAATTCAAAGCTCATGTAAAAAAAAAATTTTCAAACAAAAATACATTAATACAAAAAATTTCCTTTTGCCCAAAAAATATAATTAAGGTTGTCTTTTATTTGATAGTTCAGCAATAAATTTCATATTTAATTAAGAAGCATCAAGAAAACTGCATTTTTCGTGAAAAAGAAAGTCATACTATAGGAAATTCTTAGTATTAAGTGGGCAAAAGGTTTCAAAAAACAATTCTGAACTCATTAAAGTTCAAAGAAAATAATGTGCCCCCCAAAAAAGCTTTAACTATCTAAGTCATAAGCTAAAATCATGACAGACCATAAGCTAAAATCATGACAGCTTTAAATATTTACAATAGTTACAAGATAATCTGGAAAATCAGTGAATAAAGATTTCAATTAAGGTAATAACTTATTAAGGTTACTTATTTTTTCTTAAGGAAACAACTATAAAAAAACAAAAAAACTCATAAATCTTTGAATGATAAAGAATAGAAAAACAAGTTTCATAATCAAAATTTTTGCGACTTTTCATATTCAGTCACAAATTTTAAGTTTTGGTGTCTCAGCATTACAAGATCACCTCAAAAGGAAAAGGAACTTTGTAATGAAGTCAAACAGCTTCATCTCCAAGCAATAAATGTAATGTTTAAAACATGTTAAATTGATTTATTAAATATAAATTCAAATGCTTGGGATAAAAACCAAAATAAGAAAGAGCAAATATAACATTCATCCTAACTGGACTTAAATCAAGCAAAATAATTAGCTTGAAAACAATTTCCAAAAGGAGGGAAAAAAAATTGTATAAGAAAAAGTTGACGACTACAATGCCATTTAATTAACGTTCAAATGAAACAGGTCTTTAAAAAAAATAAATAAATAAAAAGGACCGAGCCTAAAGACAGAGACAAGTTTAACTCACCTTTCTTTAAAGTTAAAAGATAGAAATTTCAAATAATATAATGAAAAAAAATGTATAATTTTGATAGGTTACTAAGGCCTAATAAAAGAAAATCTGTCTCTAGGAGTGTGACACAGCACAACATCAGAGTCAAGAAACATCAAAAAATGAAAAGACATGGTCTTGATTTAGTCAAAGGCCAGAGAAGAAAACTCTCTTGAACGACGAAAAATGACTTAAGATCCCTTGCACATTTTATATAGGATAGGATAGGAAAAAACATCTCACCAAAAGAATCACAACATTGAAGTGGCGCATGATGATTCTGAATCAAAGTACATGTATCTGGAATTTTGTCCATCTCGACAGAGCAAAAAAAAAAAAAAAAGACAGACTCTGGTGTGGCATTAGGTCTAAGATACCCAAGAAGAAAAACAGCTATGTAGAAATTACACCCGAGATGAATAGCTATGGAAGAGTCTGGTGTGCCTGGAAGGTGGTCCGACTCCTACGCTGCTTGGTATTGCAGTGGTAAAAAATCTATTTGCAGCAGGTTTTAGATAAATTTACAATAATCCAATGTCACACGGCCGGCACGCAAAAACAAAGGAAAACGTTACAACATGCTGGCTGTGTATGCAAAGTTAAAATAATAAATAACCAGATTTAAATTTAACAATGACCGTGGCCTACGTGATAGATAAAGGCCTGCTCATTCGCTATGAAATCGTGTAATCAGGGGCAGCTGCTGGAAGTGCTTCCTACTGGAGACCTCTACCGGCAAAAAGCGAACTGTTATGTCTTTCTGTCGGTAGAGGTCTCCAGTAGGAAGCACAAGCACGGCCTTCTAGAAAGCACAAGTACGGTTGTTCTAGGAGGCTGTGGCGCAAGTCCTCAAGCAACGTTGCCAATTTGGCCTTTTTTTCATGCGCTTGTCCTTTGTTAGACATTATTAATAAAAACTAAACAATGCAGAAAACAATAAAAACATGGATAAGCGCTTTTAAAAAAAATACAATATAATAATTATTATTAAAAACCTTTATTACAGGATAAAAATACAATTTAATGTTCATAATAATCGGAATACCTTCTAATTTTATCTTGTAAAAAAACTTTTTACGAATTTTCAAATGTTGTATATTTATCTTTTAAGTATTTTATTTGTAAACTCGACTTTCCAATATAAGCCAATAATGGCTTCTGTAAATGCCAGATTTTTTTTGTATATTTCATCAAATATTATAATAAATTTTAATTATTATTATTATTATTGTTATTAAAGTTGAGTAAATCTATGAGAATAGATCCCAACTCCCATAAATGACGTATGTGCTAAAGCCCTGACGTAATATGTGAAATGTTAATACTCTAAATTCCCTCTAGGTGTCGCCAGTAGGAAGCACATACTAATGCAGGAAAGCCCAACCTGACTTATTTCATTTGCTACCATTGTAGAGAAGACGAATGAGCAGGCCTTTATCTATCACGTAGGCCACGCAATGACATACTCATTTACTCTAAAAAATGGGCAATAAAAATTAGCTAATTCCAAAATGTGTAGAGTCAAAAATTCCATAAAAATATATATATTTATTAGATGGAATTTATGTTTATTTTTTCTGGCTCATCACAATACCATCATAAATTAGCTGGAATTTCATTTAGATTGCAATTACCAAGGTTGAGCAAAAAATTATGCCTCCTGGTCCGTAACTTTTTTATTCGTTAACCGATATTCAAAATTCTTTTTGTATCTTGTGACAGCTTATGAAGCTATGACGACAGTATTGCATTTATTTATTTCTACTGTTGTTGAGATGGGGGTCTAAGTCGAAATGATGTGGACTTTATTGCATGAGCTTTGAGCATGCAGTGTGAATAGGAGTCAGGTGTACTCTTGTATTTTGTCTCTGGCCATTTAGTATTAAGTGCTGAATTATTTAAAAGAAAATTTTTGTTCTTGCCGGAATTTTTTGTCTTCGAAGAAGACAAGTGACCAGGATATTGGGATTAACACACAGGTTTTCGAATGTTGGGATCCGAAAAAGATTAAACTTCTGAACATCCGGGAGACCTTATTGGGTGATAAAAAGTAAAACACACAGAACTTTCATTGCTTATTGGAAGTAAAAATAGACTGAATATTTGATAAATTATCTTGTATTGCTTATTGAGTCTATTGTTTGTTGATATTACATAATTGTCCGTTAGTATTTATTTCATTTATAGTGGATCCAACTTGCAAGAGCGCAATTTATTTGTACAGCGAAGATGATTCAAGAGACTTGGAATGAAGTAACACTGATGAGCATTATATGATATCTGTCTTCTAAGATGAATCCTCAGAGTTGTTTAGGTTAAGTGTCATAAGGGTGCCATCTGAGCTCGTGCAATTATATTACATGTAATTTTTTTAGCACTGAAATTTCCTTTGGCCCCTAATGACACCATTTTTCCACATCCCTTTGAAACAATTTCGACTATCATTTATTTTTCTTTATATTCATTCACGACACATCATTCCAAGTTGTTTGATATTTTTTATGCCATATCTTATCATTGAAATTTTTATAGGTGTATAAGGCTTCCATTAGAGCTCGTGCAATTGTGTCGATTACGACCATCTTCAAATTGGTTCATGCCCTTAACCATATTATCAGTTGGAAAAATTAATAATGCACATCCCCACAGAATTCTGAGGGTGGAGGACTTTCTGCGAAGTGAGGATATGTAAAGCATCGTGTGGCCAGCAAGATCTCCTTATATGAACCTGTTTGATTATGCATGGGATAAAACATTCATAATAACGTATTATTCGCACTAATTTTATCATTTTGACTTGTTTGATATACTACTTGCTATGTCTTATCATTGAAAATGAGTTAGAGTTTCGGATGGACAGACGGTCAGACATACAGGACTCCCAACACCGATAGCATAAAGCACCTTTCGGAACTTAATAATCCGTATTAAAACTTAAAATTGTTTTTTTTTATTATTTAAAATTTAAAATTTGCTGTTATACCCAGCGTTGCTCGGACTCTTTTGATGAAAATTTGCAATATCTGAAGGTGAATTTTCAGAAAAAAAGTACACATGAAAAAAGTTTGCGTACTAAAGCCACAGCCACAGCGTCAGATTAGACTGTTGTGCCATTTTCATTCTATTTCCTTCTACGGCACTGCATCAAACCAAAGACATAAAAATACCTTTCTTCTCGTCTTTGGTCAAACTCGCTCAGCTTTTCACAGCATTTCAACATGAACGAAGTCGGTCAGAACTGCTGAAGGAAACTGAAAGGACATACAATTTACTATAGTGCAGCAGTAGCTAAACGAAGATGTGTCCTCAAATATCTTACGAATCCTGTATATCGAATAGCGATCCCATTTTTTAAATTAAAAGTTAGTTTTAATGAATTCTCACTTGGACAAATGGAAGTTATTCTTTCTGCTTTTACTTTTTAGATCCTTTTTATTATTTATTCACTTTTCAGTAACCTCATTTTGGGCTTTCTATCCTGTTGGGGGATAACTAAGGATTGACCATCAAAACTTGTTTTTTTGTGTTAATTCTTCTTCGTTGTTGCATTATTAATTATTATTATTATTATTATTATTATTATTATTATAGTCCAACCAATTCCGAAACAGAGTGATTTGAGCACTAGGAGAGCCTTCAGACCTATAACTTTAATTTCATTTCCAGCCAAGCTACTAGAAACCCTGATGGCTGAGTGCTTGGCTTCGTTCATGGACCCATTTTATCGCATACGCAGCATGGATTTCGCCCTAAATGTTCAACACAAACGAACTGAGCCTCCTTTTCTCATTTTATTGCCCGAAATGTCGATTGTCGAGCGCAGGTCGATGCTTTATTTTTAGATTTCTCGAAAGCCTTTGATAGGGTTAATATAAATCTTCTGCTTGCTAAATTGCGGCGCATTAAACTGCCAGTCTTCATCACTCAGTGGTTTCAATCTATGTTGAAGGGCAGAAGCTTTAAACTCAGATATCAGAATTCGTATACTTCAGTCTACCCAATCAAAAGTGGCGTCCCGCAGGGTTCTCCTTTGGGTCCCCTCCTCTTTAACATTTATATTGCTGACCTTCCTTTTGCTCTTGAACGTCTATCTGTTGAAGTCCTACTTTATGCCGATGATCTGAAACTTTTTAGTGCCAAAGAATCTTGGAAGGACTGTGAGACGCTGCAGAATAGTCTTATCATTGTTGCGAAGTGGGCCAGCTGCAATGGATTGGATCTTAATGTACAAAAATCCTTTACCGTTTCTTTCAATCGGAAAACGGCTCCATTTATATATGATTATCGTATGGAAGATGGGATCTTAAGGAGAAAGAAAGTGGTAAGAGATTTAGGCGTGATGTTTGCTGATAACTGCTCTTTTCGAACTCATTTGGATATTTTTAATCGTGATTTTTCTCGACGTTTGGGACTGATCAAACGTCTTACCCATTTCTTTACCGAGCCTAAACTTTTCATTAAGCTTTTCAAGACGATCGTGGTTCCAAAGATGTTATATTGTAGTTGGGTGTGGTTTAGGGGCAATATGCAAATGCTGGCACTTTTACAGCGCAAAGTTTCAAGTTTTAAGAAGTATGTGGAAGAAAAATTTAAAATTCGGGATTCCTCATATGAAACGAGTAATGTTTTCAACATTGATGTAATTATCAAGCGTTCTCTTTTCAACATATTAATCAATCTTTATTATGAAAGGATAAATGTTCCTAACATACTTGGTGATTACAATTACACAATTTAAAAAGTTCTCGTAGAGGGTATGCCTTTGGTCAGCGGTATAAATGAGGACCAATTTGCGAGAAATTGACCCCACTGCCAAGATTATTAAAAATTTTGCGGATAATTTTGCAGATCGCAATATTGAGGAGTTTAAGGATAAACGTTTTAATCTATTTGACTGAAGATTTTTGCTGCTTGCTTTTTGTTTTGTGGTGTTTTTATCTAAATATTTTTTCTCGTGGTGTGTATTTTTTTTTTTTTTGGATTCTACATGCAGGGCGGTAGCTTGGGGCTCTTCCCACCAGAATTTCTTCTGGGTTTCCTCGGTTGTCGCTGCTTTAGTATTAAATTTAATTACACTAATTATAGTAAATTAAAAAATAGTTAATAATAATAATATTATTATTATTACTTTATTGTTATATTATCCTTATTATTTATTCAATTGTATTCTCTGTTCCTGTTTGACTTGGCCTGTTGGGGGGCAACATTGGGTTTCACCATCCGGTTTTTCTAGTGGGTTGTTCCCTGTTGTTGGCACATTATTATTATTATTATTATTATTATTATTATTAGTAGTATTATTATTATTATTATTATTATTATTATTATTATTATTTCATTTAATTATATATTTATTATATATAATGATACTAATATATAATAATACTAATTATATATTTATTACTAGCAGAGGACCTGGCCTTGCCAGGGATAATTATACTTCTTGGTAAGCAGAACAAGCTCAAGAACATAAATTACAACTCCAAATTGGTTAAAAAATAAATCAATATAACACAGAGCGAAGGGGTTATCCATTCTAAGAAAAATCCGAAACTTAGGAATTCTAGGCGATATACCAGGACTTTATTTACCTCTTCTTGACTTGCCTCAGATTAAAATGATATCCATCTTCACCATCAGGGAATATCACAGGATACTTTAGACCCAAATTTTTTTTGTCCTCAACGTAGAAGCTCTTATACCCTCTTGCTCTATTTGAAACTCCCGTTGTTCAGATTTTTACAATATCCGTATATATTTTTCTGTTTTAGCTACAGAGTTTCTCTGACCAATACTAGCTCTTTCTTTTCCCTTTCCAGGCACATAAATTTTTGCCATTCGTCTGGATGTTTGATAGGGAGCTCATGGGAGACACATGTGACTCCTTTTCCTCCTGAATAGACGCTGCCTTATTTATGCAGTCACTGCATCGTCATTTAATGCTCATTATTAATAATTCTTGAAAACAAACGTTCAATCATTGCCTCATCAGGATCTCAGTTTCCAAATTATTCACATTCACACAGAATATACTCAAAATGTGTTTTTATGAAATGTTTGGATGTGCTGTGCTACTGAATAAGCTAGGTGATAATACAGGTGTGGCTCTGTTTCTTTGTTTTTATGATTAAATTATGAAATATCTTAAAAATAAACACATGAAAACGCTTAGAATTAATACAGTAAAAATTCTTAATGAAAATTCAAAAAAAATTTTTTAAAGGCTCACAATGGACGGACCTCTCCAAAGACGCCACTGCTAGTCTAAATAATTTCTTAGCCACGTAATTTTACTTTAGATGTACACTTGATGTTGTTGCAATTCCCACTCTTCTCTCGTTGTCTTGAAGCAAAACTTGGCCATTGATCACTTTGTGTAGTCTAGCGGTCGCTGATTCTTCTACTAACATGCTTACCACTTGCTCAATACAGCATGGAGTTAAAGGACTGCTCCGTATGTTGTCTTTCCACTCTTTCTCATTATCTCCAGTTACTTTCTCAATTTTTACAGATTTTCAAGAAATTGTTAAGTACTAAGAACTCTCAATTCTAAGAAAAGTCTAAATAACAGGAATTCTATGCATTGTTACAAGTTGAAACTTATCTATATTGCACAAACTTTGCCTTGCATTGTTGGTCATAAGATATTTCTCATTAATATGCCCTGCCATCATAATGAATATCAATTTATGATCGATGCTTATTATTTTTTCGAAATCTGAGGTAGACAGTGTCCTTCCTCATGCTTTGAAGGTCATATATGCAAAATTTCATCAAGATCGGAATAAAAGACAAACAAACATCCTTCTTTATATACTAGCAGAATTACTCGGCGTTGCCCGGGATAATTACACTGGTAGGTAAAGAGAACAATCTCAAAAAATTAAATTATAATTTCCAATTGGTTAAATAATAACTCAATATAGAATATAGTCAAAATGTATTTTTAGGAAATGTGCTACCAAATAAGCTAGGTGATAACCCCGGCGTGGCTGGACTTTTCTTTTTTTTGATTTAATTTTGCAATATCTTAAACATAAACACATGAAAACGCTTAGAAACAGTAAAAATTCTTAATGAAAATTCGAAAAAATATTTTTTAAAGGCACACAATGGATGGACTCTCCAAGGATGCCACTGCTAGTCTAAATAATTTCTTACTCACGTAATCTTATTTTAGATGTACACTTGATGTTGTTGCAATTCCACTTTTTTCTCAACGTCTTGAAGCAAAACTTGGCCATTCATCGCTCTGTGTAGTCTAGCAGTCGCTGATTCTTCTATTTACTTGCTTACCATTTGCTCAATACAGCACGGAGCTAAAGGAGTGCTTCCTCTGTCGCCTTTCCACTCTTTCTTAATAGTCTGCTAACTCTGCATTATCTCCAGTTACTGATCATTTTTAAAGATTTTCAAGAAATTGTTAAGTACTAAGAACTCTTATTTCTATGAAAAGCCTGAATAACAGGAATTATATGCATTGTTACAAATTCAACCTTACCTATAATTGAACAAAACTTTGCCTTTCATTGTTGGTCTGAGATATATATTGTTGATCCCTGCATAGTGTTGCTGCATTGCTTGTTGATACCATTGTTGATACCTATTGTTGCACAAATTTTGCCTTGCATTGTTAGTCATGAGGTATTTCTCATTAATATGCTTTGCCATAACCATGAATATCGATTTTTGTTATCAATAATTATTATTTTTTCGAAATCTGAGGTAGACAGTGACCTTCCTCATGGTTTGAAGGTCAAGTATGCAAAATTTCATAAAGATCGGACTAAAACTGTAGATTTGTATACGAAACAAACAAACCCACAAACAAACATCCTTCTTTATATATATAGATTTTCATTTTACTTTTGCTATTATTATTTTTATTATTATATCCGTGTTAATTGTACACTATTAAATATGGTGCACAATTGTTCGGATGAATGCACGTTTTACACTAAAGCACGTATAAACTGCTGAAAAATCAATCTAGAATGGAGTATTTTCAAAATAATAATAAGACAATATGCATACTGTTACAATTCCAAGCGAGATTTAATTTCATATGTTAGTTTTTGAATAAGAAATTTATTTCCTTCCCTCCTGAGGCAAACAATTTTGAACCCGGCCTTTTTAGGCAATCAAATCTATGAAAATGCAAAAAGAATTCAGCATGAAGAATTATATAAAAATTGCATACATTATTTTATGACATTTTAAATCTATATAAAGTGATCTAGAACCATGATTTTGCATATTGAGCAAACAATTGCAAAGATAAGGCCACTGAGCAAAACTGTTCGAGAAGCTGTAATCTGTCGCCTTAATGAAGGAAAATGTTATTCCTTCATAAAAGTTGAGATGAAGATCTCAAAATCAACCATTAACAGAATCAAAAAGAATTATACAAGCAATATTGTACCCAACAAACACGGGAGAAAGAAGGTTTTAAGTCAACGAACAACCAGATCTTTGATGAGAATGATCAGAAATGGACTTTTGGACACCTGTTCCGAAGGGGTGCAGCACCTACAATCACAAGGAATATCAGTATCCCGTAGGAGAGTGGCCCGAGCACTAAAAAAAACGGAATGAAGGCTACAAAAGGCTATTGTAACCAACGTTTGCAGTTCGCCCGCGCTCTTCAAGAATGGACTGAATAAAGACTGAACGTGTAATCTGGTCTGATGAAACGAGGATAAAATTTGCATAAAGTAATGGACGTGGAGAGACATGAAACAACTGCTTCTGGATTGCGAAATGATTGGGACTACGAAATTTGGTGGAGGTTCCATTATGATATGGGCTTGTATGGCATCTTTTGGACCTGGTTATTGCAGCTGGATTCACGGAAATATTAATACCGAAGCATATATTAGTGTTTTGAATGGCAATCTGATGGATATTATCAATTACTATGGAATGTGTAAGGAGGATGTGATATTCCAGCAAGACAACGTGCCTTGCAATTGTAATATCTTTAAGTCGTTTATTACTTATTATTTGTTTATTCTTACTAGAAATATAAGAACCATATCTTACTTTCTTCTAAAATTCACACTATAAAGTGTATATGAAACTTTCCACTAAAAACAGTTTAAACCAGAAGTAATATCAATACTTATTCTGGACAAAAATTAGTGTCAACAAACCTATTCATAATATCAAAGAATAGTGACACTTGAAAATAAAATTTGAATACCAGTATATATTCAATCTCAAGTGAAAATAAGCATTAAGTGATGGTTAAAGTTTAACCTAAAAGTGATATTATTCACAAGTTTGCATTTCAAACAAACTTATTGTATTAAGCATGCATATATGCCTGAACAAAATAAAACATGAAGCAAAATCTTGATATAGCACATTCAAAGTGCAAAGCAGAAATTAACTTATTTTCAATATAATCTTTTAATCCTTGTCAAGTAATTGATCCTTCGTGTGTACATTGCGTTGCGTTCAAAAAGTAAATTAATTATTATTCAATTCCATTAAGATAAAATAACAACTCAAGTGTTTAAGTTTTAAGTTAACATATCTTTAATCAAAATTAAATGTTTTTTTTCTTATTAATCACACTACATTTCTTAGAACATAAATAAGTTTATATCAATAATTAAGATTGACCTGAATTCATTAGTGAAAAATTGTGACTTAATATTTAAATTGAGTAGAGTCAAAGAACGTTTTAAACTACTCTCATTGTTGAAGAATTATTCAACAAAAAAGTTGAAATCATAAAGAATGAAATAAAAATAGAACACTTCAATTAAGTGTGCTTGCAACTATCTAATGCAACAAAATTGAATACCTGTTCAAAAAATTCACAACAAATTGAGGGGAGGTTCAAAGTTCACTAAATAAATTGTGACGTTCCAGGGCGGGGTGGGGAGGTTCTATTATTATGGGGTTCCCAAAATATAACCTTCACACTCACCCGGGAGCGATCACGGGTTCTTGGTACCTGTTAAAGATTTAGACGCAACACAAGGAATTGTGGTATTATTAAAAACAACTAAAATTCTTGTTGCCATTATTTATTCATACTTCTTCTAAAATCGTACAAAAGCATATTCATAAAATTAGTAACCAACATAAATTAGGGGCCCCTAGTAAATCCTACTAAAACTTTTCTTAGTTCCTAACAAACTTCCTCATATCTAGTACCCTGCCTGTGGCTTAACAAGGTCCGCTCTGAATTGCACTGGATTTGCATCACAATGCTCATGCATGGCCTCCTCTAACTACTGGCCTGCCCATTAGCTCGCCAACTGCGTGGAGGCTTGGTGGCCATTTTGCGAACTAATGGCGCTGCGAGATTGCTACATTTCTTTCGCAAATTGCATAGCTCAGACAGGGCTCGGAGAGGAAACTCGCGGTTTCTAACAATTTTTTATTATACATTTTGAAAAAAAAATTATTGCTATAGCATCAATATTTTCGAGAGATGAAATAACTTCAATATTATTATTATTATTATTATGACATCAACCTTTCTTTTGCAGAGGGCCTTCATTTAAAGTTATTTTCTTAATTTTTTTTGCTTGACCTATCATTTTTATTTTTCGTATTTTTATTTTTGTCGTTCATTTTTATTCTGGTGGGCTTTTTCCCTGTTGTTACATTATTATTAAATATTATTATTATTATATGGATATTGTACCCAAACTTAAAGTTTAAAACTTTTGCAATCAAGAGTTGATAATTTTTGTTCTTTTTTTAAAAAAAAATTAATCCTCAATTGAAGTATTTAATATTGACAACATTCTTGATTTGAAAAGAGTAGTTTTGATTTTTTTAATTAATCAGGGTCCCTCAATCCTATAGAAACTCCCGGATGTTTGTTATTTTAAAAAGTGGAGTACGAATCTATCTTCTCTCGAACCATCTTTTAAAATTATAGAAGCTTATGATTCTTTTGATATTACCAGGGATAGATGAAAGAATCATAAGCATCATCTTCTTTCATCCATCCCTGATATTATTAATTCTATTGACATTTTTACTTGTAATTCTTTGGCTTTTTTCATTTATTTTTAACAGTTGTATCATTATAATAAACAACATGACCCCATTTCATTACCATTAAAATTTAAATGCCGTTAAATTTATATCACTGCATAATATATTCTATATCTTCATTAATTGAGAATCATTTGAAAATCAAAGTTAATCAATGATTGTATGAGCGCCCCAATGGTTTTTATTTTAATTTTAAAAACACATTAAGCAAAAAAATGTTTTCTACTTTTTAGTGCATTTTTAATTTAAACATTAAAAGCATACATTTTTAGTTTATTTACTTACTATATTTCAAGAGCTCATAAGGAGCTCTTGATATTTTTTAAAGCGTATTCATATGGCTCATTTATTACTTCAAATTATGAAGAATTTTAACTGATTTATACTTTCGTTCAACTTGTTTTTTGGTCAGCTTATGTTTCAACGTGCTTATTATGTGTAAATATAATAATCTGTCGTAGAAAAGCTAAAATATTAGTGTTCACGGTAGGAAAATGGAGAAACACTGCAAGCTCCTACATTGATTTCAATGTTGTTTTGTAGCAATATGTCAGCGCTCCTTGCGACAACATACAGAATTAGGGCGGAACGCATTTTCCCATAGGCAGCAAGCTAATGGGCAGGCCAGTAGCTAGAAGAGGCCATGGCTCATGCCACTGGTGCTCTAGCCTTAGCTGACAAGTTGCATCTGTATACCTCCGTGACTTAGTGCGTCACAATCGACGTAAAGGAGAACGCCGCGTGCACCCTTTTTTTAATCAATTTGAAGGGGGGGCACATTAACCCTTCACTCCCACACACGGGATAATATTTACTATCCCTAGAATCAACACCCAGGTAGAGACACCAGCGCTAAATAAACTACTCTAATCTCGCTTCACAATAGTAGTTTTTGATAGCAGGACACTTGTGCCATTGGCCGTGCTTAACATCAATAGCTAGCCAAATTAAATCTACAAACTGTAGTTCCATAAGAAAAGCTTTTTTTTTTATATTAAAATTCGATCAGGGAATGTTCACAGTTATAGCATCACTCAATATTTGGTCATGCTTCTGCGTTATTCAGGTAAAATGACAAAGACATTGGGTTCGATTGTTCGATTTGAAAGTATTTTTTTCCGTCAATCTTCCCGAGGCCCCGTCAAAATAAACAATAAGTCACACCAACTTTCCAATTGAAACACTTCACCACGAGGAAATTATCAAGCTAATCTAGCTTCACTGCAGAACACGTAGGGGAGTCTATCGCCGTTGACATCGACCACGTTCATCATATGTAAGCGGCTCTTCTTTGAAAGACAAAGTTGCATTCGTAATCAACGAAATTGACATTAAATGCCATCAGGCTGGTTCTTACATTATGGAAAGATATCGCTGTAAATTATTTGCATTTAATAATCGAAACGATCAATCAGTCCATAATTCAAAAGAACGGGATCGGTAACATAGGCCTAACATCCATGCCTCTCAACTTAATCCTAAAACAACGACCGTTCAGGTCAAAAACGTAAATCATTTTTCTTATTTTTATTTACATTGATTCCAAAACAAAACAAAAAAAAAATAACAAAAGCAACCATCTCCTAATGCGTTAGCATCTGAGAAATTCCGAGAATCTCCTTTCTCTCGACAATGCTAACCCATTAGGAGAACTAATTGTTGACAAGCATTATTCAAAACCTTCGCTAAAAAAAACTTATGCTTCATTATTGCGAACAAGTAATTATTAATAATTTCAAAAATATACAATAAACATTATAAAATACTATAATATCTTAAAATTACTGCAACCAAGAAAATAATAATAATAATAATGGCAACAACAAAATAAAATTAAAACAAAACACACTGACATCACATGTCACAAAATAATGAATTTTAAGACCAAATTCATCTAGGTAATGTGATGAAATAACAAGAAAAAAAACTTAAAAATATGCACAATTTAATAAAATAACCTTGAGCTCAATGTTCATTCAAGAAAGAAAATAAGCCTCAAGTCATATCTGCTGCTTTGGAATTATGACAAAGTAATCATAAACAAATATTTTGCAGTTTCAGTAACACTGGTTACACTTTCAAATGCATTATTACAAAATTAGGTATATAAAAAGGAAATGACTAAATACTGTATAAGCCTTTAAATCTCAAAATGAATTTGCGACAATATTATAGTTTTATTATAAATCCTAGAAACTGTTAAACAAACACATGACATAAAAACCTACTACCAACTGTAATAAACTCAAGGAAGTAGTGAATAATGCTATAAATGCATTAAATTGCAATAGCTTCATTCTGAAAAAGGGTTATGCACTGCAGATGGAGAATAAAACTTATATCAAAAGCCATCTCTCAATTAAAGTGCTAGAATATGAAAATGTATTCATACATGTCCACAAATGCTAAATCCATAATCTATAGTCATCAAAACAGAACATATAAATTGTGCAAATTCAAAATACAGGGCGATTACAAAAGAACTCCACACTTTTAAAAATTTATTACATCAAAGCTATTCAGAATATAGACACACCACATACGGATTCTTAAAGAAAAACTCTTGAAGTTTATTGTGACACAGTTAAAGCTGACGGACTGCTGCATACCCTCAAACACAGTCCACAACAGCGCCGCGCACTTTCTTCAAGAGCTGAGGAGATGGTAAGGCGAATAGGCATTTAGACGTCAATAAAGACAAGATGTGCCTCTTGATGAACCTCGCCTTGACAAACACCGAGGTGCAGGGCCGCCGCCAGGGGGGGACAAACGGGACTCTTGTCCGGGGCCCCAACGGAAGGGGGCCTCGTCAGCCACGCTTGATTGAAAACGCATCAAGCACGAGGCAGAGCCCAGAGGGGCCCACACGTACCCAGTTGTCAGGGGCCCAAACATTTCTGGCGGCTCCGCTGCGAGGTGGTAAAACAAAAGTTCTTGCCAAGGCGAGACAAATACATCAATTACTTGTTGTCAGTGATGAGAGTCCATGTCCGGTAGAAAAGACGTATCCCAGCACTGTAATATGCTCACACCACGTTATTGGGAAGGATTGAAGATAGTCTGCCGTCCACTTCCCAATAGTGATGCCTTTAGACTTGACGAGATTGATGGAACTTCCCATCGAAGTGCTAAAGAGATTGAAAGATTCCTTATAGATGCCCAAAGAAAGATTGAAAGATTCCTTATAAGCATCATATGCAAAAATCACCACATTGTCAGCATAGGCCAGCATACGGAAGCGGCTGGCAGATCGTAACCCCGGACATCTGGGTGGCGATTAAGAAACTGCAGTAATGGCTCCAAATAGAAGATGTATAGGAGGGGGGAGATAAGACACCCCTGCCTGACACCCTTAGAAAGTTCAAAGAAGGACGAAGTGGAGCCATTAATCGCCACATTTGATGTAGCTGAAGCATACAGTGCTGAGATAATTGTAGCAAATTTCCGAAGACGAAGGTGGTGAAACACTCGGAAAGGCCTCTTCCTGGTCAAGGCTTAACATTCCGAGTCTCACGGCGCACACGCTTCCTCCATAACACACTTGATGGTGATCAGGTTGTTGGACATCCTGCGAGATGGAATGGAGCAGGATTGACCTGGATCGAAGAACTCGTCGGCAAAACATTTAAACCGTTGTTGAAGCATCCCAGTGAAGACCTTATAGACGCCGACGTGGCAAGCAGAAGATCCCGTTTCACGGTTTATTGCATAGGGCTCTATATCGCAGAAGTTGCAGTAGCATTTAATTCTGCTAACGACCCTTGTATATCGCTGTTACTGTTTTCAAAATCACGGATCCACAAGAACGGTTCATCTTTTAGTAACAACGAGACAATGGCTCCGCTATTGCCGAATAACCGTGAATGAATTGCCGATAAAATTGTGCTGTGCCCAGGAACAATGTAATCTGTGTTGAATAGAGTAATAGGCCTCCACTGGGTGACAAGGTCAAGGTCCGGCACTTTGGGGAGTAAGATAATTTTCCTCACAGTGAAGTCCGACGTAATGGAGGAAGGGTCCTTGAGAATTGAATTAAACACTTGCAACAGGAAAGGCCCAAGAAGTTTCCAGGTCTCACAAAAGAAGGAATACGGAATGCCGTCTAATCCAGGGCTGGGCTGGTGACGGCCATCCGCCGACAGAAACTTCTTAACTTCATCTTCGGAAAAGGGACAGGTGATAGACAGGCGGTCCAGGACGATTGGTCTAATGACGATTGGTCCAACGCCGATTGGTCTAAATCCCGATTGGTCCAAATTTCGATTGGTCCAAATTCCAATTGGTCCAAATCCCGATTGGTCCAAATTCCGATTGGTCTAAATCCCGATTGGTCCAATTCCCGATTGGTCCAAATTCAAATTGGTCTAATTCCCAATGATAAAGGAGACTAAAATGACTGAAAACTTCCACTGAAAACTAATTTAAAATAAAAAAAGAGAAAACTTATATTTTATGATTTCTGCTTATTTTTACATAAAAAAGAAAAATTAAACAATGAGAATTTTTATACTTGTTGAAAGGTTTGTTAAGGTGTTTCTTTTTTTGGCCTACCACTCACTAAAAGTGAAGGCCTATGTGTTTGTTTCAGAAACTCAATTTTTTTTTCCTGAATTCGACTTTAAAATTTAGATTTCGAAAAGATATGTTGAAATTTTGAAAGAAGAATTTCCGTATGTACGTATGTATGAATGAATGTATGTATGTGACTTATTTTATGCAGCTAACTCCTCTGAAACTGCAAACAGCAGAAATGACTAAAAATTACACATGCTTAGAGATCCCCTAAATTGTGCCTTAGCGTATATTTTATATCAATTGCGTAACCCTTTTAGAGATATTAATTTTAAATTAAAAAATGGCTATAGCGTACAAACCAGCTATAAACTATCCCCTTCCCCACCCCTCCCCAACAAGTTTTTTTTTAGTAAAAAATTTTTAATTCATATTTAGAGGGATCCTTAAACTATGCATTGACGTTTTTTTCCTGGAAATGGTCTAAGCCTTTTTAGGGAAATTAATTTTTTTTATAAAATGAAGAAATGACAGAAGCATTTATTTCATCAAACCAAACACAATAAAAACGACATAAATGGCTCCTCTCATTGAGACGAACTTTTTTTTTTTGAGAAGAAACTGTTTGGCTGCGGAGAGCCATTTTGGAGAAATTAAGGTTTTAAGGACCCCCCCCCCCCACAATAGTAAAAAAAATGAATTGTTTTTGAGTCCGTTTCATGACCTCGTGGTAGGCCTGTGCGAATATTCCATTCCGCCATTCTAATTTATTTCTAAAGGTTATTTATTAATAGCGACATATTTTTTTATTTTCATAGCTACTTATTATTTTTTACAACGCTTAATTTTTACTTTCACCATGTTTGGGTCATGTTTGGTGGATGAAATCTTGTAATCATTATTTCAATCCCTTCCACTAATCCGATCTTGCTAATCCTAATTTAACGAGAACTTTTTTAACAAAAATGAACCGACTTCATGGGTCAAAAACCTTCCCAGAAAAATATTCAGTGGAATAGCGAAAACCCCATCCAAATCGGATCAGTAGTTTTTGAGAAAATCAGTAGTTTTTCTCGGTTTCAATGGAAATTTTTCAGTCATTTTAGTCTCCTTTTAGACCAATCGGGAATTAGACCAATCGGAATTTGGACCAAACGGGATTTAGACCAAACGGGATTTAGACCAATCGGTATTTAGACCAATCGGGAGTTGGACCAATCGGGAATTGGACCAATCGGTATTTGGACCAATCGGGAATTGGACCAATCGGTATTTGGACGAATCGGGATTTGGACGAATCGGCGTTAGACCAATCGGCGTTAGACCAATCATCATAGACCCATAGACAGGTCAGCATCTGCACTGAAATGCCTCATGGCATCGGATGGAAAGACTGGGTGGCTGAAAAAGAATGAAAAATTAGAGTGGAAGGCGGACAAGATGTCAGAGTCAGTTTACACAGTCCCATCTTCCACCACCAAGTGATGACATCTTTTCTTGTTGGCGCGGCGCCTCTCCTTGGCGAACACTGCCGATGACATATGCCTGATGTCAGACGCCCAGGACAATCTAGCCCTGAACGCTGCGCCGGCGGCCTTGCGGATCATTAAAGCGTTGATCTCGCTCATCACCTGACAGATGCCATCAGCATACCCCCCCCCTCCTTCGGGATGGAACACCGGATGAGACGCAAAATTTCTTGTAGCATGAGGAGATGGCGCCGGTTGCGTCTGGCTGCATCCAACCCAATCTTTCTAAAAAATCGGCGAAGCTTGGTTTTAAAGGGAAGCCACGAAGCAAGCGACGGAGGCAGGTTGTGGAGGCGTCTTTCCACAAACCGAACAAACATTCCCTGTATTCGTCGATGTCAAGCAGAGAAACGTTTAGAAACCAGTTGTTCGAAGCAGGGCTTGCAGTGGAAGTTGGGACTGGAGGGTTCCATGACCACCTGATGGCACTGTGGTCGGAAAAAGAGCATGGAATGACCTCCATTGATCCCGGTGCACCAGCAAAAGCATCGTCCACGAGGAAAAGATCCAGCCTCAATGATATCGTGGGCCCTTGATGGAAAGTGGACCCACACTGGTCGACATGGGAGGAACGAGACCAAAGATCGAAAAGAGTGTTCTGCTGGCACAACCAGTGAACATAACCAAACGAAAAGATGTCATTCGTGTCCGGATGACAATTGAAGTCCCCAGCAACCACCACAGGCAAAGAAGAACACATATAGCTGTCCAGGTCTTCAAAAAGTGTCCATTTCTCCGCTGACGAACACGGGGCGTACATGTTAAGCAAACGGAGCTTCAGACCAGATAGAAAGAGGTCTAAAGAGATCACCCTGCACTTGCAGTCAAAAACACAGTTCGATGGAGGGGTTGAGGATGATGGAGGCAACCCCTTGCCCATGTGGTGACGATGAATTAATAAAAAATTGTCCAGAAGGATATTGACTGCGAAGGCCAGGGAGGTTGGAGAGCCGTTGAGTAGCAGCAAGCTTCACCTCCTGAAGTAAAAGGACATCTGGCCTGTATAGGACAATGAAAAATGATAAAACTGATTCCGTAGGGAACGAGCCAAGGGAACGAATGTTTAAAGAAATGACCTTCACTGCAAAATTAAGCTGAAGGAGGCTGACCTGTATCTGAAGGAGACTAGAGCCTCACCGACGGGGGAGGAGGCTCAGATGTCTTCCGTCTAGGGGAACGAGCTCGTCCTGAAGAGGAAGAAGGGCTGCGATGATGATGGCTTGCGCACCTGTCTCTTTTAGAAGAAGAGAACACAGGAATCCCGTCCCTCTTGCTACGATGTCGTCGGGGCTTCTTATTGCGAGGGCTCTTAAGTGTCGCAAGGTGGTCCCGCTGAGCAGATGCTGATGAAGATATTTTCACAGGCGCAGACGCACATGCTCGTTTTCCTATGCGAACAAGGCGATTGTGGCAGACAGCTTGCACAAACGACTTGTTTGCAGCAGAGCAAACAACAGCGTGGTTTTAATACCGCACTGTTGGTGCAACACTGTGCAGCATGACGTCATTTTTGATGTTCGCAGAGCTAAAGAACTGTTGAATTTAACAACTCGCGGTATTTCTAAGGAATTTCTATATTTCTACTGTAGTAGGTCATTACCCATGCTCAGAAGCCTCACTTTGGGAAAAATTTGATGGCATTAACCAAAGTTTTGATTACAATAAGCGGCTGATTTTCAACGTACTTGTATATAACCATTCCGTTCCTGGCAAAAATGATGACAATAACCGATTGATTACATTAACCGTGATTACAACTGTATTAATTTTGACTAGCATAGCAGTCACTTCGTTTTCCTTTTGGATAATGTTAGGACATTCGATGTTTCAACATCTTCATCCAACCATATAGTATCGTCATCGTTTATCAAACAAAGAACTTCCCTAGCACGTCTAGCTGCAGTTCTTTGAGGACGAATCTTCGTGATGGGCAAAATGTCTTCGTTTGCTCTTATGTGATTGCTTGTGTTGGTTAATGGCTTTGTATGATGAAAAATATAGACCACAGATGCCCGACAATCGTTTAAATAAGTACGTCTCGACAATGGGGCAATATTATTATATTGATAGAGTTGGTATATTTTAAAGTTTTTCGTTAGAGTTGAAGCTAGAGTTTTAAAACTTTAGATTTATACGAGGCCTACGAGAGAGACAGGTCCTGAAACTCAAAATTCCATCTTGAATTTTAATAAACAGTATTTTATCGTTTGTTGGAAACAATGAAGGTTACATTGTTGCTCGGACTAAGATGGTCAGGTGACTTTTTGAGTTTCAGGGCCTGTCTTTCTAGTTGACTTTGAGATTTATATGTAGCCAACAAGAAAGACAGGCCTCGGCGCGGAAAAGTCACCTGCCCATGCAAGTCAAGAGCAACAATGCAACCTTAATTGTTCCATCTTTGATTTTACAATCAATATTTTTTCGTTGTTGGAAACAATGAAGATTGGATTGTTGGCCGGATTACTATGATCAGGTGACTTACAGATCTATACAAAGCCAACTAGATAGACAGGCCGGGGCACTTAAAAGTCACATGACCAAAGTAGATCGAGCAACAGTCCAATCTTCGTTTTCAACAGAAAGAAAAAAACACTGATTGTTTAAATCCAAGATGGAAACAAAGAAGTTGGATTGTTGCTCGATCTACTTTGGTCATGTGACTTTTTAGTGCCCCGGCCTGTCTTTTTCGTAGGCTACGGATGTGACGTCATGAAGCTTATGATCCCCACCCCCCTTGTCATACAATGTCACACTTTGTTGACCCCCTCCCTCCCCCTTAAAGTGTGACGTAATTTATGGATCGCCCCAAATAAGAAAAAATATCTACAGTGTCACTCTTTTTTCTATAGAAATAACACCTAAAAATTTCTATGTGCTGATGACCATAAATGAAATGGTTCAACTTCTGGTAAAGCTTCAACTTGTGAAGTGTCAGAACGCTCATTATTTTCTTGATAATGAGCTTCGCGTTCAGTATTTGCAACTCATTTACTATGTCAAATAACCGTTTACAAATTCTACACGTAAATTTTCTTGTAAAGTGATTTTGTATTTTGTGAACCGTCTTAAGATGCCTGTTAAGTTTTTCCCACACAAATCACACAACATCGTTATTGTTACATTGTGCCCTGGGCGCATGGGGGGGGGGGTGCCAAAAGGCATTTGGAGTTCCACGCATGGTGCTTAGCATTCAAGTCGCCTGCAATAACAACTGGCATGGGCCCAGACAGCAGCTCGTCAAGTTCGCACGGATCAAGCTTGTGCTTGGGTGGGTTATATAAAGAGATGAACTTGATTTCGCCTGCGTCCACATCGTTTATGATCACGGAGACTGCTTCCATTCCCACAAAGTCTGGAGTGACAGACTCACGATGATCAATGCTGTCCTTAACAATGATCGCTGCTCCACCAAAAGCGTGGCTGGCATTATTACCCAGTGGCCGATCCTTGCGATAAACACGATACCCAGGCAAGGTAAAGACTTGAGTAGATTTCAGGTGCGTCTCGCACACGAAGGCGATGTCGACATTCCAGTTTGTAAGGAAATTGTAGAATTCGATGCGCTTGCGAGCGATTCCTCTTGCATTCCAAATATTGCAATGGAGTTTCCCTTGATTAATGATCTTGTATAGGTGTCTGTCCATGATCATTTGTTGGATTCGTGAGAGGCAATCTGTGGAACTGCTTTTCCACTTTCCTTATACTGATTTAGCAAATTTCCAAGTAACCTGTACACATCACGCAATTGATTGTGGTCGACCGTACGTGTTTCCCAAGTATCAGCAGAACTGGATGCGACCGAAGCATAGGATTTTCCTTCTACCACTTTGGTGCTTTTGATCCTTTTGACTTGTGGATATTTGGGACACTTTGTGTAGCTAGATGTGTGCTGACCAGAACAACGTATACATTTTGGGGGGTCTTTGCCTTTTAAGTTGGTACAATCACTCGACTGATGGCCGCCAGCGCACTTATTACATCGAGGCGATTCGGTGCAACCTTGGGATACGTGAAAAAAACGTAGGCAGTTGTAACACTGCAAGGGTCCTTTGTTATCTCTAAATAGTTCTACAGTAACAGCTAGAGGACCGACACGTTTTAAACCTAAGATGGACTTATTATGTTCAGTATTCTAGAGGATAACTAAAATCATTGGCATTTCCACTGAACCATTTGCTTTTTTAAGCCTTATTGCTTTCTCCGGAAAATAATTCGCCTTCCTGAGGTCGTCGGTAAAGTCTTCAAGGTCATACGTTGTGTCGACATTTCGGACAACGTATTTCAGCATTTTTTTCGGATTTTAGTTGGTGATGCTGAATCTTAAGCACATCGTTGCTTTTCACTCCGGACACAAAAGTTTTATGGCTCTCTTCGTCGTAACACCTGATCTTTATGGTGTCCTTTCGACCTGTGTGGGCGATAATTTTGTCAAGAGGTACGTGTTTTTTGATCTCCTCCAAAATCTCCTTTATTGGCTTCCCATGGTGACGAACGATGATTGGCGGGATATATATTGCTCCCTTTTCACGAGTGACATTAATATGGGATAAACTGTGTTTAGCTTTGTTAGCTCGAAGGGCTACAGAGGCACTAGCGCTGACATCAAAAGTGGACTTAATATTGTCGATCCTAAAACCTCCTTTGTTCCTCTTATTCTCTGCAGTCCGCCAGTCATCTCCATCAATGTCAGCAGAGTCATTATCAAGCCTCCTCTTTGTGCTTGTTCTTGATGAGGAGATACTGTCGCTGCCCGCGCCCAGACCTGCAGAACCTTCTTTACAATCGTATGGAGGAACAGCGTTATCCACTAACATGGGCAAAACGGATGGAATGGCAGAGCCCATAAATTCCTTGATAGCATTGCTAAAATTGGCAATGCCGTTAGTAGTTTCCAAATTCGCACGCTTTACATCCTCTCTAAAACTATCAATATTTGTGTTTACACTGCTAATATCATTAGTCAGCGATTTCAACCTTGTTTCTAATTCTAGATATTTTTTGTTCGATTCCGAACGTAATGCCTCAAGCTGGTCATTTATAATGATGTCAAAAGCAAGAAATCTGGGGTCCTTACATGCATCTTTGTAAGCTACATCACAAGGTAACACCTTACCGTCAGCATATTTAATAGTAATGCTAGCGGATTTCGTAGACGCAGCGCCTGATGTCGCCATGAAGCAGGTGTGGTGCTGGGTTTTGCCATCCTTAGAAGGACGCACCTACTCAGAACGACTCAGTTTAATAGACTTAAAAAGTCCTACCTTGTTAGTCCTATCTATCTTGGAGAATCCACTGATGCAATAGGTACGTCGTCGTCCGTCAAGTGGTAGAATCGTCGCGCAGTAGCAGCAGTGTGTCCAGGTCCCGAATCAGCAGCAGCAGTGTCCTCATCCATCTAGAGAATTATCCTGAAGTTATGAGATTTGTTTTATAGGGGATTTTAATTTTAAGGGTACATAATCCAATACATTATTGATCGATGATTCTTTAGAGGCTGCTACTGCTGAATACGTATTAGTACGAGTTGAAGGAATGCCTAGATGTAATGTTCGGATGTGCATAACTCGTAAACCATGCTGTGGGTACTGTTAAATTGAGGAATTTTTCCCTCGGAAGAATATCGAAATAAGACGATGGTTTCGAATGATCAAGTGTGAGCGAAAAAGGAGCTTCTCGTTTTTCTTCGTTCATTTGATACGAAGAAGAGAAATCCTTTGTCGATGAAGCATCATCCTTCCGTCCTTCGCATTGGTCCTTTTTCTCTTCGAAGAAATCGTCTGTGAATTTTTTAATATAAATTTAGATATCTCTGAAGCACACGAAAATACAACTTAGCTTTCGTGTCATCATCGATGTCCTTACGTTCCAAGATTGTTTTCATTTCACTATCTAAAGCTGTTGGAAGTTGAAACGAATGTGGAGTTAGAATCATTTTCTTATATACTGTTTTCTATTTTCTCGAAAACAGTCCACCTAACAGTCCTAAAATCGGAGGGATTAATGCTCCGAAGAGACCACCTTTTTGTTTTATGAATTTTGTCTTTCTTTTGAGTGAATATTTTTTCGATGCTAAATTGATGAGTCGATACCGCATCAATCGACGCTTCTGCACGTTCGTGAGCGATAATCGACCTTTTAACAAGTTGACACAAATTTTCGAAAGCGCTGTTGTAATGTCAGGACACAGAAGCCATGTTTTTCTTAACGTGAGCTTTCAGTTTTTCGGAAGACATCAACTGTAATAAGCGGAAATATTCTTCAGTTTTTTCGGCATTCTAATTTTGTTTTCCGGACTAGTACTCTGTCTGTTCATCTCGTTGTAAATAAACAATGGAATGTCCGTCAAAAATATTGCTCCTAAATTTTAAGTGAATATCTGCATTGGGACCTAAGTCAATCAGCAAATGAGAGTAAGGTTTGCGTGTGCTGTCTCTTGTTACGTGCTAGTAAAGATACTATTGATTTACCCACACCTACAGCCAAAATAGAAAGGGAAAACACCAACCGTGAGATAAAAGAAATACCCTCCCTCAAACTATATAAAAAAAATACACAATAACAAACCAGAGTAAAATAAACCCAGAACACCGAATCAAACCCGATAACCTTACTTAAAGAATCAATAAAGGATTCAACAAGTAAGGGATAAAGTAATAGAAAAATTGACACCCACCACAGCGCTAAAACAAACCCACATAAAACCCGTCCGACAAAGCCCCAAATTAAGATCTGTAAGAATGGTTGGGAGAAAAAAATAAAAAAATTCCAAATAAATATTTTCCTTTATTACATCAAAGGTTAGAGAACAATTGATCTAAAAAGAGAGACTATGTTAGGGTTACAGAAATAAAAAAAAGCAACAAAGTCTTGCAACAACAATGAAGAACTAGCTACGAGAAGTCCGACGACCAGTCGAAATTGAGCAGGACAATGGCTCAAAGCGTATCGGAGCACAGACCGCAATCAGACGAAAAATTCGGCAGGTAAACAAATGGAAAGGCATTGGGTAGCAAACGGTGTTGGACATTGAAGGTGAATCTCAAGAAGAAATAAAATGAAGTTACCAAACGTCATAAGTCAAACACGGTCTAAGGAAATACATCGAAACTGGAAAAATAGCAAGACTTAGAACATAGTCAGAAGAAAAAATATAAATTGGAAATAAAAAAAAAATTTAAAAGAAAATGGTAAAAATAATAAAAAAAAAATTAATAATTAAATTTTTTACGTAAAGATAAACAAAAAAAAAATTTAAGAGTTTGATAAAAACTGATCAGGAACCTCCTCCAAACAATACCTAAAGACGGCACACTAAGATTATAGCCTAAAAAAAAACATTGGAACAATAACATACGAGGAACCACAACAAATGAGACAGAACAAAGGAAACGGATAAGGAAAAGGCTTACGAATAACGAAAGATCACAGGAGAGGAATAAACGTAAACATCAACATGAGCGAGGTCCTGAAAAACAAAACAAAAAAAAAATATAATAAAGTAAAAATTCAAAGACAAGACAAAAAGAATTTAAGATAATCAGGAGAAATTAAAAAAAAAACGACAAAATCAAAAAAAAAAATTAATTAAACAAGATTGCAGCAATGACTCAAGAAGAATTCTAAGATTAAATCCAATACATTAAAAAAAAAAAAATCGTTTATGTTGCAAAGACATAACATATTGAAAAGTCTCATCAGAAAAAGCAGTCCTGGGCGAATCGTAGATCTTCAAACATAGGAGGCAATCCACTCCCAATCTTTATGAAGATGGACAGGAATTTCATACACAGCAGAGGTAGTCCTCTAAGATAGAAAAGCATTACTATGTCCTGAAGAAGAAGATATCGGATTAATACATACTTCAAATGAAAACAAGACGAGAACAAAGTCAGCAACAGAAGAAGAAAAAAAAACTGTCTTTTCAAATTGCAACTCCATGATCTGAAGAAACGACTAAGTTCAATAACAAATTCATACCAACATGGAAAATTCCATCATGATAAGACACAAGTGCAGTTACCGCTTTAATCCATAAAGACTGTCGCTATCTTAGAAGTCATTCCGACTATCCGAGGAGAAAGTCGCTACTCGACTGCTCCTTCGATTCTAACCTTTTTTTCTTTTTTTCAAAAAAAAATCAAAAAAAATCAACAAATTTAAATGTCATGAGGACACGAGACAATAAACACGAGCTCTAGGAAAAACTCAGCGTGACGCTCTAAGAAAACATGCTACTGAATACAACGAAACGAACTAAACAATAGCACACGCAAAAAAACGAACTGAACAGAAAACGCGCACGCACATTCAACAATTAATATTGGAAGGAAAAAAAAACGCGTTAACACATCTTTGTAGGAAAAAATATTTGGAAACAATAAAAAAAATTTTTTAGTTTTCAGAGAAATCTAAGAAAAATTCATTTATCATTACCTTTTTTTTTTAATCAAGTAACTAAAGTTGAAAAAACCGTAAATCCCAAACATTTCCTTTTTTTTTTCTTTATCAAAAGAAGGGTACGGATCATAATCATAATTATGACTTACAAGGATTTATAAGGTTTTTTAAACTCTTCTCACGACCTAGAGAACCAGAAGACAAAGTCAATACGACACATTATTAAACATTAAAAGAATCCGACCGTTGAATGATCATGAAACTAAAAAAAAAAAAAATGTCACCCGAAGAACAAGCTAAAAAAGGACACTTAAAATGTTTCAACTCACCGGGAGGGGAAAACTACAACAATTCTCTCAATCGCGAAAACAACTCAATTATCAATTAAGAGAGAGAAATTTCAACGCGAGGGAAAGTTCAATAAAATAACCCCCACCCAAATGAGACGCAAAAAACCCATTAACTAACGCGAACAGAGCGCGTCACGTGAACCCTTTAGAATTAAAAAAAAAAAACAAAAAACGAGGAGGGGGAACACAGTAACCTCCAAAATAATGCACAAAAAAGTGTCCGAAAAACTTAGCGAGTTTCCGGGACAACAGACGATCACCGTACAACACAAATCGGACCCAAAAACCCCCGCGAGAAAAGACCAGGAATAACGGTTCCACCAGAATACGTGAAACGCACAACGAAGGAGAGGGAAGCTTAACGCGAGCTCGATATCGGTGCCCAAAAGAAAACCAAGCGCTTAATAATAAAACATAAAGGCAAAATTAAAGGGGTAAATAAAAACTAATAAACACACGGATGATTAACCCCCCCCCCCCCAAAAAAAACGGTACGTAACACTCTATATATGCTTAATAAAAATTTAGAAACAACACCTATTTGACTTCCTAAAATTTTCAAATGATTAAGATCACGACACGCGCTCATTATAACGAAAATCTGCGTATTCAAACTAATAGTCCTCATGTGTTTTTCGAACAAGTTGAGACATACCAAAATTTGGGGGGCAGCCGTGGCTCAGTAGTCTCGCCTTGCTCAATGCAATGGTGGAGTTAAGCAACCTTGGGCACGGCTAATCACAGGTTGGGTGACCACCTGGAAATTTCCATCTCCCCCCGTGCTTCGAAGGACACGTAAAGCCGTCGGTCCTGGCTGCTGCGACCATCATACAGCAGTCGTTAAGATATAGGGATGGCGCAAAACTCCCTCGAAGGAGTAAGTGATAATCTACCCTCTGTACCAGATACCAAAATTTGCATTAAATTCTTATGATGACCTTCTCTGATAATAAGATCGGTTAAAATTCCAGAATTTACATTATGAATTATGTCATCAAAAACCACCAAAGTTAGTGGTTCGAATCATAGATTGTTAAATCAAACTTCTTAAAACAAACAGGTATCGGGGAACTATGCTTTATTCATTCGTAAATGGGTTGATCTTCACTATACAGGGTGTAAATTTTAAGTTGACAAAGCAGAATAACTCGAAAAATAAGCTTCACACGAAAAAATGCGTATAATCCAAAGTTGATTATTTTCGAGGGGGCATCTGCTGGTGCTAAAATTAGCCCACCCCCCCCGGCCCCTGGGGGTGGGGCGGGGGGCAACTTTAAAATTTCAAATGGGAACCCCTATTTTTTATTGCAGATTCAGGTCCTACATAAAAAACTACGTACATTTTGTCTGAAACATTTTTTTTTATTTTTGGTAGATGGCGCTGTAATTCAAGAAAATCCATTTTCTCATTTTTGCGTGGAAATGGTTACGGAGAAATAAAAAATACTTATTTACTTCGTAAATTTTGCCGCAAAGTTATTATTTTATTATTTTTTGCCGCGGATTAGGATAATTTTGTTTTGTTTCGTGGTCATGAGGCCACACAACTTTATAATTATCAAACAAATCAACTGATTAGCTAACTAACTAACCGAACATCCTACGTACTAACGAGTGAACTCATTAACTAACAGAGTAAAAAAGTAAAAGACTGTGTAAAGATGAAGTTATTCCCGTTTAAGATTTGGTGGTCCTTAAAAGGACCGATTGTTTTCGTTTTATTTTTTCTTATTTGCAAATACTTGCAAGTAAATGAATTTCGGGGTGCTTGTATTTCCAGTGAGTCCCCTCGCCTCTCACTTTCGGCCTGCTTGTTGTCCTTAAATCCCTTGCATCTCGCCGTTTTATGAAATTAAATGTTCAAATTGATGACCTCCAACTTCGATGCACTTATTGACTCGTTTTGTAAATTCCTGAACACATCTTGATAACATGTCTGGTGTAATTGCAGCGCAAGCATCTCTTATTCTTTGAATCATGTTTTCGCGAGTGGTTGGCGTTTCCTTATAAACGATATCTTTGAGGTAACCCCATAAGAAAAAATCTGGCGATGTAAGGTCAGGCGATCTGGCTGGCCAATTCACAGGACCTTCCCTGCCGATCCAGCGACCATGGTAAAGTCGATGTAGTACTTCGCGCGCTACTAATGAATAATGCGCTGGACAACCATCATGTTGAAACCACATGTGTTGTCGAAGTTCAATACTCAGGTATTCAAGTAGATCTGGTAGTTCATTTTCAAGTAGGTTACGATATTTGTTGCCATTCAAATTACCGTCTATAAAATATGGACCGATAAGTTTATCGCCAATTATCCCACACCAAACATTAATTGACCAAGGTCGCTGATGGTTGACTTCTCGAATCCAGTGTGGGTTCTGTTCACTCCAGTAATGCATGTTATGTCGATTAACTTCCCCGTGGTTTGTGAATGTTGACTCATCGGAGAAAAGAACTCGTGCAAAAAAATGTTGGTTTGTTTGCATCTGCTGAAGTGCCCAGTGACAAAACGTTAGACGGTTTTGGTGGTCATTGCCATGTAGTTCCTGATGCATAGATACATGATATGGATGAAATTTGTGGAGCTTCAGCATTTTCCAAACACTCATATGTGAAATTCCTGATTGCCTTGATATTTCTCTTGTGCTCGCATGTGGATTATGAGCCACAGCAGCTAGGACTGACACTTGATTGTTTTCTCCACAAACAGTAGCTGCACGGGTTCTTTTTTTCTGGTTCACACTACCTTCCGCAGTAAATTGTTTAATAACTCGAACAAAAGAAGACCGTGATCGCGTTTGGCCAGGAAAACGCTGAGCATAAAGCGCGACTGCATTATCAAAATTTCTCCCACTTTCTCCATAAATGTACACCATCTCAATTTTTTCTTCCACAGAAAGATAATTCATAATGTAAATTCAAAAGCAATACGGCGTTGTACACTCACAAAAACAGTTGAAAAATTACAATCTTTTCTTCTAAAGATCAGAATTTAAAATGTAAACATTCTGAAAAAAATGCCAATGTTTACGTTATTTGTTTGTTGACGAAATGTCTTCAAATTACATTGTAGTTAAAACAATGTAGGAATCGAAATGAATAATAAATTAGTTTTTTCCACGCAAAAATGAGAAAATGGATTTTCTTGAATTACAGCGCCATCTACCAAAAATAAAAAAAATGTTTCAGACAAAATGTACGTAGTTTTTTATGTAGGACCTGAATCTGCAATAAAAAATAGGGGTTCCCATTTGAAATTTTAAAGTTGCCCCCCGCCCCACCCCCAGGGGCCGGGGGGGGTGGGCTAATTTTAGCACCAGCAGATGCCCCCTCGAAAATAATCAACTTTGGATTCTACGCATTTTTTCGTGTGAAGCTTATTTTTCGAGTTATTCTGCTTTGTCAACTTAAAATTTACACCCTGTATATGATAATTTTTTCTGGTGCTGGCTTGCACAGTTCTTTAGAGCACATGAAACGTTCAACAGAACTTGTTTTTCCAATATTAGGTGGACCTATAATTAGAATATTAGTCAGGAAACTGAATCTAGCATCCATGCTTTAGATTCGTCTACGTACAAACTGAGAGAAGATATGCAAATCATTCATTATATTGTGTACAAAATGGTTAAATTAAAAAAAAAAAAAAAAAAGGACAAGACAGAAAAGACATAGGATAAAGTTAAAAAACCTTATTAAATTTTTTCAAAAAAATTACATGATACAAATATATATCAGTAACAAATCTATTATAATTAATTATTTTCCGCAACAATTATTTCATTAAAAAAATCTACCGAGTCACTTAAAATGCGGAACTGACATTCATCAAGAAGAATATTTTTAGTCCCATCAGCATTTTCTAATTTTAAGTACATGATCCAGTTTTCAATAATGGGAAAAGCGGTCAATTTGTTACTCTGATGAAGATATGAGGGTCCTTCTTCAGCTTGGAATTTTTACGTAATAGACGCAAATTTGGATGAAAAAGCATTCCATTCGTCGGGAGAAAGAGCAACTCCAACAGATGATGGTAAATATTTATGATGACCGAGTACATGTTGACGTACGTGAATGAATGTATGATGATTAAATCGATTAACCACCAGGTATACATTATCGCCTAAATGTATGGAATTTTGAGGTTCAATCGATGTAGGTTCTTGAATAATATAGTTCTGCGCGGACATTGTATTGTGCAAAAAAAGAAACTAAAAAAAAAAAAAACAGAAGAAAAGAAAAAATAAATTCATCTTCCTTTTCATACACATTCCCTGATTCTTTTTTATGCATTTAATAAAATAACGAATTATAACACTGTACTCACCAAAAGAAATAAAGTTTCCCACAAAAATTAGAAAGGAAATTAAAGAGTTGTAACCTTCCCGAATTAGGCTTCTGTACTCAATCCTCAGCAAAAAAATAAAGTTTGAATTTCAGGTGGCTGTATATCTCAGTTATTGAAGGGAAAGAAAATAAAATAAAATTTTTTTGGCTCAGTTTCTTCGCCAGATGTTCATCATTCTTTTATTTTTATTTTCTTGTTTTATTTTTTATTTTATTTTGTGACATTTGATGTCAGTTTTGAGTTGCAGGGAAGGCGGAGTAGCGAGCAAGTGGTTAAGGGAGGGAGGTGCACGCGAATGTTGTTGCGTGGTTGTTTTAGTTGCGATTATTTTAAATATATCGGATTTAAGTTGTCGAGGTATGCAGTGTTTTGTGTTAGTCTATTTGTATAACGGGAATGGATTATGTTGTAAATGTGTGTAATGATGAGTTGTTTAGAACAATATTGCGCGTATTGAGTGCGTCCGCCTCGTTTTCGAGCGTCGCTCATGAATCGCCGGGACGGGCATGAGTTTGTTGTTGCTCTTTTCTTTTGTTGTTGTGGGCTCGCTTTATTGCCGCTTGTGTAATTTTTGTGTAGCCTCCAGCAAAAAATGGTTGTGTTGTAATAAAATACATGTAATGTATTGTTTCTATAAAAAGGGGGATTTAATGTTTTTTTCGTTCTAATGGGAGATTGAATTCTGCCTCTGTTGAGTTTTTTTTCGCTGTTGTGTTGAACGGTCGCCGATATTTTCTTTCCGACAAGAAAAGGGAACTCGTTCTGGGCAAAAGTTGTATGGTCTACCTTCCTCAACACAACAGTGCAATTAGTTTTCATTTATTCAAGTTTGTTATGCGCTTGTTTGCATTTATTGCAATATGATTTATTATTTCGAGGATAAGGAAGGCTGTGCAGGGAAGTGAGTGGGACATGCATAATGGCGGACTGATGTTCGATTTGATGGGGTCCTTTACGATTGATGTTATTTCTACCTTACAATGAACTCCGATATTGCGTTAGCTGCGACTACTGTGAGGTATTTTTTTCTTTGAAAAGACAACGATTGGTGAGTGACTTACTTTTTTATATATATGCCTTATCATGCGCCCAAGAATGCGGCTGTGTCTTCTGCCCCGAGATGTAGTAAACATTCGCGCACATGGTCTCTCAATGTATTGTGCATCAGAATAACTCTTAAAACAACTTTTTATAAAAGTGCTGAGAAAGTTCTGGGTACCAATAGCAGTACTGCACGCGTGTTCTCAACGCATATAAAATGGATAATTGTTTTATGCGCCTCCTCTGTATGTTTCTAATTGCCCTGTTGACTTTAGAATGCATTATGTGTACGCTAAAACGTTGTACAGAGAATTAGTTTAAATTAAGCTATGTGTGACTTATGGGCGCAGGCAGGACACCGTTGACATCGTATGCGCATGGTATGCAAACATTTAAGGAAACGCCTGAGGGAGCTGTTTAATTGGATGTTCATAATATTCGTTGAGGAGTGGTGCTCATTAATGAGTTTTTTTTTCACCCTTGTTGAAGGGAGCTCATCCTAGCGATTCGTGGTCTCATACATTGTCACTCGCCAATGAGAGTTTCCTGTGCTCCTCCTCTCATAGTGCCTAGAGTAAAGGGAGCACAAAGCGCTTTCGAGCTGTATTTTTGAAAGGAAAACTTTATGCGGGAGTCGACATGGTATGACCAACACGAAATCAGCACTCCTGGTGAACAGGTTTTTCCTGTGAAAGGTGTACTGCTTTTATTAAACAGTCTAATCTGCGTGGAACATATGATCAGCGGGGTTCTACCCGGAACTGCACCCAAGGTACCCACAATTACCTATCTTAGTCTTTAAGCATTGTAATAAATATTTAGCTGAGCGAGGGGCCCCTCAATATTAGGTTAAGTCTTGAGCACATTGACCGTCTTTACTTTTCTGTGCATGCTTATACGAAATAAAATATTTGTGGTTAATCTGTCGTCTCAGAATCGGCAGATACATTCTAGGTTAATCTGTCACCAGATCCATTCCAGGTTCCGAACCCGTGAGTCGTTGCTCTGCCTGGTTTTGGCCTTTAGTTTCTTATGCACATTTGCGTATGGGGTAGCACATCACAATTTGGCGCCCAACGTGGGGCCTGGAATCCAGAGTTTCCGGATTTTCGAGACTGGTGTTGGCTCTGAGATAATAGACGTGTAAACGTGTGCTTGTAAAACGTTGTGGCTAGCGGTTGCAAGGATGAGTGTGGGAAATGGTTGGCATACTTCTGGGTTAATTCGTGTTTGTGGTAACCAAAGTATGGTTGTAGTGAGTGTATGTTTTGGTTGGAAGAGATGATGTCTGGCAGTAAAAAGGAACAGTGTGTTTGGGCACAGCCATGCCGGGGTAAGGATAGATGATTGAGCATGGCTGGGGTGGTTAGTAAGTGCGGGCCAATTGTTCGTTTGAAAATTGGGAGCACTGACCCGAATGTAAGAGCGAGGATTTTAGAAGTGATTTACGACCATGAAGACATTTTTTCGAATGAGGTCTCTGCAGTGGGTAGGATGCGCGGGTATATGGCCGAGTATTTCATTGACAAGACACGTCCTGTTTTTACCAGGCAATATCGCATTCCCCACGTGTATCAGGAGACCTACAGGCGGAAGTTGAAGGAGTTCGAAGATGCTGGGATAATCGAACCCAGTGTGTGTCCGAGGAACTCCCCGGTCCACGTGGTTCCAAAGAAGGGGGGAGGACGGGACGTCAGGATTACGCTGGACCTGCGGAAAGTAAACCTCTGTACATCCCCCGTGGATTCCCAGTCCTGGTCATTAAAGACATCCTTGAGGAGTTGAGAGGGCATAGGTTCTTTTCAGTGCTTGACTTAAATAATGGTTATTATCAAGTACCGTTAGCCAAGTCACTGAGGGAATGCAATGCCTTCCAGTCACCATGGGGCAAATTTCAGTTAACACGCTTGCCCCAAGGTGGGAGGAATTCCTCCCACCTATTTCTGCAATTTGTGGTGGCGACTCTGAAAGGAGGGGTCGGTGAAAACATCCACATGTACCTGGACGATATTTTAATATCTACCGCTACCTTCCAAGTACATTTGGATGTACTGCGTTGAGTCCTGGGGAGATTCAGAGAATGTGGACTAATCGTAAAACCAGCGAAACGCCAGTTTTGCGCTCCTAGAGTGCATTACCTGGGACATGTTGTGTCGCCTGAAAGAGCCTATCCTGACCCCAGGAATATTTTGGCCATACATCAATTACGGGAGCCCAGGAGTGTATGGAAGATTCGTTCGTTGGTGGGGGCTATCAACTTTTATCGGCAGTTCGTACCAAATATGTCAGAGGTGCTGACCCCCATCACGAACCTAACAAAGAAAGGGGTGGCTTTCGTTTGGGATACCACCTGTAGGGAAGCGTTTGATTACGTTAAGGCCACATTGAGCAGCGAGTCCTGGTTGGTCCCCCCGGATTATGATAAGAGTTCTTCCTCTCCACCGATGCATCTGCCAATGCTGTTGGAGGCGTTTTGCTGCAGTCGGTGGAGGGAGCCCTGTGGCCAATTGCATTCTTTAGCAAAAAGTTGCAGGGGGGGGGGGAGATTGACTACTCAGTTATTGAGAAAAAGGCGCTCGCCATTGTTCACGCAGCAGGCCACTTTCGCCACATGATTTTAGGCTACCCCACCACGGTTTTGACTAGTGATGTCCGTTGGATCCGGGTCCGTATCCGGATTTCGGATCCTTTCGCTGGATGCGTATTAAGACTAATTAGGACTTAAGAGGACTAGGCTATCACTTAATAAAGGCTTTTATAAATTGCTTTCAGAAAAAAGTTTCCATATACACAATTTCGGATATAGGATCCGAAATTCGGATCTCGGATCCAAGATTCGGATCTCAGATCTCAGACGTAGGTCCGAAAAAAATATCCGGATCTTGACATCTCTAGTTTTGACCGACCACCAGCCTCTAGCATTCATCCAGCAGATACGTAACACCAACCAACGCGTGCTGAGATGGGCGTTAGAGCTGGAGGAGTTTGGCTTTCAGTATAAGTACGTGTCGGGTAGCCAGAATGCGGTGGCCGATCTGCTGTCGCAGCAATGTTGTTCTGTGGTGGCGAAGTTATTGATTCCTGATGCAGGTGAGGGGATGAGGCATGCTCAAGCTAGCGATGCATGGACAGCGCCAATCATCAAGTCATTAGAGGCTCACAAAGAATTGAGAGGAGGGGTGTACACAATGGAGAACCGGGTGTTAGTGAGACGGGATGTGAGGCACCCTAGGGCACGAGCGCGAATATATGTACCGCAGTCTGAGCGGAACGCACTATTGTCCTGGAGTCATGATGGACTCATGGGTGGGCATAAAGGGGTAACTGGTACGGCGCACAGCTTGCAGAAGTAGTTTTTCTGGCCGGCGCTAAAAGCAGATGTTATTGGGAAGGTACGATACTGTGAGGTATGTCAGCAGACAAAGGCCAACATCGTTCGTGTGCCGTACCAAGGAGTCTTAGCGGTTTATCCATTTCAGAAGGCGGTGATGGATGTTGTGGGCCCGGTTCAGACATCCAGGAGTGGGAACAGATTTATATTAGTTATGACCGATGTGCTCACCCGGTTCACGAAGCTGAGGCACTTCCAGACCAAATGGCAGAGGCGGTGGCCAAAGCGTTTGCCAAAAATATTGTCTGTCGTTATGGTGTGCCTCGGCAGGTGATTAGTGACAGGGGAACCAATTTCACCTCCGTGGTGTTCGGGTCACTATGCAGCGACCTTAACATCACGCATAGGTTGACGAGGGCTTATCGACCAATGTTGAATGGAATCGCAGAGCGATGTAACAAGTCGCTCTGTGAGACCATTACGGCGTTGTGTGCCGAACACCCACAGGATTGGGATGACATGCTGGCATATGCCTTACATGCATTACGCACCAGTCAGCATGGGTCCCTGGGAGAGAGCCCAGCGTTCCTTCTCTATGGTTTTGACCCGGGCACCATCGGAAGTCACCACCTAGACCAGGATGAAGGAACTGATGAGGAACCATTCAAGAATATCGGTCGCGATTAGTGGAAAAATTGGTAGCGACAAGGGATAAAGTATGTATCGTGGATCGTTTAAAACGGAAGCAACATCTGGACAAATGGAATAAGGACCGCGGTACCCGGAAAATTGTGGTAGGAGAAAAGGTATGGATGCTTCGGAAAGGGGGGCGGAAACGGAAGTTCAGCTTTTAGTTCGCGGGACCGTTTCGGGTAATCAAGCAGGTGTCTGATGTGGACTATGTGATAGAGGGAACTCGGAAACATGAAAGAATAACTGTCCATGTCGATCGGCTAAAACTGCGTCTTGCACTCAGATCACCCACAGCACAAGGTGGGGAGAAAAAGAGTTAAACCAGGAAACCTCTGAGATATCACGGATCAGGGAGAGGAGGATGATGTAGGTCGTAGCGTGACGAGAAGACCTAGAACTGAGATTGGGGAAAATGGGCAGATTGGGCATGATGAGGAACCGATGGAGCAAAATGGCTAGGATGTAACATCGGTACTCGGGTAGGGGAACGATAGAGAAGGTTGTCAAGGAAGTAACGTGGAAAACGGTGAAATGATCCAGATGGGACCTGAGCAAGAGCAAGTGGGCCCATTGTGTGGCCATCGTTATGATTTGAGGCAGCGCCCACGCCCTGATTATGCGACATTACATACAGGAAGGGGGAATCTTAATAGAAAATAAGTAAAGAGTCATGACCAATTTTTCTAAAATAATTTAAGTTTTATTTCTGTTGGTTTATCTAGTATTTTAGGTTTGTTCTTTTTGTTATTGGGTTCCGTTTGGGGTTTTATTATGTGTGTGTCTGGTGTAGGTTATATGAAGGTGATGTAAGCGTGTAGGGTAAAAAAAAAAAAATATTAAAAATTAGAGTAAGAAACTGGGTGTACGTAGAGATAGTTGTTAGTGAACTGGATTCGTGAATTATGTGTAGTCAGTAGTGTGCTTTGTCTAGGTTGCTGTTAATTGGTTTTGTGCTAACGGTTGATAGGGTATTTAGTTTGTAGAGTCAAACTTTGCTTTATTGGGGCAAGTTCGAGCTTTTCGTTGGGCGCATTAAATATTTGATGTCCGTTTTGGGTTGCATATGTCCGACGGGAAGGGGGAGTAGCAAGCAAGTGGTCATGGGAGGGGGGTGCGCGTGAGCGCTGTGCGCGAATGCCGTTGCGTGGTTGTTTTAGTTGCGGTTATTTTAAATATATCGGATTTAAGTTGTCGAGATATGCAGCATTTTGTATTAGTCATTTTGTGTAGTGGGAATGGATTATGTTGTAAATGTGTGTAATGATGAGTTGTTTAGAACAATATTGCACTTATTGAGTGCGTCCGCCTCGTTTTCGACAGTCGCTCATGAATCGCCGGGACAGGCGTGAGTTAGTTGTTGCTCTTTTTTTTTGTTTTAATTTTCTTTCATTGATGTGGGCTCGCTTTATTGCCGCATGTGTAATTTGTGTGTAGCCTCCAGCAACAATGGTTGTGTTGTAATAAAATAATGTATTGTTTCTAGAAAAAGGGAGATTTAATGTTTTTTTCGTCCTAATGGGAGACTGAATTATGCTGTGGGGAGTTTTTTTCGCTGTTCTGTTGAACGGTCGCCGACGTTTTCCTTCCGACGAGAAAATGGAACTCGTTCTGGGCAAAAGTTGTATGGTCTACCTTCCTCAACACAACAGTGCAATTAGTTTTCATTTATTCAAGTTTGTTATGCGTTTGTTTGCATTTATTGCAATATGATTTATTATTTCGAGGATAAGGAAAGTTGTGCAGGGAAGTGAGCGGGACGTGCATAATGGCGGACCGATGTTCGATTTGATGGGGTCCTTTACAATTGATGTTATTTCTACCTTGCAATGAACTCCGATATTGCGTTAACTGCGACTACTGTGAGGTTTCTTTCTTTAAGACAACGATTGGCGAGTGACCTACTTTTTTTATATACAGGGTGTTTTTGAATTGAGTACAGAATTTTTGGGAGATGATAGAAGAGGCCCTTAGAAGTATTTTTTGTCATATGAACATGGGGTCCCCGCAGCTCCGTTTACTTACAATACTGCATTGAACAATCAAATGACACCGGGATGCAGTGTGCGTTGGTAGGCCTAGATTATTTTATTTTTAACAATTAACACAAGCAATCTACTGTAATAACTTTTAAAGTAATTGTTTGCAAAGAAATTTCAAGGTGCATGTGCCTGTTTGTTGAAAAGTCTTAGGACAAACTTCGTCAAGGAGATTCCATGGTATCCAACCCCTTTGTAAAATAAGATTAGTCCATATGTAAATGAACTAATCGCATTCTGGGGAAGCAGTAGGTAAAGATTTGTTTTAAAAAGTTCACTTGATTACCTAAATGAGACATATCCTGGGTCGTTGGATTGGTCGTGGCGGACCAGTTGCTTGGCCACCGAGATCGCCAGATCTCACACCGATGGATTTTTTTTTTATGGGGAAGCATAAAATCAATGGTGTACTCCGAACCCGTAGATACCGAAGAAGAATTGGCAGCTCGTGTTGTCGCGGCAGCAGGTGACATCAGCGACCATGCAAATCAACTGTTTCCACGCGTACATCAATCCATCATAAGGCATTGCGAATTCTGCTATGAAGTAAATGGCGGTCATTTCGAACAATTACTGTAAAAGTCATACAGTAGATTGCTTGTGTTAATTGTTAAAAATAAAATAATCTAGGCCTACCAACGCACACTGCGTCCTGGTGTCATTTGATTCTTTAATGCAGTATTGTAAGTAAACGGAGCTGCAGGGACCCCATGTTCATATGACAAAAAATACTTCTAAGGACCTCTTTTATCATCTCCCAAAAAATCTGTACTCAATTCAAAAACACCCTGTACACGCCTTATCATGCACCCAGGAATGCGGCTGTCTTCTGCCCCGAGATGTAGTAAACATTCGTGCACATGTTCTCTCAATGTATTGTGCATCAGAATAACTCTTAAAACAACTTTTTATAAAAGTGCTGAGAAAGTTGTGGGTACCAATAGCAGTACTGCACGCGTGTTCTCAACGCATATCAAGTGGATAATTGTTTTATGCACCTCCTCTGAATGTTTCTAATTGCCCTGTTGACTTTAGAATGTATTATGTGTACGCTAAAACGTTGTACAGAGAATTAGTTTTAATTAATCTAAGTGTGACTTATGGACGCAGGCAGGACACCGTTGATATATGCGCATGGTATTCAAACATTTAAGGAAACGCCTGAGGGAGATGTTTAATTGGATGTGCATAATATTCGTTGAGGAGTGGTGCTCATTAACGAGTTTTTTTTCACCCTTGCTAAAGGGAGCTCATCCTAGCGATTCGTAGTCTCACATTGTCACTCGCCAAGGAGGGGTTTCGAGCTGTATTTTTGAATGGAATACTTTATGCGGGAGTCGACACGGTATGACCGACACGAAATCAGCTGTCCTGGTGAACAGGTTTTTCCTGTATAAAGGTGTACTACTTTTTTTAAACAGTCTAATTGGCATGGAACATATGATCAGCAGGGTTCTACCCGGAACTACACGTAAGGTGCCTACAATTACCTATCTTAGTTGTTAAGCGTTCTAGTAAATATTTAGCCGAGCGAGAGGCCCCTCAATATTACGTTAAGTTTTGAGCACATTGACCGTCTTTGCTTTCCTGTGCACGCTTATACGAAATAAAATATTTGTGGTTAATCTGTCATCTCAGAGTCAGTTTGTCACCAGATCCATTCCAGGTTCTGAACCCGTGACGCGTTGCTCTCCCTGGTTTTGGCCTTTAGTGTCTTATGCACATTTGGGTATGGGGTAGCACGTCACAATTTTATTTATTTTATTTGAACAACATCAACATTTTTTTATTCGGAACCCACATCTGTCAGCTGTGCAATAAACTTGACACCTCAATCCTGGTATACCTATAGGACCCATACGAACCCTGACTCAATCAATTTTTTCGCGTAAGAAGGTATAAATTGAGTTACTAACTTCATTGAAAAATCAAAATCATCTTATCTAAATGGATATAGTAAGTAACTTTAAAAAAAAATAAAATAAACTACCATTGACTTTTCTTTTTTTTTTTTAATTTGTTTTTTCTTTAAATTTAAATCAAAGCGCTGTAGAAATTATACACTAACAATGCCGCAATAAATATACAGGGCGATTCAAAATGATGTCAGACATTTCAAAATTTTACTATGCATTTATTTTATAACAAATTTTTTAAGTGATGTATTTTTTCGGTGGAAGGATGGATCATAATACTGTTCCTATTAACTAAACAGGTGGTGGCCTTACAGTATAACAGAGGGACATCAGGAGTTCCAACTAGTAGCGCCATTTATTCCCGGCTTTTTTTTTTTTTTTGAAAAATACAAAAAAGAAATTGTACAGAGATGGTGCGCGTTTAACGCGGACCGAAAAGAGAACATATCCGGTTGTCCGAAGACAAGATTATTTACATAAAAACAACAAAATAAAATAAAAGGGTAAGAAAATTTACAAAATGCAGAAGAAAGATAAAATAAAGAAAAGAAAACGAGAGAAAATCATAGTAGATCAGATAAAGAACTAAGTATTGCATACACATTAGAGTCCGTCTGGCAATTGAGAAGCAAGTGTGGAGTGGACCTCTTGGCCTTGAATATTTCGGTGGCAATTTTTTCTGGTTTATTGCAGATGTGCAAGACAGACATAACCTCTTCTTGTGTCTTCAAAGTGTGTCCGGAATCTGCGAGATGGTTGGCATACTGAGAGACACGGTCCCGTTTCTTATACGAGTCAAGGTGTTCTTTGAAACGCAATGCAAGATTGCGGGTCGATAATCCCACATAGAACGTATCGCAAAACGCACAATTCAGGTGATAAACTCCGGACTGGGAATATTTGTCGGAGTTGACGGAGGTGTGCGGGTTCAAGGGTGCGAGTACGAAATGATATTCGGAGGCCGAGGGACGATAAGAAATCGGAAAGCTGGGAGAAATTAGGTCCCGGATATAGTAAGGACGTCCATTTTTTAGTATGGGGCGAATTAGGAGGGAGGGGGGTGAGAAGGGTCCATCTACGGCGATGAAGGATGCGGGAGAACGTGGAGGTCGAGTATCCATTGGAGTGGGCGAGGTGTTGGATTATGCGGAGTTCTGAAGATCTGGATAGGGGGCAGAGGGGGAGCTTCAGGCATGGTCTTAGGAATCTTAGTGAGGCTTGTTTGTGGGTGGGGGGGTGTGTGTGTGTGTGAAGAGGAATGGTGTATTAAGTTGGAGGATGTAGTCGGTTTACGGAAGACAGAAAAGGAGAAGTGGTTAATGTGGGAGTTGTTGCTGATGAGGATATCAAGGAAAGGGATGGACCGGTTAGATTCTAGTTCAAAAGTGAATTGGATATGTGGAGAAAAGGAGTTAACAATATTAGTGGGGGTAGTGGATCGGGGATCAAAAAGGATAAGGATGTCATCGACATATCGGAAATATGCGATGACAGAGGAATTATTGAGGAGGGGGGGGGGGTGACGTGTGTTAATTCCAGGTGCTGTAGGAAAACCTCAGACAGAAAACTGCTGAGTGGGAATCCCATTCCTTGCCCTGTGGGTTGAGAATAGTAAGAGTTGTTAAAGGAGAAGTAGTTCTGTGAGGAAATAACAGAGGATAGCTAGTAGGTCAATAGAATCGGGTTTAGGGAAAGACTTAGTATGTAACTGACAGTCAAGGATAGAAAGGGTGGGGGTGACGGCGACGTTAGTGTATAAGTTGGTGATATCAAGGGACATAAGGGAGAGGTGCTCATCAGTGTGGAGGGAAGAAAGGGGCTCAGTAAGGGTGAGGGAGTTGCATACGTTGTAAGTATTAGGAAGGATTTTCAGGTTAAAGAGGAAGGTGGAAAGGCTTTTGGCGACGAGGTGGGCAGGAGCAGGGGAATAATTCACGACGGGACGTATAGGCATGTTAGGTTTATGGATCTTGACTAGGGCACTAAGTTTGGGTGGGCGAGGGTTAGGGGGGATGAGGCGTCGGAGGTATCTGAAGCACGGGGATTTGCTGATGACGGAAATAATAGATTTGTGGTATTTAGAGGTGGGGTCGGATGGGAGGGTGACAAAATTGTTGGCGGTGATGAAATCGTTAACTTTATCAATGTACGTAGAACGGTAAATGATAACCGACACGTTACCTTAATTGGCTTTGACGACGAGGGCATCAGAATCTTGTAACTTCGTCTTCAAGGTGGCAGAGGCAGCAGCATCAGTGAGTAGTTCACGGGGTGGTCTAGACGCAGACGCTTCTTTGAAAGACTTGTTTATCAAATGTCCAGCGATGGCTCGCGCTGGAGGACGGTTAGTCTGGGTAGTAGGTTGATGGCGTGCTCGACATCTGAGATGACATCGTGTAAGTCGGATCGTGTTGGCTTCCTATAGACAACGTGCTTGAGGCCATTGTCGAGGAGTCGCTGTTCGTTGTCGGACAGCTGGATTGAAGTTAGGTTAACCATATTGGCGTAAAACACAAAATCACCTTCAGGAGGATGTGGGCGTGTTGGAGGCAGGCGTCGGAGGTCGTCTAGCTTCTTGCACAGGGTTAAGAACTTATGTTCTTTGAAGGATTGCAGCCTAACTTCATCATCCTCGAAGAGAGGCATCAGAACATCAGGCGGTATGATGGATGAAATGTGGAGATGCAGGCGGAATACCTCTTGGTTAAGACGATGCTTCTTATAAACTAAAGTGGTGGTAGCACGGCTTACCCAAGTCCTTACGGTGGCGGTTCGTGCAGCTTGGGCGGCGGTAGGCCTGTTCCAGACGATGACGTGGGCATACTTGGGTTCTAGGCGCTCTCGGATACACATGCGGTTGAACCAGATGTTCTGGATGGTGGAGGCTATACGGTTGAACCAGATGATGTATTTTAACGGTCTCTGGTTCGATTCAAAGGGATTCTGAGAATTTCCTTTAATTCAACCGTGATCTTCTTTTCATTTTGCCACAGTTATTGAATGAGATAACAGTGATATTACATTTTACAGGTGATATGTAATTTCCGATAATACAGGAGGTCATGGAAAATTTTTAAAAACGTTAAAAAATACTGTTATTTTTTCTCACGGCTGCAAAATACATAGCTTTACGTATTTTAAATTTACCTGTTTTACATAAGGCAAATTTGCCGTTATTCTATAGCGTTGTTACATGCTGACGTTTCATAATAGTTTACTGTATTATCGTATTTTTGGTGTAACATGACGTATTATACTTACTTTAAAAAGCAAATGCATCGAATAATTACAGTAAACTCCGTGTAATTCGAATCCGCTTAATTCGTATAAATTGCAAGGAACGTTTGAAATCCTTTACATTTAATGTAAAATATAACTGGCTCTAATTATTTGGTTCCGTCAGAAGTCCCAGCTACCAGATCTCTATAACGTTTGGAGTAGTCTGCGTTCGATATATGGGGATCGGCTCTGTAATCTTGAAGATTATGTTGACATCGACAAAGACGTTGACACAACGCAACAGCTCAATGATGATCAAATAGTGGAGCAAGTGAACAATTTCAACCCTGAAATTATGACGGCAATGATGATGATGAGGAAAGACTGGGCAATGCACTGATGAAAACATATTCCAGCATTCTTGTTCAAAAATCAATTACCGATTACATGTATTTCAAATAAACAGGCGAGTTCAAATGTTTCTTTTCATTGTTTGTTTTTCAATACATGTACATATGATTACTGATTACCCATAATCCAAAACATAGTTTTTAGGTTAGTGTGACCAATATCACATAATTCAAATTATCGCTTAATTCGAATTTTTTTGTTGGTCCGTTTGAATTCGAATTACACGGAGTTTACTGTAGTATATTCTTTGCCTTAATGTTTAAGAAAAATGCAGTTTTCTAAATGAAAACTGCCTAAATGGAATGAAAACTGTCAATCTACGTGAAATCTGCCTTAACCTAAATGAAAATTGCGCTAAAGTTAGTGAAAACTGCCGTAAAGTCATTGCAAAAACCTGTAATACTATCAGATTTCGTGTGCATTCTATCATTCATTTGTAGATTCTGTAAATTAATGTAAATTTTATATAAAAAACTATTTTTTTTTCTTAATTCTTTAATATAAATCTTATTTAATAATAAATACAATGAATAATAAAAGATAGTTTTTCATCGGGTTTCCAATGGAAATGATGCAACGAATCGTGATAGATGCGATGACCGAATCGCTACTGCCATCTGTTAAGCATTACGAGATCTTAACCTCCCTGTAAAAAATAAATGCGATATTTCTTCATAACATTTTCAATAAAAAATTAATAAAATAAAGTAAAGAACATAACAATTAGAAATAAAAATTTTTGTACTCACTATTTTAATAATTTTGTGTTCATCATTTACCACGTTCATCAATGCTAATGTTTTCTATCCACGCATCAAGCAATAAAATAAAATAAAGCGCGTCGAAATCGTCCACTGAATGAAACCATGAATCATTATGAGTATCTCCATTTATAAATCTAGTTAAGAAAGATGCATAAACACATCTCGGAGACCATTTATGATATTCGTGAATAACACAATCTTCTGTCCACGAAAATAAAAATACTCAACAATATTCACATTGAACCAAATCGGAATAAGTACGAGATTTTACGTGATAGAATCCATTCCAAGCAAGTTCTCTTACATCTATAAAATCTTTAGTCCACGGTTGCTCATTATAAAACGTGCTTAACCGTCTCATATACTCTGTTATAAATCTTAAGTGGTTTGGAATCCAAAACGAGACCGAAGAAGCCTCCGAAGCGATCATGATACAAAAGAGACTATCACTGAGCACTAATTATCATTGTGTGAGAAGAAAAATCAAAGTCAGTGAGTGCACGCACCCTATCTTATTTCGAAATCCAAACCTTCGCAAGCGCCATCTGTGAAGAAAAAATGCAATCAATTTGCTTTCAATGTGAACAGATGTTCAAGATGCTTCCCAGCAAATTGCAGTATTCAACAGCTTGCAGAGATATGCTGTATGAGTGCCTGTCATTTACATCACCGGTCCAGTCGGCGTCCGCATATTCCTTCAGGGGATCATTGCTCTTCGTGAACTTCAGTCCGTAATCCTGCGTCCCCTGGAGGTATCGAAGTACATGCTTGCC